>JAQPPZ010005077.1:0-25671 GCA_028583015.1 Wollemia nobilis
TGAAAGTAATTTTGAATCAAGATAATGTGATCAATAACTGAATTACTCAAAGATAAAAGAAAGAGTTGGGAAAAAAATACTTTATAAATTTATAGGTTCTATTGGTGTAATAAAATTATTCAAGAAACAAACCCTACCTAAAGGCTCGACAAAATGCAAATTTATATTTATTGGTTTGTAATTGATCGAAAAACATGTTATATGATCAATAAATGAAGTGGATTCTAAGAACATTTTATCTAATGCTTGGTTAAGTTCTTATCCTCTTATTTCTAATAAAATATGGTAACCATTGGATAAAACATGTTTAGCTTATAAATATCTAGGGTTCATAAATTATATTAATGTAAGCAATAACTCCAAATCATGGACTTCTATTAGCAACCTAGTTGAAGGAGTAAACTTAAACAAGCGATGAATGAGCTTCAAAGCACATTTCAAGAGTTATATTGCCTAGTTTTATGCAAAAGGATGAGTTGGTTTGAAATCCATCAGAGGATGGTGGATACTCGATCAAGTTGGGATATAAGGTAAAAAATAAATCTTCATTTCCTACTCCTAAAGACTTTCCTTGGAAGGATGTTTGGTCACCCGAAGTCTCCCTAAGATCTTACCATTCGTTTAGTTAGTAGTCTGAGACAAGAAACTTATAGGTGAGAGTCTAAAAAAGGAGAATATCATGGAAATTTAAAGTGTACATTGTATAAGAAGGGTTTAGAAACATTAGATCATTTCCTTCTCAAATTTCTCTTTGCTTACACTAATTGAGGTCGTGTTTTCAAAAATATAAAAATATATTGGATATCTCTATCAACATTTAAAGTGTTTTTTTTTCTTGAGAAAAAGGATTGTACTCAGGTCCCCCACCTTTGAAAAATAACAACTCTCTTATTTAGAGCTTGAGAGTTTACAAATATGTTCAATTATCATCTCAATTGAGTTGCTATAGCTAGATACTTACATCTATTTTCATAAAAAGTTTGAATTCTTGATTTTAATTTTCTGGATCTTCAATTTTCTTTGTAAATACAAATATTTCAAAATTCAACATCCTTCTTATTAACATTTTCTTGCCGCAACCTTCACAATACCAAAACTCTAGCTCTACTTTTTGTATCTTAGTAGGGTAATATTTCCAAAACTTTGTGCTATCATAGTCTGATTTTGTAGATCTAGACTATTATTTTCCTTCCTAAAGCACAAGTGCAACCACAAGAACTGTAATAAACATATTTTATATGAAAAAACACTAATGTTATAAAATGCAACAAATATTATGAATCAAAAACATTAAAGTAAATTTTAATCATTATTTATTTAGATAGTCAATATTTTCTTATTAGTTTTAGCTAAAATTATTACTTCCTCTAACCATGAAAAATAGAATTTATCTTCATAATCCTCTATTAGAACCCCTCTATGGGCTAGCCTATATGCACTTTTGGTCCCTTCCCTTAATGTATGTGTAAAACTAATTTCTTTAAAATTTATAACAAGGTCTTGTATTGCCATAATGATCTCTTGTATGTTCCATGGAGCCTTTTCTTTCCTTAAAATTGCACTTATTGCTATTAGAGAATCACCTTCCATCCATACTTTGTAATATTTCATTTGTTTGCATATTTTTAACCCTTCTACAATAGCCCAAGCTTTAGCTTCATTATTTGCCTTAAATCCACTATTGAAAGTGTAATGTGACAAAATATTGTCCTTATTATTTCTAATTATTTCTCCCTTCTACTAGTCCTAGATTTCCTTTAGATGATCCATCAAAATTTAATTTGACCAACTCCACTTTTAGTGGTTTCTACTTTGTACTCTTTACCTTCATTTTGTTTCTCCTACACCCAATATCATAATTCTATTTGATGACTTGACACCATCTATGAAGGCTCTTTGCTTCAAGATTAGGGATTGGGTGAGTTGATAAGGTTGGTTTAGAATCCTCTATGGCTAAACAAATATTCCTTTTCATTACCTCTAAAATGCTTTCCTTTCCTTTAAATATTCTTTTGTTCCTTTAAAACCATACAATCCAAAGTATTGTATCTCTATCCCAAATTGTCTATAACACCTCAATTTTAAAAGTGCTCTACCATTACTTTAACCATTTTTTAAATTTTCCATTCATCACCATGCATTTACCAAACATATTAATAATTCATTGCCATAGTTCCCAGACTATTAAACAATATCCCAGGAAATGGTCTATGCTCTCCTCCTCATTTTTACATAGAACACATTGTGAGGGGCCATGCAAACCTCTTTTCATTAGGTTATCACAGGATAAAAGTATCCTATGACCTACTAGCCATACAAACATTTTGACTTTTGGAATGCTTGGGCTATCCTAAATATCTCTCCATATTCTTGCAAAGTTCCTATTTTGTTGGTGCTTCACATTATATATGTTTCTTGCTATGCATTCTCCTAAGCTATTCAACTCCCAAATCAACGTATCCTTGGCTTCGCTTGAAATAATCACTGTTGTTATATTTTTGCTCAACTACCTCCTAGAAACAATATCTTGTATAGTTGTAAAAACTATTCTCTTAATTTTTATCTTCCTTCTTGATCCTTGTACATAATGTATGAAACTCTATCAATATATTTAACTTGAATTAATCTCATTCATGGTTTTGAAATTGGATCTAGACTGAGTGGTTTTCTATCACACTAAGTATCCACCCAAATAATTATTTCTCTCTAGTTCCCACCATGCATCTTAGACCTTCAATCACTAGATCAATTATTATTTTTTAAATCATCCCATAGTGTATAATCATTTTGCAGTGAGAATGCAATAGGGGGTGGGAATTTTCTATGTATTCCATTTTCTTGACAATATCTTCTCTTTCAAACACTTGGTATACTTGTTTCTACTTTTTGTAGAAAAGGCCAAATTGTTGATTGCGATGGTCCTAAACTTATTTGGAAACCTATTAGTTGAACTAGGATGGGGGGTTTGAGTCCCTATTTCTCCATTCAATCCCAAGCGGGGAGGAAAATAGAAAAATAAAATTTCGAACACGAAAAGACCTATTTTCCATTTTCTTTCAAATGAATTTCCGCACATAATGTATGTGGAGATCAAATTTGTTTTTTTTTTATTCAAAAAATGAATACTATTGCTTGGTATAAGCTTGGGTCATTGGGCTCAATATACTTAGAAGAATTCTTACCCATTGTATTTGATTATATTTGTATAATCTCCAAATTATTTTTTCCCTTACAACTAAGTTTGCATCTGTAATAACTCTTAAACCGAGACCTCCCCTAGTTTTATCATCACACACCTTGCTCCATTTCACCAAAGAAAAATTCCTTTTATCATGTAAACTTGACCATAAAAATGATCGCATAATATAGAATACATTTTTTCCTACTAATTTTAGCATAATATATAAAGACATATAATATGTTGGAATGACTTGTAATTGATTCAATTAGCTTCACTCTTCTTGCCAATGGTAACCATCTACCTTTCCATACCGATAGTTTATTTTAAACTTTACTTATAAATGGATTTCATAACTCCATATTCATTGTCATCTCAAATAAGGGCATCCCTAGATATGTTACTAGCAAATTTGCCTCCTCTATTTGAACTTGCATATCCCTCAAAAACCTCTATCATAATAATGAACAAATATGGTGATAGAGGATCTCCTTTTCTAAGACCCCTCTTGGTTTTAAAAGATCATATTACTAGCCCATTCACCAACGTTGAATATGATATTGTAGAGACACAAGCTTTAATCCATCTAACCCATTTCTTTCCAAATCCAAACTTTTCTAATGCTGCAAAATAAAATCCCATTTAACCCTATCATAAGCTTTATTCATATGAGGTTTTAATATCATTGCTCTCTATTTTCTAGAAGCTATTGAATGCATTGCTTCATGAGCTACTATGATCTCATCCAAAATTTGTCTCCCTTTCACAAATCCTCCTTGCTCTTCTAAAATAATTTTGTATAATAGTGGTCTTAATTTATTTCCAATCACTTTGAATGTTATCTTATAAGCCATATTACATAGACCTATGGGCCTAAATGAATCAAATAATTTTGCATTCTTAATTTTTGAAATCAGGGTAAGATATGTTGCATTTATTTTATAAGGTATTTATTGTTTTACTTTAGATTTCTCCATTGCAACCAATAAATAATCCTTCACTATTTCTAAGTTTTGTTGATAGAATGTTGTAGAGAGTCCATCTAGACCTAGGGATTTATCCTTATCAAAAGAGAAAAGAGTTGAATGATTTTCTTCCATACTAATAGGCTCCATTAGTTTTCTATTACCTTCATCTATTAAAATTAAAGATACTTCTTGCAATAGTTTATCATTAAGAACTTCAATCTCCTCTGATCTTGAAATATTTTGGTAAAAAAACCTTATATCCTTTTTTTATTTTGCTCTAGTATTCAATCCAAACCCTTTCTATTGATTTAATTCTACTAATTTTGGATTCTAATTTTTGTATTATTACCATCCTATAAAAAACTTTGACTTAGCTATGGTCCTTAGTGGCACCTTGGTATTCGTGTCCCACGTTGACTGTGCCTTTCAAAATTAGTACCTTCCAACACTGCATCCGCTGGTTGGTCGGGTTGAGGGTTTACCTCAAAAATTGTGTTGCTTGTTGAAACATGCAGACACTATAAATAAATAAAAAACAAAAACCCCTTTAAATACCTTGAGCAACGTTGTGAGAGACTTGAGCCATTATCCCACATGTATCCCATTGTTAGGATCCTATCCTAACATTAATTAAAAATAATAATAATTTTTTTATTAAAAAAAAAAAAAAAAAAAAAAAAATTAATAAAATTATTAATTATTTTAAAAATAGGGAGGGGGGGGGCCCTCCCCCCCCCCCCCCCCCGGGGGAAAAAAAATACCTCCAAAAACCCAAAAAAAAAAAAAAAAATAAGGGGGGCCGCCCCCACAAAAAGTTTTTTTTATTTTTTTTTTTTTTTTTTTTTTTTTTTTTACTCGGGGCCCGGGGCCCCCCCCCCCCCCCCCCCCCCGGCCCGCGCCCCGCCCCCCCCGCCCCGCGAAAAAAAAAAAAAAAAAAAAAAAAAAGGGGGGGCCGTGAAGGAAGAGGGGGGGGGGGGGGGCCCCCCCGCCGCCGCCCCCCCGGGCGGGCCCCCCCCGGGCCCGCCCGGGGGGGGCCCCCCCGCCGGGGCCCCCCGCCCCCGCGCCGCGGCCACCGCAAAAAAAAAAAAAAAAAAAAAAAAAAAAAAAGGGGAAAAGGAAAAAAAAAAAAAAGACAAACAAAACAGACGAAGAAAAAAAGAGGGGGGGGGGGGGGGGGGGGGGCGGGGCCGGCCGGGGCGCGGGGGCGGCGCCGCCCAGCCCCCCCGCCCCCACGAGCGGGGGCGGGAGCGCGCGGGCGCGCCCGCGCTCCTGCGGGTCTAGTCGACGCTCGCGGAGGCGGCGGGCGGGGGGGGGGGGGGGGGGGGGGGGGGGGGGGGGGGGGGGGGGGGGGGGGGAGGCCGGCGCCCCACGCCGGGCGCCACCGGGCGGGAGGGGGGGGGGGGGCGCGGCGCCGCCCCCGCCGCCCCCCCCCCCCCCCCCCCCCCCCCCCCCCCCCCCCCCGCCCCCCCCCCCCCTCCCCCCCCCCACCCCCCCCCCGGCGCCCCCGAGAAAAAAAAAAAAAAAAAAAAAAAGAGGGGGGGGGCGGGGGGGGGCGGCGCGCGGGCACCCAAAAAACAAATAAAAAAAAAAAAAAAAAAAGAGGGAGGGGGGGGGGGGGGGGCCGGGGGGCGCGGGGGGGGGACAAGGCGGCGACGGGCGCGGGGCGCGGGGGGCGGGGGGGGCGGGGGGAAGGACACAATCCGAAACCACGCACACGCCGTCGGCGCACGCCGCCGGCGCACGGGCGGGGGGGAGGGGGGGGGGGGGGGGGCGGGGGCGCCGGGGGCGGGGCGCCCGCGGCGCGGCGCCGCACTGCGCCCGCGCCCCCCCAGCCGCCCCGCCGGCCCCCCCCCCCCCGCGCCCCGCCGGCGGGCGCCGGCCGCCACCGCGGCGCGGGCGGGCGCCGCGGGCGCGGCCGCCGCGCCGGGCCGCCGCCCCGCGCCGCGCCCCCCCACAGATGAGAGGGGGGGGGGGGGGGGGCGGGGGGGGCGGGCGGGGCGGGGGGGCGGGGGGGCGGCGGCGCCGCGCGCGGCGCGGAGCGGGGGGACCGGAAGGGGGCGCGGCCCGGGGCCCAATAGGCGGGGGGGGGGGGGGGGGGCGGGCGGGCGGGCGGGGCGGGCGGGGCGGGGGCGCGGGGCGCGCGGGCGGGGCGGCGCGGGGCGGGGGGGGGCCGGGGGGGGGGCGCCGCGCCGCCGGCCCGGCGCGCGCGGCCCCCCCGCGGCCGCCCCGCCGCGGGCCGCCGGGCGGCGGGGGCGGCCGGCGGCGCGGCCGCGCCGCGGGCGGCCGCGCGGCCCGCGCGGCGCGCCACCCGGCGCCCGCGCGCGCGCGGCGCGGGGGGGCCGGGGGGGCGCCGCGGCGCGGGCGCGGCGCGCGCCGGCGGCCGGCGGGCGCGCCGGCGGGGCGGCGCGGCGGCGGGGGCGCGCGGGCGGGCGGCGCCGCGCCGGCGCCCCGCCGCCCGCGCCGCGCGCCCGCGCCGGGGGCGGGGGGGGGGGGGGGGGGCGGGGGGGGGGGGGGGGGGGGGGGGGGGGGGGGGGGGGGGGGGGGGGGGGGGGGGGGGGGGCGGGGGGGGCGGGGGGGGGGGGGGGGGGGGGGGGGGGGGGCGGGGGGGGGGGGGGGGGGGGGGGGGGGCGGGCGGGGGGGGGCGGCGGGGCGCGCGGCGCGGCGGCGGGGCCGGGCGGCGGGGCGGGGGCGGGCGGGGGGGGGGGGGCGGGGGGGGGGGGGGGCGGGGGGGGGGGGCCGCGGGCGCGGGGGGGCGGGGGCGCGGGCCGGGGCGCGCGCCCGGGGCGCCCCCCGGGGCCCCGCCCGCGGGGGGCCCCGCGGGGGCGCCCCCCGGGGGCGGCCCCGGGCGCCCGCGCGCCCGCGGGCGGCGGGCGCGGGCCGCGGGGCGGACGGGGGGGGGGGGGGGGCGGGGGGCGGGGGGCGCGCGGCCGCGGCGGCCCGGCGGCCGGCGGCCCCCGCGGGCGGGGGCGGCGGCGGGGGCGGCGGGGGGGGGGCGGCGGGGGGGGCGGGGGGGGGCGCGCCGCCGCCGCCGCGCCGGGCGCCCCGCGCCCCGCGCGCCGGCCGCGGGCGGGGGCGGGGCGGGGGGGGGGGGGGGGGGGGGGGGGGGGGGGGGGGGGGGGGGGGGGCGGCGGGGGCGGGGGGGGGGGCGGCGGCCGGGGGCGGGGCGGGGCGCGGGGGCGGGAGGGGCGCCCGGGGGGGGGGGGGGGGGGGGCGGGGGGGGGGGGGGGGGGGGGGGGGGGGGGGGGGGGGGGGGGGGGGGGGGGGGGGGGGGGGGGCGGGGGGGGGGGGGCGGGGGGGGCGGGGCGGGGCCGCCCGCGGGCGCGGCGCGGCGCCGCGGGGCGCGCGCCGGGCGGCGGGGCCCGCGGGCGCCGGGCGCGCGGCGCCGGCGGGGGGGCCGCGGGGGCGCGCGCGCGGGGGCGCGCGCCCGCGGGCGGCGGGCGGGCGCGCCGGCGGCGCCGGGGGGGCGCCCGGGGGGGGCGGCGGCGCGGGGCCCGGCGCGCGCGCGCGGCCGCCCCCCGCCGGCGGCCCCGCCGCGCGGCGGGGCGGCGGCGGGCGGGGCGGCGCGGGGGGGGGCGGGCGGGGGGGCGGGGGCGCCGGGGGCGGGGGCGGGGCGGGGGGCGGCGCGCGGGGGGAGGCGCGGGGCGGGGCGGGCGGCGCGCGGCGGCGGGGCGGGGCCGCCCGGGCGCGGGGGCGCGCGGGCGGGCGCGGGGGGCGCCGGCGCGGCGCGGCGGCGGGCGGCGGGCGGGGGGCGGGGGGCGGCCGGGGGGGGGGGGCGGGGGGGGGGGGGGGGGGGGGCGGGGGGGGGGGGGGGGGGGGGGGGCGGCCGGGGCGGGCGGCGCCGCCGCCGGCGGGCGGCGGCCCCGCGCGCCGCGGCCGCCCCCCGCGCGCCGAGCCCCCGCGCGGCCGGGCCCGCCCGCGGCGGGCCCGGCGGGGGCGGGCGGGGGCGGGGGGGGGGGGGCGGGGGGGGGGGGGACGGGACGCGCCGGCGGGGGGGGAAATAAAAAAAAAATAAGGCGGGGGCGGGGGGCGGGCATGATGGCTCTCATGGTGGTTTATAAAGCACAACACCCACATATAGCTTTGCAAATTAGGAAGTAGGATTTTAAGTGAAATTCCCTAGTGGAAGCAAGCCAACCATGACACAACCCCTCAAATGAGTGAATCATGACCGTTCTATATGCTCCATCCTCTCTTGTGAGAGCATCGCTCAATGGTGGTGAGTTTGGATTTCTCCACATGTGTAGTTTTCATTGGTTGATTTCCCTTATGGGACCCATGTTAGCTCTAGGGCCCATTCTTCACTCCTCTTGTACTACCGAGTCTCGTACTTTCATAAATAAAAAAAATTCTAAAAAATACCATCAACAGACCTAGTTGTTCCATTATTTATAAAAGAACTTAGGGCTTTAAGACCTAATTTTGAATACAATGAAATCTTCAATTTATATATATTGGAGTTTATCCCTACATATATGGCTCCAGTATAACATCCATATTTGACAAAATCTAAAGGGATTTATTTTGGGAAGAATGAGAGGAAAATTTTAAGTTTTCTCTTTGCAAAAGTAATAAGGTTTGAACAAGAAATAATATTTGAGGGTCAAGCTTTTGAAATTGTAGATTTATACATTTGGCATTACAGGTAAAACATAGATGAAGACTATTGAATAGAAAAAGTTTACAATAATTAAAAAAATATTGTGGATGATCACTTAATGAGGGATATTTTATAAACATTTTAGCTTGATTCTTGGTAGAAGCCTTATACTCTTATTTCTAATTCAAAATAATAATTATTGGATTGGGTTTCTCTAGATAATGAAGGTTCATAAGTAAAAAATTATATTGATGTAACATTTCCATATCTTGGATACCTATTAACAATTTGGGTGAGGGAAAGATGCTCAAATTCTCTAGAATATGTATCAAGAGATAATGAATTTATAAAAAGGTGATGTAACTCTATCAAGTTGGGATGCAAATATTTAGATGAACCATAATCCCTTCTCCCTTGAATTTTCCTTGGAAGAGTGTCTGGTCACTTGAGGTCCTTCCTAAGGACTCAACATTCCTTTGTTAACATTCCAAAATAAAATTCTTATAGGCGATAATATATAAAGAAAAATATATCATAGAGGTTTCATGTATGTTGTTTTTTATGGATTATTAGGGATACTAAATGATGCTGACAGTGGACAATGAAAATAATATTTTCACATAATAAGATTCACAATACATAATCACATGTTTTTCTCTTATTTCATTATAACATTACAAAATATCTATTACAATATATAATATTCTACCAACCATGACTTTCTAATAGCATGTATATATGGTGCAATAATACGTCTCTTCATATTTGAGAAACTTTTTAGTTCTTGCAACTCTTGGCATTTCACCTTCAACTATATTTTCATCTCCTCACAATCTCACAAGATATGAATCGCTTTAGTTTATCCATCTCCAAATAATATCAAATATCAAATGACTACATAATTCCAAATAATATAATAAGGTCTAACACTCCCTTGTATTACATTATTTGGTATAAAGGTCATCTTCCTCATGCATTCAAAAGTGGTACACTAGAACTATTCTAAAATTTTAGCTTTGGCTTTGGATTTGTCTATATAGTTGACTGGTTGGATTTCACTTTGTTGGATCTAGCTCAACTAAATCTAAGTGACCTCCACTATGTTTACCTCTTTATATTATCTTTGGGTCTAAATCTAGGTTAATAACTCAGGTTATCTACCTTAGTATCATAATTATATTAGGGTTGCCTCTAAGTCACCTCTAGATCATCATTCCCTCTAGGGTTACCTCTAAGTCACCTCTAGATCATCATTACCTCTAGGTCATCATTATCTCTTGATCACCACTTTGGGCTCTTAGTCATCATTTCCTCTAGGTCACCATTTGGCCATAATTATATTTGGGTTAGCTATTGGAATAGTCATTATCTTTGGAAAATTAGCATTAAACTATATCTTTGGAATCATACACATCCTTAGAATATTTCACACAAATATTCTTTTAGAGGTCCTTGTCACTATAGGTCATATTTTTTTTATACTAAAATCATTTATGTCAAGTTTCCCAACACATTTCACCATGCAAAAAATCATAATTTTCTTCACATTCGACAAACTATTATGTTCACCAAACTTTATATCCTATAGAAACCATTCAATATTTCTTTTGTATTATCCCATTCACTAACACTCGTCCATCCATAATTCAATTGCATTTTACTAGTTACTTTCACTTTGTGCCAACACCTTCTATTGGAGTGATTACTTCCTCCACAAATTTTATAAGAATGTAGCTTCCAACACCTAGCTATCACATCTCCACTTCTTCCACAATGACTATAGAAACTCATATTAAGAACTTCTACAAATTATTCTCTCTTCACAAATTTTGTGTTATTGGCACTTGTCATAAATGTTATGTCATTACTTCCTTCTTGACATGTGTTTTTATCTTTTGCAAAGATTCCCTTTTCATAAATTGAAGGTCTTATACCTAGTACTATGGGATATTTTATACTTTACCCATGTATCCCTAAATTTGTACCACAATGTCCCATTCTTCTCAGCAATTTTAAACAAAATCCTTTTGCATGCCTTTAAAAAATTCTAAATTTTGCATCACCAAATTGATTTTTATTATTGTTTTCACAATGATCTTCCATACAATTTGAAGTGTAATTATCATAATATTCAAATAATTTGTATCACAAGCAATATATTTCCATTGTATAAGATCCCTTGTATCACAACACATATAAGCCATTGAAGGCTCCAAATCACTAGTATCACAACTATGTACCATTATGGACCTCTAATCATCTATATCAAAATTGATATTTATCCTCTAAAGAATGTCACATGTATCACAACTAAAATCCTTTTTAATATAATTTCTTAAATATAGATTCTTTGTATTACAAGCACAATATTTTCTTTGGATAAGGTCACTTGTGTCACAACAAAAATTTACCATCAAGGGCCTATCCTTCAACCTTTCAATTGTTTCCTCTTGATTTTTATATTTCTCCTTAAGGACATTAAAAGTTATTAATTCCTTGTATACTATCAACCCTATATCAATAGGTAGTGTAACAACATCTTCATAGTAGTTTTTGAGAATAGTTTAAGTAGCACTAAAATATTGAGAAGTTTCCATATTCAATTTATTTTACAATCATTTGAAAATACCTCATTGATTTTGATGGCAATAGAACTTTAACTAGCTTCTCTTTACTAGCTTCTTGGGAATTACTATCTTGTGTTGCATACTTATGATTATTAGATTTCTTCTCTTCATCTATATTAACTCCTGATGATGTACACTTTTGAATGTTAGCTTGCTTATTTTTTATTTCCTTAGTTACATTTTCCATGTAATTAGGTGATGTGAGCACTTCTTTTTGTAGGCTTTAAATTTTTTTCCTTCAATAAAAATGATGGTTTGTTATATCACCAAATGGCCATTTTTTATTTATAGTACCAATTCTATATATTGATCCTTTCGATATAATTACCCTTCCTATATACTTGTTGGTACATATCCATACATGAGAGAGACCTTAAGGTATTTATAAGAATTTGATACATGATACCAAGTTGATACGTGAAAAGGATTGGTTCTATCAATGACATCTTAAAAATAAATCCTCATACATAGGCATAACTTCCTTATATACTTAGATTTTATCACTTTTAGGTTTTATGTCAAACAATAGTAATGAATGGGATATATAGAATGAAATTAAATATTACAAGTGCATAATATTATTCCTCCCTAATGATTTATAGGATCGATGCCCACATATCATTATGGTAGATATATTGAGCATTATATGTAGTAACTTGTTGTGACAACATTATCTATAAATGCAAAATGTATTATTTATACCAAATACTCTAATTATGCAAAGCATGTTTTTTTAATTTTTGTGCATAAAATTTTTCTTTTGATGCAAAATTTGTTTAACAATAATTGTGTCATTCATCTTTAAAAAATGCACCTTTATTACTTACAATTATAATTTTTCCTTGCAAATATATTTACAAAATAATGAAACCTCTAAAAAATACTCACTTAAATAAAATACCCCTAAATACCTTATAACTCCCTAAATATACACCTTAAATAAAATTACTTTTGAAAAACATTTAAAACATATATTCCTCCTTAAAAAATATCCACTTAACAAAGTGCACCTTATAAATTCCTAAATTATCCTTTTAAATTTCTATATAATTCTACCCATTTTATTTAAAAAAATATTAAGTTTTGAAACATATTCTCCCTTTATAAACTTTTCCCTAAAAAATGAATTTTACCTTGCAAATATTAGGTCCTTATAATAAAAATTAATCATGTGCATGATGGCGTTTGAACCCATAATCGATTCCATAACAAAATTGTAATGTTTCTTTTGATGCTAAAATGTCTAGTAAGTAACATGCAATTAACAAAGAAAATAGCAAACTTAAAATATAATTATTGTATTTTATAAAATATAACTAGGCTTAGGGATACTAGAACCCACAACCTATGAATGCCAAGCATACAAAACATATGTGCTAGCCACCACAATGTCTCCTTAAATATGGTTTAAGATTCACATGAGGAACATTTTTTCTTCCTTTTTACAAATTACCCATTTTCAAAATACACATGGATTACCATGCATTATCCTCATGATATTCAAATTATGTTAGGATCCTCCATCCTAAAATTATTAGTTAGTATTATTAATCATTTAATTATTATATTATTAACTCATAAAGTGAACCATCACATCTCTTCATGTAGACACCTAAAACATGTCATGTGTAGGGGACTACTCATATGGGACATGCTAACAGACCATATGAATGATCTTGGACAGCTCTAAGGCAAAAGCAGTGGTTCTAACCACTCAATATGGGCATTTTGGCCTATCTAGCCTTAGTTGTTGGTGTCACCTATGGCTAGGATTCTTAGCCACTGGTGTCACCCGTGGCTAGGATTTTTATTCACTTTTGAGACCTGCGGCTAGCCCTATAACAAACTCGGGCGACCAGAGCTGAGTAAAATTTGTTGTAACAACCATTTGCGACTGTTTTCAAAGCAGTTCAGGCTTGGACGCAATCAGAAGCTTCCTACCAACTGCCAAATCTTATTCTTGGCTTCTCCATGAAGCTAGAGCAAGTATATTGGGAGTCTATTTAAGACCCCAATTTCAAAGAGCAAACCATGAAGAATTGTTCAATTGCATCATAGAGGAGCCCTGTCATATTGGAGAGAAATTTCATATCCCTTTGAGGAGTAACGAAGTGCTATCCAATTGACCAATTACAATTGTGCATGCATCAAGGGAGATCTCAAGAGCTTGAGGAGTAAGCTTGAAAATTGACACATTTCCATTGCTAATTCCAATGAATTCAATAGCCAATCTATTTCAGAACATTGAGGCGACCCTTAAACATCAATTCCTTAGAGGATTTGAGAGTTGTTGGCCCTGGTTTTGAGAGAAATGATACTTTCACCTTAGTCGTGGTTGTCAGCCATGGCTAATAGTGCTAACTGCGCCTCAGACCCACGGCTAGGGTTTGATGCTCTCTTTCCTCCATTTTAGCAGTAGATTTCTATTTTCAGTCATGCAATTAGCTTAATCTAGCATAGATTTGCATTTTAGTAGAAATTTGACCGGTTAATTTAGGAATTAGAGGTAGATTCACTTCATTTCCTTGCAATTATCAATTTAGACTAGTTTCTTGCTATTTCATGTATTTCAAGTTTTCTAATGGTTAATTAGGATGTTTCTTAGCTAGATTCATGCTTCTTTACATGCTTTTTTACAATTTCCTCATTTCTTGCATAGATTGATAGTGTTACATGCTTTCTTGATTTTATGTCATTCATTATGCAAGATTCCTCAAAAAGCCTCATCAAGAGAGGCCTCCTTTATTACTGATTTGTTTCTTGTTGTTTATTGCATGTAGGATCAACAAGGTTTTGACATGCAAGGCAACAAATACCTCTAATCATGGAGAAGAAGGTCATTGACACCTTAGAGCAGTTTGTGTCATTCTAAAAGGCCTGAGGATTACACCCACCCTTGTGAGGGATTGTCCTATTATTGCAATATTGTATCACATTGGGTCTCCCTAAGAGGGATGAATTTGTAGCCATGAATTGATTCAATTTTAATAAAAGAAGCCTTTCTTTATGGTTTATTTCAATTTTATCAATTCTTGTATGCTTTATGTGATTTCAATTGTTACTAGATTAGGGTGTATGCTTTTTAGGATCGTACAGAAGGCGATCATGATGGGACCCCAAAAATTTCATGATCACTAATGTTTTTTCTCTGTGTTTTTTTTGTAGGTGCTAACCATGGTTAACGGTTGTCGTCATGATTGACACCCATGGGCAACAGTTGCAGTCACACCTGATAGATGCAGTCAGTAGAGAACAAAAAAAAAGTAGATATCAGACACCATCAGCAGACTTGGATCTGAGGTAGGATCATTTTCCCCTCTCTGTCTTTTTTTGTCTATGTTTTTACAGAAGCAGAATGCAATAGATGGATGCTAATTAGGAAAACATAGCAAAAGGTAAAAAAGGAAAATCCTAGATGTTTTCTTAGTTTTCTACTAGTCACTGCTAGGAATAACAGGCCTCTGATTGCAGTTCGACCTAGTCTCCATAGGTCTAGGACATTGCTTGTTTAGATTTTACATGTATGAGGCCCAATCAGTGGCCATTTTCATCATAGATAGTTGCATTCTCTAAACATCATCTAGCATAATCGTGCATTCTCTTAAAATCAAATGTTCTTTTGAAAAGCATGTAGGAAAATCATTTGAATGTTGTTTTATGCATTTTATTTTCATGCAAAGTAAAAGGAACCACACACACCACGACACATTGTAAACACTAGTGAGTTGGAAGTCATATCCAACCACTAGTAGGGTTCAACGACGCTGGCAATGATTTCCATCCGTTGGCCCAACTCCCACGTACCTTATGTTCTAGACCAATACCGAACCCAAGAACCATCCATAGCCTGGAAAATTTGTATATACTCCTCTTTGGAGGGTATGATGCTGACCGGGTGAGATTGGGTGAGGGACCGGGAGGACCTATGCTACCTCGTTGAGTATGGACTTCATTACCATATTTCAACTTGTGCGAGTATATAGGTGAAAGCCTTAAACTATTGAGCATTACATCAACAATTTCAAACACGATGAGAGTAGTTTAAGTTTTCAACAAATTTCAAAACACACTAAACCATTTTTAGGACACACATCTATAATTTAAAAGAGATAATCATATTGTCTACCTTGTGTGTTTCTTTATTATTAGGGTAATCAACATAAGATCCTTGATATAGGGCCAAACCCTAACCCTGATTCTACATCCAATGGTTCTAGAATCATGCAAATTGTAGCTATAACAAAAAAATTATTTTGGTTTTATGATTACTCTATTTTCAAAGCCAAAAATTGGGAAAAAAACTGCACTAAAACGGTCATAAAATGGTCTAGACAACTCCAAAAATTGCCAAATTTGTTTTGTTGTCTTAGTTATACCATTATGCACCTCTCACAAAAATTTTGGGTCCTAAATCTTCATGGTTCAAAATTTCCCAAAAATTCCTAAAAGTGGTCATTTCCCCACGAGCCCCGGTTGGCCAATTATTTCAAAAATACAAAATTTTGATCCGAAAATCACTTTTTTGAGTTATAGCTCATTGTGATCAGCTCATCGCACTGATAATTTTGATATATAACACTTATAACCTTTTTTCGAAAGCCAAAATTTTTTATATGGCCGGGGGACCTCCCACGGTGAGCAAGACCTCCAATCTAGAGAGGGAATCAGGTTCCATAACCACTGAACATATTAAAATCAATCCAGATGATATGGCCATCCCTGAATGGCATCCCATGTCTTATCATAGCATCAATACCATCCATAGGGAGGCCAACCTTTGAGATAGCCCTATTAGAGAGGCACCCATAGGTCCTCCAAGAAACCTTCCTAACTGGAACACCTTGATAGAATTCTATATAAGGAACAATCCATCCACTAAGGGGCCTAGTAGTTCAATATCACATGTTCACATCCCAGCTTACTCTATACATCAATCATAAAGTGATCATGAACATACACCATGGCCTAGCTTGGGTGAGAAAACCATCCCATCTAGTCGAGCAAGCCACCCCCTACTCCTCATAGGGAGCATTCTGTGCAACCTGAATATATAGAGTTTACATCTGAGCCTGAATATGCATCATTTCTCATAGATGAGGAAGAGGACCCAAGTCATCCTCCTACTCCTCATGAAGAGTACATGGGGTAGCCACGTTGTGGCTCTACATCATAAAACTATACAAAGCCTACTCATAGCTCAAAATATTAGGTCAATGCAACCATTAAGGAGCATGGAAAATAAGTGATAGATCCTACTAGGGGAAAAAGACATGATAAACCCATCCATATTTCAACGGCACAGCCCCCATCACAAAAATGGGTCACACACCCAGGCCACAACTGCCCCCCCCCAGGACCCCTTGCCTACACACGAAGTAAACACAACACCTACCAATCAATTGAGCAACCTAATTAGGTGCATATCAATCAACCTCCCCAATAGTTTATGGGAATGATCAGTGTTGTAACATAAAAAAAAGAATTTCTAAATCGATCTATGCAACTTGTGGCATTGTCCAATGTTTCACCTTGGCTCGTCTTGTCTCAACAAGACATTGGCACTGCACAAAATTGCACATCACAGCAGGGGGAGTCAGTTTCTACTTCTCCTAACCAAGTCAATCATGGTGCATCAAGCACAATGCACATTGGGGGTCTTCAAGGTGTCACACCTTCCCCATCATCCACATCACGATCAATGAAGAAAAGTGAGACTTCTAAAGGTATCACACCTTTCTCACTTTCATTGAGTGGCACACACACTGGGGGTATTTAAGGTAGCATACCTTCCTCTTTAAAAAACATAAAAACAAGAAAAAAAAAATCATAAAATATCAAATTTTCAAAAACATTTGAAAAATATCAAAATACAAAAACATTCAAAACATTTAAATTTCAAAAAAATTTGAAAAATCATAAATTCAAATATCAAAACATAAAAAATATGAAAAACATCAAAATTCATACACATGCACAAAAAGCTCCAAAGGCATCATAAGCCCTTTTGTCAATTCACAAAATGGCCCAAAGGCATCATAAGCTCTTTGGTCAACTCACAAAAAGCTCCAAAGGCATCATAAGCCCTTTGGTCAATTCACAAAAGGCTCCAAAGGCATCTGTAAGCCCTTTGGTCATCCTATAAAAGGCTCCAAAGGCATCTGTAAGCCCTTTGGTCAAATCAAAATTATAATCCATAAAAAATAAAAAAGCAATAAAATTCTAAAAACATTGCAAAATATTAAAAATTCAAAAACATTTGCATCATTGCATTGCATTCAAAAACATTGCATTTCATTTGCATCATTGCATTTCATTTGCATCAAGAATTTTTATTTTTGCACATACATCTCATTTTGCATGGCATTAGGCATTTCCATCCATCACACTTGCATTAGAATCAGTTGTGTTTACAATATTATAAACGACGCCACGTTTGTATTTCAATAATGCATATATGCATCATAAAATCCATCACCCTTGTGAGTAATTGTGTTTTTCAACACAACCCCAATTGTTGCTATGAAGAATATACTAGGGTTTTTCGATCATTCAACCATACCTAGAGGTCTTCTCAAGAGTTTATATAAAGCTTACTTTGCTTTTGAGGATGAGGTCTAGTTAGTATAGTCGCCCTTAGCATATCATAATCCTATCACTAATCAACAAATTAAACAATCCTAATAAGGACTAGGGGAATATGAAAGCCACGAAGCAAGACCAGGTATCCTGAGGTGAAAATAGATATTCTTGCTTATCCCCTTGTGCGAACGGTTTGGGAAATGTTGGCAATTGGTAAAAGGATAAGTTTATTCCCTACCCATAATCCCTTGCTTACAAAAAAATGAGCAATATCCCAGAGTGATCCTCTAGATTGATACCCTAGATCGATATCATTGATCGACATCCCAGATTGATATCTTATATTGATATCATAATATTGATATCCTAGATCGATATCCTAGAAACAGTTTCCCAAAGTAAAAACCTCGAAAGAAGTTTTTGAAGAAAATTATCAAATGTAAATTCTAGAAAGACAAGTCAAATGAAGACAAAGTTATACAAAGAAAGTTAAATCAGTATCAAATCCCTTGCTAAAAAAAAACAAAAAAAAATTGAAAAAGAAAAAGAAAAAATAGTATATGCAAAATAAACAGTTATTTTTGTCACTATATATGAGCAAGTATCCCAAAAATTGAAGAAAAGAAGGGAGCGAACCTAAATTCCTGGAATTATCAGCACTACTATACCTTACACACAATGATATGTCTGATACATTAGCATTTTGCTTGTGTGTAGACCAATGTTTGAATGTGGAAGGGCTAGCTTTAGGTGTCCTGTATCGCCTAGTGGTCTAGTCCAACTGATCTAAACCTAGAATTGGATAAACATGTGTGGATCCCCAATCTTAGCAATGGGCTGAAATAATTCCACCTAACATCGGGGTATGCTTATGCCTTATCTTAATATACTCATGTGCACACACAGGGATAATGAATAGTTAGGGTCTATCCTAGCGAAAGCCTTATATTTCAGAAGTCTAGTATGGTCAGTATACAAATTTTTATAAGTCAACTAGGGTGTTTGAGTCTCATGGAAAACCTCAAAAATTTCCAAATAGCAACAATCAAATCACAATCATCAAATATCAATTTCTTTTTATAAGAGTTTGTTTATTATAATTATTCATAATATAGGTTATATACTGGATGGATGTTAGAAATGATATTTAAAATGGCCACTGACTATGTTATCCATATTCTTTTAATTTACAAAATCTTATGAATAGAAACAATACATAATTTCATAGCACACATGGGTGTTTAATTGATAAACTCTTATGATAAGATACATCAATTACAGTTCATGATTGTTATACATTATGTGGTGTCATCCATTAGATTGTCAAACTCATATTGCATTTATTCCTTATGTTTTAAGTGATTAAAGCATACAATTTCATCTGCATTAGTTTATCCATCATGTCATTAATGCATTACATACATCATGAATCATATCATAACATCATAAATTAGATGCATAAAAATAAATCAAATTAAACATGCATTTAACAATAAGCATTGCATCCATATGCATACAAAATAGCCCATCTATACATATAGATCATGGAATCTAATAGAACATCTATCATCTACCTAGTGCATGTCATATGTACATTGCATACATATAGCATAATCACATCATCATCTAGGCATTGCATTCATCATTGCATTCATAACATAAAATCAAAACAAAAAAAATTGCAGGCATCAATTGGGGCATTATCAATATCGATCCCCACAAGTTCCAAAGAAGTCTAAATATTTGGTCTTTTCATTCAAGTCATAAATGCACATCTTTACTCACCATAAGGAGTTTCATATTGGACATTAAAGCATATCTACAGGTCCAAAATTTCAAAAATTGTAAAATTAACAAAATAAATAAATAAATAAAAATTCAAAATGATTCAGCAGATCATCGAACATAGTGATTCAACACAAGCATAATTGGAATTGATATCATCTTGATTCCCTAAGAAGGCCACGATGGCCGAACTGCTCCATGGGATAGAGGTGTACAATTATTATTCATAGTTGAAATCATGGTTGAGTTAGGCCTTGTCAAGTAATATCAAAGTGCTAAAGTCTTCAACTGTTTAGATCAATCATGAGGTCAAGCGACTCGTCACTTCATTCATATCGACTCGTTGCTTGAGGGGGTATTCATAATAACAACTTCATAATAAAAATCAAAAATTAAATGCTTAATCATTGCTAAGTGCATTCATTCAAGAATCATTGTTAAATACAATCATGCACCCTCCTTGCTTGGGGCAAAGGAGCAAAATATCAAGATCAAATTCAAGCAACTAGGTAGCTAGTCTCCTAATTTAGGATTGGACATAATATTATCTCCTAATTGTCGTCAAGTCTAGGATTGGACTTAATCTTGTCTCCTAATTGCCATCAAGTCTAGGATTAGACTTAAGCTTATCTCCTAATTTCCGATAAGGCTAGGATTAGACTTAAGCTTGTCTCCTAATTGTCGCTAAGGCTAGGATTTTCACTTGAGCTTACTAGAATCAAGTTCTTCAACTCATTGAAGGCAATGATTCAATGATGTATACCCTTTTCATGATTGGGGCATCTAATGTTGATCATATCAATGATCATAATTCAACCTATGACATCATTTTAGGAGGTCTATTTTTGCTCAGCATTGTTCGTTCTCACAACGCATCCCAAAAGGGGCATATGTAGACACCTAAAACACGTCATGTGTAGGGGACTACTCATATGGGACATGCTAATAGACCATATGAATGATCTTGGATAGCTCCAAGGCAAAAGCAATGGTTCTAACCACTCAATTTGGGCATTTTGGCCTATCTATCCTTAGCTGCTGGTGTCACCCATGGCTAGGATTCTTAGCCGCTAGTGTCACCCATGGCTAGGGTTTTTAGCTACTTTTGAGACCTACGGCTAGCCTTGTAACAAACTCGAGTGACCAGAGCTGAGTAAAATCAGTTGCAATAGCCATTTGCGATGGTTTTCAAAGTGGTTCGGGCTTGGAAGCATCCAAAAGCTTCCTCTCAATTGCCAAATCTTGTTCTTGGCTTCTCCATGAAGCTAGAGCAAGGATCTTGGGAGTCTATTTAAGACCCCAATTTCAAAGAGAAAACCATGAAGAATTATTCAATTGCATCATAGTGGAGCCCTATCGGATTGGAGAGTAATTTCATATCCCTTTGAGGAGTAACGAAGTGTTGTCCAATTGACCAGTTAAAACTGTGCATGCATCAATGGAGATCTCAAGAGCTTGAGGAGCAAGCTTGAAAATTGACACATTTCCATTGCTAATTCTAGTGAATTCAACTCCCAATATATTTTAGAACATCGAGGCAACCCTTGAACATCAATTCCTTGAGAGTTGATGGCCCTGGTTTCGAGAGAAAGGACACTTTCACCTTAGTCGTGGCTGTCAGCCATGGCTAACAGTGCTAACTGTGCCTTAGACCTGCGACTAGGGTTTGATGCTCTCTTTCCTCCATTTAGCAGTTTATTTCTATTTTCAGTCATGCAATTAGATTAATATAGCATAGATCTATATTTTAGTAGAAATTTGATCGGTTAATTTAGGAATTAGAGGTAGATTCACTTCATTTTCTTGCAATTATCAATTTAGACTAGTTTCTTGCTATTTCATGTATTTCAATTTTTCTAATGGTTAATTAGGATGTTTCTTAACTAGATTCATGCTTCTTTACATGCTTTATTACAATTTCCTTATTTCTTGCATAGATTGATAGTGTTACATGCTTTCTTGATTTTATGTCATTCATTATGCAAGATTCCTCAAAAAGCCTCATCAAGAGAGGCCTCCTTTATTATTGATTTTTTTTTTGTTTATTGCACGTAGGATCAACAGGGTTTTGACATGCAAGGCAACAAATGCCTTTAATCATGGAGAAGAAGGTCATCGACACCTTAGAGCAGTTCGTGTCATTCTAAAAGGCCTGAGGATTACACCCACCCTTGTAAGGGATTGTCCTATTATTGTAACATTGTATCACATTGGGTATCCCTAAGAGGGATGAATTTGTAGCCATGAATTGATTCAATTTTAATAAAAGAAGCCTTTCTTTATGGTTTATTTCAATTTTTTTAATTCTTGTTTGCTTTATGTGATTTCAATTGTTACTAGATTAGGGTGTATGCTTTTTAGGATCGTACACTTCATAACGTGAACCATCACATCTCTTCATAACATGAAACATCATGTCTCTTCCTAACGTGAACCATCACGTCTCTTCACCAACATAGCTTTAGGGTAGATATATATTAGGTTGGCCATTCACACAAATCATCTAAGAAGAACATATATTTGTTTAAAACCATTGCAAGGATTTCCCATTTCAGTGCAACAGTGATTCAATCCTAAAAGTGATTCTTATTAATGTTATTTTATTTATTCATTTATTAAATATTAGCTAGAACCTTCAAGGTTCTACCATTTGGTATCAGAGCATCGATTCTGGACACAAGTGGGGAAGTTTGTTTAAATACATCTCGAAAGAAATCCTACAAGTAATGAATAAATGGCAAGATGATTTTGAAACAAAAATAGCAAGAAAAATAGCAGAGTTAACCCTAAAAAAGGATGACCTTGCAAATAAAATTATTACAAAGGAGGATTTTTGCCAGTGGAAGGACCCAATTACAAAACCACCTGTATGGGAATCACAAAATACGTACACCACCCCAAAACTTACCCGACTCTTACCCATTAAACGTATCAACCCCGTAGAAATGAAGGCACATAGAGAAAACAACCTTTGCTTTCATTGCGATGATAAATTTATTTGCAATCATAAATTTATTACACCCGCACTATATATTTTAGATGCAACTATTCCTTGTAGTTCTCCCAAAGATGAAAATACAATTAAGGTAGTCGTAGTGACAAATACACCTGAAGATGACACTAAATATGGGGATGATGAGGAAGGTAAGAAATATGAGGAAGCCATGAAAGATAAAAAAGAGGAAGAAGATGTGGAAAACAAGTACAATGAGCAAGAAATACCCCAAATACCTAATGACAACATTAAAGGCAATACGGTTGATATGCTAGAAGTGATCGATGCATCAAGAAAGGATGAGGTAGACATTCCCGAAATGACCCATTATGGTCAAACTTACACTCTACAAGAACTACTAGGGAACAACAAAAGGATATGGAAGCATTACCACCACTTTTGATGCATACTTCTAAAGTGTTTAAGGAAACTCAAGGGTTTCTCTCCCATCATCATCATGATTCTCCTAAGGAATATTCTACTATTGTTCTTGGCAACCCTCCACTAATACTTCGACCTTCAAGATATCCCTACCTTCAAAAAAGTGACATTAAAATAGTACAAGAACTTGCAAAAAATCTACTTGGAAAACAAAATATAAAGCTCCTCACTTTGATCTTTGAGGACAAACCTCTTTTTAAGGAGGGTCGTATGTTAGGATCCTCCATCCTAATATTATTAGTTAGTATTATTAATCATTTAATTATTATATTATTAACTCATAAAGTTAACCATCACATCTCTTCATAACGTGAACCATCACGTATCTTCATAACATGAACCATCACGTCTCTTCCTAACGTGAACCATCACGTCTCTTCACCAACATAGCTTTAGGGTAGATATATATATGAGGTTAGCCATTCACACATATCATACAAGAAGAAGATTATATATTTGTTTAAACCTATTGGAGGGATTCCCCATTCCAGTGCAATAGTGATTCAACCCTAAAAGTGATTATTTTTAATGTTATTTTATTTATTCATTTGTTAAATATTAGATAGAACCTTCAGGGTTCTACCAAATTATAACTCATAATATACCTTTGAGTAAAGGATTTTAAGGTATAAAAGGTTTGATTTGAGCTTAGAGGTATCATAGGTTTGACATAACAACCCTTATTAGCTTGTAGGGTTTTGACAAAAAAGTATTCTAATCTCAATGCAACTTAGGCATTTTTTTGAATGACTCAGGCTAAGGAATGAGTTGGTTGTTCCAAGAAGTTATTTTGGTAATGAAATATATCTAATAAAAAAATATATTCTAGGTACGCATAATGTAACAACCCAACAGTTGAGCTTATTATTTTTCTTTCTTCGCTTCAAGGATAAGGTATTGCTAATGTCATTGTGGATGCAGGAACAGGTATTACTTATCTTAAGTAACCCGGAGCTGAAATTCCCCTCTTCCAAAAAAAAAAATATAATCGACTTGAGGTAAGTCCAGAGATATGATGAGCGGTGGGTGTTCACCATATTGTGGATCTATGAATCCTAGAGGCAATGCCCACCAACGGTCCATGTAGTTGCATTCCATGTAGATGCATCTTTAGGTTGTTTGCCTGATTTTATAAATAGTTTAAATAATAATAATAATACCTTAATAAAACTTATAAAGTTGGGAAATATTTAATAATAAATATTAATTAAAATATATATAAGTTAGAAATTATTTAAAAAGGAAAATTTATTATTATTTCATAACAAATTAGGCAAACCCTAAATAAACGTCAATATATGATAATCTTAATAAAGATATTAAAATAAAATAATAATAATAACCTAATTTATTTTATAATGAAAGACTTCCAAAATTATTAGTTGGCGGACATTCAAACTAAGAGATGTGTTAAGAGATGTGTTGGCTTCCTTCCACCACCTGGCATGCCTCCGAAAAGGACTTACATGCGTTCTCGACAGATGTAATTTGCAAATGAGAGATAATATCTTATAATAAGAATGATAACGAATGGATGGGGGCGCGGTTGAGGTGTTGGATTGGGAGTGCAGTGAAAGCTGGTGAAGTGGAAACGTCCGTAGGCAAGCACATATGAGGGTAAGTAATTTTTGAAAGTTGCATAATTAAGAAAGAAACTTACTTGTGTACAGTGTGAAGATAGGAAAGAATAGGAAAGGCATTGTAATAGTTCTCTGATGATCTTTTAATATTTTTATATAATCCTTTCAAAGAAAAATTGTATGAAAATATGGAAACAAATGTTAAGTATATCCAGTAAATTGTTGTGCATTATTAGAAAAGTATAGAAACATTAGTTTAGTTTGCATCCAAAATTAGATGATCGCTCTGACTCTGGAGTCCTAATTTTTCTTGAATACTTGCTTGGAACATACACATTTCACAAATGCTTGGTTTCGTTGTTGGAGTAGAAGAATTCAAATGAGAAAGTGACAAATGAAATATTCCATATGTTATCTTTGTATTCTACAATGTATTAAACAGTGTAAATATTGTATTGATAGATTTTAAATTCTTTTAGCGAGCCACCCGAGGAGTGGCTGGTGAGTTAATTAAAGTACAGCGTGTTTTCAAGTTAACTCTTCTCCCTGGAAAAGCATTATGATTTAAGAGAATGTAGCAGGAGGTAGAGGACATAAATTTTTCTTTATTTAAATGTGATTTAATAATTCACATGGAGAATCTGTTATGTCAAAGATGATGTGTGGAATTAGTTTATACACGAAAGGTGTTTTTCCTTGAATTCGTTTGAATTCATCCATTTCATTCTGTCTAGAAATTGTGAAATATGAATATAACAGAACCAAATATATGTATTTTGTATTGTCGTCTAGGTTTGAATAGATGAATTATGGATGCTAAAACGTAAAAAGGAAAGCATAGAAAAGAAGAAAAAAATAATGATAGAATTTTTATCTTAGATATGTGTGGAGAAACTAGCGTTAACATTCTCTCAACTTAGG
>JAQPPZ010005078.1:0-27403 GCA_028583015.1 Wollemia nobilis
GAGTATATCCCATTCTAATAACTCAAATAATTAGTATGAAAGTCACACTACAGAGAGAGTTGATTTCTCCTTATTTGTAATTGCATTCTGATATGGGCTTATTCTTAACGATGACAGCAGGCAACTACATTCAATTTATTTCAGTCTGTTCTCTATTAAAGGCACTGCAATATTAATTAAAAGCAGATAATAGATAAACAAAAAGCAGGACAGATTAGCTTCTTGGAGAAAGGAATTTGAACCACCCTCATGTAAAAGTTGACAAGGATCCATCAACAGTTTTTCTCAAGCTATTTCGAACTGCACAATCTTTACTCCAGGTTAGAATCTTTTATTTTACCACATGCAAAACAAACTTTGAAGAAACATGAGTTGTTTTAAGGGACTTCTGGCTAGGTGAAGTCAGCAGTCCAGAATAGCTGCAGCAATGGTCTCTAAACAAGATAGATAAATAGATAAAATAATTATATCTTCCAATCCGTGTAAGCAAATCAAACACAGTTTGTTGCATTTTAAAGGATATATTATAAGATCTACTTGTCTGGGATTGTTTCCCCCTAAATTTGTGATGAAAAGAAAAAATCTGTGGTTTGTGAGTTTTGTTAAACATAAGTTTTCATAGGGAGTGCCTTTTCTTTTTCCTCGTTCTTGGAGAGGATGATATTGATACTAGAGAATGGTGGCTCAGATTCATTGGATATTTTTGTAACTCTTTATATGCCAATGTCATATTTTTTATTATTTGAAAGAGGAAGCTTTTCAGTCGTGGACATGTTTTTTGAACAAGAATTCTCAATGCACACCAAAAGAAGCTGCACAAGCCTTCCTGACCAAATGAAAACCTAAGATCTTAAAAATAAGGGTTACAAATAAAGATTTAGAAGTACATCACTCAAAATCAAGAAGAAAAAATAAAGAGGTTGGTGGAGAAGATGGAAGCAAATGATAGTAATAAGAATTAAGGAACCATATCCTTGGATCCAAAAGAACAAAAGGGTCCAAGAGATTTGTTAAGTTGATTACTTTGTAAACCCTAGCAAGGGGTACAATTTCATCAATAGTGACTTGTCTAAGAGATTGCAAGATCAAACAAAGAATATCAAGGACACTTAGCTCAACCAGTTAAATTCCACGACTTTCAAGAACAAGATCCAGGTTCGAATCTTGCCAGTTGATACATGCACAATTGCCAAGCTGTTGTAATACCACTATGTGGTCATGATCTGTTTCAATCCCATATAACTCATTAAAAATAAATTTAAAAGAAAAAAAGGATGAGAATGTTCAAATATGTTTTTCATTCAAAATTTTATGATATGGCTATTGATGATTTGGATATTGTTCTTGGACATCCTTGGTTAGATTCATTAGATATTACTAACCAAGAAAGCAAATATCGATAAAAAAAAACGCAGAAATCATGGCTCATTTAGCCTTTATAATTCTTATTTTGTGAAGCAGAAAAATCAGAGGCAAAATCTGAGAAAATGGGGGATATAAATAAAAAAAATTGAGAAAATCACAAATTCAAAATTTACATTTTTAAAATTTTACCTATTTTTCCTAATTAATTGCCAATACAATCTCTTTGGGCCTTCTCAATTAATTTCCAATAACATGTTTTCAGTGTTGCAGGAAGGGTCAATGGAGAAGCAGGAAGAAAGTTTGCCAAGGAATAAATGGAAGAACAGGCAAAAGAATGACAGAGAGTCCAAAGGAGAACTGGAAGAAAATCACAAGCAAGAACCTAGAGAAGGGCACAAAAGTAAAGAAAACAAATTAATGGAATAAAAGGTTGAAGAGACAAAGAAAGAGGATCAAGCGGTTAAGGTTGTAACATTTCAACAGTAACACCAATATTAGAGGCAACAATCATGGAGACTATGACATGGAGCATTAGAAAATCTATAACTATTCCCATCCTGAGAACTGAGAAATGAAATGAAATGAAATATTATTAATGTCATCGGTGGGCCAAAATAAGACCCAAGGGACTATAAGAAGGACAATAATGATTGCCAGCTAGCAGGCTGAAAAGCCCAACAAAGAAAAGAACTAAGATAAAACCCGGTATAAGAGACGCAATAGAGATTACATGGAACTAGAAGAGCAAAAACTATGGATATTAAAGTGGTGTAAAGAAGACGAGACAACATAGAAGACCGTCACTAGTGTAAATTTCATATGGATGCATAGATGATCAAGCTTGGTATCAACTCTCTAAAATGCTTAGAAGATCATATTATTTGGTTTCCTCTCATGTTGCAAGGAAGAAACATGTTAAAAGAAGAAACAAGTGTCCATTTGTTTGGTATCAACTACATAGGGGTATCATATTAGACTGTATATTGGAGTTTTGGAGTAGTTTCCATGGGCTATGCATAACCTAAGGTCATTGTATTGGTAATAATTAGGTGCTGAAGAGTTTAATTAGGTGAGATTATATATAGACATAGATATCATTGTTTTATAAGCAATGAATTGTGAGATGTCGAATACTAGCAATGTGATCATCTTGGAGGCTGTCCCCTTCAAAAGTAACACTTATATTGGAAGATCTTGTGACTTCATGCTGTCTTGAGTATGGATTGGTCTTGCTCAACCTTAACTGTATTTTTTATAGTTGTCTCTTGCATGGTGTATGATTATTTAATTTTTCTCGATAGTGGAGCATGATTAAGTTATTGACTCTCAAGTTTCATAACAAAACAATTGTAGATAACAAATAGGAGAGGCAACATCAAAATAACAAAGAACTTCTTTGTACCAAGTAGCTAGGAGAGAGAATGGCAGCTACAATCGTTCATAACTGATGTAACAAGCATGCACTACTAGCATTCACAATTGATAAGCCGACAATGAGAACATGGTTATACAAGTCCATCCACAAGAGAGCCACAAGGAAACTCGATGCATAGGAAAGACAAGGTTGCACAATCTAAAGTGAGGTCAATAATGTTGGATACCAAGAAAATCCTGCAATAAATCTATCAATTGTTGCTAGCAATGTGTTCTAATCATGACAATGCTTACCACCACTAAGGACAGAAACAAGTTAGAAGAAAGAACCGATTAGTTTGATATGTCAATACGTATTATATAGAGCCTTACACAAAAGAGTCACAACCTTGCAAAGAAAAAAACCAAACACCACTTACCAGGGTAATAAAAGAAAGTGGAAAGCGAACCATCTGAGCCCTCTGAAGACAATAGTATCTCGCATAGCTCTCATACTAGACAGAGCATCAAAAATTTCTTCATCTTCCACTTCCCCAAGAAAGCAAAGGCGACAAATGCTATTGTTATGAGAGAGTCGGTGAATCTTTTCAATATGGAGCTCATGGAAGTAGACTCTCACCAGACTCATTGGGATTTGTAATACCCCTATTCACAGCATGGGAGTCATAACTATGTAATCACATGTCAACAACTCACTCATAAGTAGATCATTTCGATTAACACTCTTGGTTTATGTGTGATGTAGCCATGTGGGGATGTAGAAAGATTATTCTTGCATTCGACTTGCAATAATGTTTAAATCATTGTTAATTTGATGTAGATATCTAGATGAATAATATACATTGATACACACACAAGGATTACAATAATTATGAGTCTCACCAATGTGCACATGATTAGTCATAAAATAGGACAAATAAAAATTGAATTCACATAGCATGGTATAAAGTGTTCAAGGTTAATACAAGACCTGCTACCATTGCTATCAAGGTGCCTTGCAAGTGGTTTTTATGCATGAAATGGATGACCACCAAGGTGAATGACAAATGAACTAACCAATTAGAGCCATTACCATCATTAGGGAAGATACCTTCCCAAGTATACTCTTTTTTGAGAATTCCTACACATATCTTATAGGAAACTCTAAAGTAACCTCCTCTCACATAGGTGACTATATGAGTGGGGAAATCCCAAAACAAGCCATAGGAGAAAAGGAGGAAACTCTAAAATAACCTTCTCTCACATAAGTGACTATATAAGTGGGATATCCAAAAACCAAGCCCTAGGAACAAACGAGGATGGCATGGGGAAGCAAAGAACAACATTGTGGGAAGAATGAGGACATAAGGGAGTGTGCATGTCACGCGAGGAAGATGAACAAAGAAGAGAATTTGACAAGCATCATTCTTAACATGTTTAAAGAAACACAAATCTACTTCCATTTATTGCTTGCATAGCTACACCTATTTCTATGGTGACCAAAAGGAAAAGGGAGAATAATATAATAAAATAAATTCTATGTACAAGCATGTCCAAGCTTACAAGGCGACAAGTAGTGCCTTGAGCTTATACTTCGAGTCAAGGACAAAATACATCCATTGCTGACTTGAGCTTATACTTCGAGCTTGCCATTGCCCAAGTCTGGCCCTAAGACAATGACCTACCTTAATTATTCTTGAGCACCGTCAAAGGCGTATTAGTTACAAAATAGCCTCAAATTTAGTATGGCCCTAGCCTGTGCAAAGACCAACAAACTACAGCCCTCTCTCTATTTTTGTTTAAGAGATTTTGCTTAACCATTTAGGATCTTGATGACGATACTCTCAAAATTGAGAACTGCTAGCCCAATCAATTTAACTCAATTGTCCGATCAATGCGTGTAGCATGGTAGTGGTATTCCGCAATTGAAGGAACCGAGAAGGAATGCCATTAAATCAACAACACAATTCATCAACATGTAATCAACAACACTCAAACAACCTAGTATATCACTCTAGATGGCTTGCATACACATTCATCTTTATCCTTGATGGCCCTACACAACCCAGTAAGTTAGACGACCTTGTTTGTAGTTCAGACGACCTTGGATAAAGTTTAGGCAGTTGCTTCTTTGTTTAGATGGCCTTGGCTTTGCATGGGACGGCCTGGGTCAACATTCCAAACATCCCAATATTTATTTCTATTGCACATAGAATAAAGTGGAAATAGTTCGAACAGTCTATCTACAACATTGACAATCAACTGCTTACACAGTCTGCACAACAATGGCTGAATGGAAATATTATTATCAGCAAGAATACATGTTTGGGCATACAATATCTCCCGATGCACTCATATATCCTCCATAGTCTTCCTGTGTATGTCCTTTATACAATATTACAATGTACCCTCTTGAATGAATGAGGGGTCCTATTTATACTTTTGGGAGGTAGTTACTCCCTTAACTACCTACTTGACACCTCATCATTTGCTCATATTACATTTGTCATGCATTTACATCTCATTTTATGACTTACTAATTATACGTATTTTATCAATCACTTTATCATACACATAATAAAACATTACAAAACTACTACATTCCAAATTGCATGTGCACGTACTTGACTTTTGACACACTACGTGATGTACGAGGTGGCGCTTGGGATGGCACCATGTTAGAACTAGCACATACATCTACCCTCCCCTCTAGATTGGTCGACGTCCTCATCGATGACTATTGTTGCTCCTAAGGCCTCTGACTTTGTTGTGGACGAGGCATTGGCTCAGGTGCTCCACCCAACTCCTCAATTTGCATCTTCAAGGCTTCAACTTCTCCCTTCAAACTCTTTGCATATGCCTAGTAACGAGCCCATTGGAAGCCATAATGATGTGACTTTTACTTTAATTCAACCAACCTAACCTTCAACTCAGCCTCTCTTTTTGCCACTTCAGCTTCCTTCCTTACAACTTCGACAAGTTGCTCATCACGCTACACGATCAGGTGGTCACGGTGAGTAATCTCCTACATCTTCGCTTCAAGGGCTTCTTCTCTCACTACACACTCTGTTTTCAATTCGTCAATCAACTCATTCTGTTGTTCCTGCACTTGCCTTATATTCTCCATTTTTGTTCTACTTCGGTTTCCTGTTGCACCTACCAAAGTTGTGCTTCCACAAAGTGCAACCCGTTGGCTTGCTCTTCCTCCTTTAGCTTTAGGTTGTTAAACATCTGCTAAAACCTCTCCAAGCCTATTGCCAACCATTGAATCAGATGTGCCAAGAAGTTTATTTTGGCATATGATTTCACCAATTTTGTCTCCAATTTAACCTTCTTGACACCCAAAAATTTAGGAAATTCGTCCATAACTCCTTCGTCAATGTATACTCTAGGTGGATGTCGATACAAGGCTGGAGTTCCTTTTGGAAGCTCCATTACTTCTAGCATTGACTAAATGTTGCATGCCAACACCAAGTTCCTATGCCTCCGTCTGCATTTGCCATAGTCACCAATCACCAACACACCCAACTTGGAACCCACTCTTGACTCTATCGAACAATCCACTTACCTTCTCAACATGTTCAATTATCTATTCACCATGGACTAGAGATTGCCTCAAATTAGACACTTCAATCATAAAATGCTCACTTATTTCACCATGTTCCACCTCATCATTCGTGTCATCCTAAGTGGTCATCTCTTCAATGTCTTCTCCACCTTGACCTTTCATGTTGATTTTCTTCTTGGCGGCTTTTCCTTCCTAAATTTTTGGTTCTTTTTCTTTGTCAGCATCAACTCACTTTTCAATAGTATTTGTTGTCTCTTTACCTTTGTCTAGTTCAACCTCAAGCGGTTGACTACTTACTCTTGGGCATATCCACATTCATCATCATTGTGATATCACCTACATACTCTCCTCCATGTATCACAAGTGCTTCCTCCAATGGTGGTGATGCCTCCATCACATCAACTACAATCTACACATCCTCATCCACATCTACAATCATTGTGTTGCCTATGCCTAATGCTACATAGTTATGTCTTTCTGGCTACAACATTGCTTCTCCTACATACCAAACTCCTTGCGCAATAGCTTCTGATTGTTTTGGTTGTTATCCTCCCTTAGAAACCTTAGTCAAAGCCACTTTCCTAGTACCTAAGATTGCACCTGTAGTGCCTCCTCGTATAGTCATCCAATGCAGCTTATACTGCTAACATGCCATGATTCCTTGAAGATTTCTATTGACTGTCCCAACCACAATGGCATCTTGTGGGGGTCTTGAAGGTGGAACCACTTTGATACTATGACATATTGGCTAATATTGTTACTGCTATTGTTGTCGAGGTTGTTGTTGTTGCCCTCCCATTTGCTACCACTTCTACCCCAACTACTTTTGTCTCTTCTCCTCTCTGACAAACTCCTCAACGCTTGGTAATCGTTCCTTTCCTCTGTCACAATCTGCACTTTATTCAGATAGTGCATCAATATCTCCTTCAACCTATTTCGATGAATCCAATGACAGACTTTTCGCTTCTTTCTTGTCACTGCCTTCTTACCCATCATTGCTTTTCTTGTTGGTCCAATCTTCATCAGTGGGACCGCATGTACTCAACGAAACATAGTACGCACTACTTCTAGTATCGTCTATGGAGGATTCAATCCGAGAAACTGAATCTTTTCATAAGTTGTGGCATCCAAAAGTAATGCAATGGCATGTAATGCCATTGAAAAAAAATTGTATACCACAACAAATTATTTCTCTCCAGCCATTACTCCTTCCATGTACAATATGAGCCAAGTGGGCATATTCGAGGCTCTTTGTTCACCTAACTAGACAACCTACACAAATACATTCATTGTGCACCTCAATTCATCCATCTTCACATGTTACATATTTAACCTATGACTTCCATGCTTGGTCAGCTTCGCAACTTTTGTCGAATTGAGGTTGGTGACTTTGTCAATGAAGTTCTTCAACCTGTAAGGCTCTACTTCCTCCAAATACCTTCCAAAAACTACTCAGGGAGGATGATATCTGCACCTCTTTGTCACCAAGCATCACCGCTTTTTCTCTGCAACATCTCCTACAGGTACGACTTGAAAAAATCCTTGTCAAAGCTAAGAACTTGCAAAATAAACTTAACTCCTACACTTTAAAATATTGTCTTCAATTGTCTGTAAAAGTCTCCTGTAGGGAATTTACATGCACTCCTTTCCTTTACTTCTCTATTGTGGTAAAGGTGCTAGTTCCTTCCCCTTAGCTCGCCTATCTTCTGGTGTTACAATTCTAGACCTCATTCTTGACTCGCCTCCTCCATGCTACCTCGTCCTCCCATGTTCAACATTCATTTTGCACTACCTCTCTCTCTTCCTCGTTCGTTCCTGGCTTCTCATAATGCCAGCTCTAACACCTCCACGAGTATGGGGTCTTTTCCCACACGAATCTGAAAGGATGTCTCTATATCATTACTCTTTCTATCCTCTTAACAATCCTTGGCCTTCAATACATTACTTCTACAATCCACTTCCTTGGCTTCAGAATTTTAAATCCTCTAACAACAGTTAATTCCAACAACCCAACTATTCTCCAGCTAACTTGGCTCCAACTCGCAACTCCAAGTGGCACACTCACACTTTATTCCCTTTGTTGTCTTGTTTTGAGTGCCTCTCTTTGCAATTATTTGTACAACTCTGGTGGCCCATATGATTTGACTCCAAAAAGTTTGGTCATGGATGGCCCAGGTACAAACAACCCGGCTTCAAGTGGCTAGTGCTCGAATGGCCTGGTCCCAAACGATCTTGACTCAAACGGCCCACTTTGTATAATCTCGTTGTTGTCAAACAGTCTAACTCTAAATGGCCTCCTTGCTTCTTCTTGTATGTACAACATTCTCTCAACCAATTCAAACAGCCCATACACCTCCACACACCAACATTCCTATTGCTCAAACAACGTACATTCCTATCTCTACAACATTTGTACAACTATCACTCTTGATTCTTTGGACTTCTTTTTGCATAAGTTTGTCTAGTCCTTTCCTCCTTTCTATCTCTAGCCCCTTCTTGCTACTACTGAACATTTTCCACTTGCACAAGAAAAACAGATTTTGCCTGCAATAGGGAGGGATTTTCAATAAAACCCTTTCTAACATGTCTTCTCCTTCTCCAATGTAGCTTCCTCTTCACAGAAGATTTTTTCTTTTGTTGCTACTTTTGCACAATTGGTTGATACTTGTCCTTGCTCTAGAATTTCTTCAAAGCCTTGTACTTGCAAATATTTGTACCAAGGGTGCCTCTTGAATGCTCCTCCTTGGCGTTGAGCATTTGAATGAGCAAATGCAAAGCTTCTGGAACCTATTTATAAGATGAAATAAGTAATGGGACACTTGGCCTGCATGCGACAACTACCACTTCACCTTCCATAACTGATTTACATGCAACTAACTATTCTGCATGTCTTGTCTACATGGCTTTTGCCACCATGCACATGACAAGTCAGTTATAACATCGTGCGCTCCTACATTTGTGACTTCTTCCGCTACAGGTCCAAACGGCCTAGGTGGCCAAATAGCCTGCCTAGCTATTAGGACAACCCTTCCAACTACTCATATGGGTGGCTAATAGGCCCAGACAACCTACTCTGCACACCCGAATGGTCTGTCCTATCATACAACCTCCTTGGTAGTATTGGAGGCCTGAAATTGTTTTGTTCTAGACGGCCTGATGGCCAAACAATCCACCTCCTCCTCCTGATGATCTCCTCCAACGTCTACTTCGTCATGACTTCCTCCCAGGATCTACTTCGTTTCCATCAGCACAAAGTCTTTTGGCAATTCGTCCTCTATTTCTTTGGACCACCCGACATCTCTTTCTTCCATTCCCATGCGATTGTCAGATGACCCCTCCCTTGTTGCTAGATGAATTGGGTGCTACGATGGCCTAGGGTCAATTTATACTTCTGGCAATCACCTCTAACGGGTTCTAAAGAATCTAGACAATCCAACCCTTGGTCTTGATGGCCTAGGGGCCATTTGGGCTCCTAGTGTTTCTACCAAATGACCAAGGGGTGGCCCAAACAGTCCACCCTATTGGCTAAACGACCTATGGATCATTTGGGTAGATTACTCCCCCCTACTCAATCGAAAAAGAGGCCAAATGGCCTCCCTCGGCGAGACTGACCCAAACAGCTTGGGGCTCCTAATGGCCCACCCAAACCGCCTAAGCAACCTTGATCAAATGCATGCCTTGAGTGATCAGGTGGCCTTTGCAGATCACTCTGATTTCCCAAGGAACCATTCAAGTTACTTGGCGTATTTCACCTTCTCTCTGTCTGCCTTCTTACTTCTTCATCGTCAGAAGTGTTCTGAATTTGTTGTCGAGATACTTCCTACAACACAATATTCAACAATAAGTTTATATTACTTGTTGGTTGGACAACTTGTTACCTCCTTCTCGGTGTTCCATGCCTCACTCTTCTTTCGAGTTTCAAGCCTAAACTAGCACTACTCCAATCTTCCTCGTCACTATTTGAACTCGTCAGGGACACACTTCTAGATTCATTTCCCAAGATAACAAAGCCTATCTCTTCAATAGGCAATGTTTATCGAGGTACTTCATGAATATCATGCCATTCAACTTCTCTTAATGAAGTTCCGTTGACTGAACCGATAGTCTTCTTCCAAAAACTCAACTTCCAACGTACAGTCATCAACAATTCCCAAAATATGCTTGTCCGCTATGAATCTCCAAGGGTCTCTTCCAAGCTTGTCCCTTCTCCAAAAAAGCTCCTACCAGCTGTTTGAATATCTTGTTGCATCCTCAATAATTCCTGTGCACATTGTCTCTACAATTCAACTATCCAATTGCTCATTCCCTTCACACAACTGTTCCATTTCATCACACATTCTTTGTTGTGCACATCTAATGCCTGCTAGCAAACTCGTTCCCTCATATTCACTTCCATCACTTCAAGGCTCATATTCTAGCAATTCCTCATGTCCAACATACATCGTTTCCATTCGCTATATGTTTTCGGCATCAAGTGACCTCAATCTTTGTTCCTCAACATTCGTGCACATGAATTCTTCTACATTCTGTAGATCAAGGCTGCAACTCTTCCTGCCCCATTGTTAGTTGCATGTCCACTTCTTGTTCAACCATGTCAGTTGTTCCTCCAATTCACTATCATTTAAGTCACTTATATTTTCTGCACCATTGACTTCCTTCATACAACTTGACTCTCCAACTTCTTATATTGAAATTCCTTGAAAGGATCCCAAAAACTGACTTGGTGTAGCTGTCAATCTACCCATACTTGTACCTTTATCTTTTGGTTAGAAATTTATGAAGTTCACTTGTGCCCTTATTCTCTACAACTTCAACTTTGAACTGTTAACTATCTCGGGACATCGTGTCCTGTCTAGTCTCCTCAATCTCACTACGTCATTACTCATCACTTCATCTACTTGGAAGGATAGAACCCATAAGGTTTTCAACTTCCCTGGCTTGATTTCTATTTTGCCATTACACTTCAACACTAAGTCACCCACTTTCAAATTCTTCTTCTTTAGGTGCTTATCGTGCAACTTCCAACAACGTTGAGCAACCTCCATGGCCCACTGTGCAATCACTCTCCTATCATCCAACTTGATGAGTGTTGTTAGCCTCTTCTCTAGGCTATCCTGGTCACCAAGACGACTTTGTACCGCCACTCTCAGACTTGCCAAAAACTCAATCAACACAACTACCTCCTATCTATACATCAACTGGAACGATGTATGGTTTGTCGTCAATTTGTACATAGTCCTGTATGCCCACAAGATCGTTGGCAACTTCTCCCAATCAACATCTTCAATCCCACATGTTTTGTACATTATGGATACCAAGACTTTATTTGTTGCCTTTGCCTTCCCATTTGCTACGGGGTAATACAAACTGGACAATGAATGCAAGATCTTAAATTCCACCATCAACTTTTGAATAATTTCATTATCAAAATGTCCTCCACGATCACTTGTCAACTGAAAAGGCACCCCGAATCTCGTAATAACTTGTTTGTACAAGAATCGTGAAGTGCTCTTTGCAGAATTATGAGGTAATGCTCTTGCCTTTGACCACTTCAAGTATTCAGTTGCGACCACAATGTGCCTACATCTCCTACTAGTTTTCAATGGTACAACAAGATCTAGACCCCATCTCGCAAACAACTCCTGCAACCTAGATAGATGCAATGACATGAAGTCGCTCCACAATGACTTCACAACTCTTTGGCACATATGGCATGCAATCACAAACTCCTTTACATCACAATAGAGGGTGGGCCACCACAACCCTGCTAGTAGCACCTTCCTCACGATCACGTCCAGCCCCATATGCCCTCTTGCCAATCCTTTGTGAGCTTCAATGCTAAGTTCACTTCTCATCCATTCCACATCTCTACAGATCTCCATTAGGTCCAATCTTATGCAATAATCCAACTATCAATTGAAATGGTTCTGATTTGATGATGATTTTCTTTTCCACTATCATCAACTCCTTTGGCAACTCACCCATGCACCTGTACCATGATGGTAGCGTAGTAATTGAAAATAGATAAGCATTCAAAAATTCATCTGACACTCCTACAAGTTCTCTTGAGCGAATCCTTGATAACCAATCCACTATCACATGTTTCTTTCCAAGTCTCACCACCACTCAAAACACAAACTCTTGCAACGTAATGATCCACCTGCTAAGTCGCCCATGAAAAGTCGGCTTGTTGATCAAATATAGCAATGCTTGATGATCTACGTACCAAGCAAAGGGTTGGCAAGCAAGTAGCATCTAAATTTTTGTACCACATATACAATCCCTAAGGCTTCCAGCTATGTGGTGTTGTAGTTCTCCTCTACCTGCCTGCAACAACCAACTTGAAAAATATATGATGCTCGTCCTGGATCCAATCACAAAATTGGACGCATCCACATGGACACAAAACTCCTCTCAATCTAGAAACACCACAATGGGTGCGCAAACCAACTTCACCTTTAGCTCCTCAAAGGCCTTATGGTGCTCCTCCGTCCACCTAAATGGGATACCGTTGCACGTCAACTCATCAAGAGGGTGTGAAACTTGTGCAAAGGTCTTCAACCCCTCTTTACATACCACGTGATCTTGCAATTTTCCATACGATACAAACAACTTGCACTTCTTTGGGTTTTAGAGAGAGTCAAGCATTCTTGCACAACCACATGCATCCTTCCAATGCCTTCAAATGCTCATCCTTTCTCTTGTACAACAATCAATCATCCAGGAACACTTTGAATTTAACTATTGATATTTGTTCAAAGATATACAAGATAATCCTTTGAAATGTGGTAGGGGTATTGCACAAACCAAAAGGCATTCGGTTATATGCATAAATCCCATTTTCTACCACAAATGTGGTCTTCAATTTGTCTTCCTCGACAATATTGATTTGGTTATACCTCGAGAATCCATCCAAAAATGAATAGATCTCGTGACCAACTACTTCCTCTAGGATTGAATCAGTAAAGGGTACCGAAAAGGGATCCTTGATGGTCACCACGTTCAAACTCCAAAAATCCAAAAAATCCACACAGATGTGGATTTGGTTACTCTACTTCAAATTGATGATGGTAGGTGTTGCCCATTTTCTCATCATCAGCTTGAAGATTATTCCCACATCCAATATCTTTTCTATCTTTGCATTGACCAAGGCCGCATACTTTGGATTCTTTCAATACGACCTTCTCCTTACAGGTTGCACACCAAGAACCAACAAAATCTTATACATGCACAAATCAAGTGGAATCCCTTGTAAATCCTTGTATGTCAATGCGAAGACCTTGTACTGCATAAAATTTTTAAAAGTTGTTGCTTTTAAAACTAGGTCCCACTCATTCCCGCAATGGATTATATCCTCCTCTCCATCGAGATTCACCTGCACCATCTTCAGTCCTTCATACTTTATCGTGTCAGATTCCTATGCCACTTTTCCCACGGCTAAACGATGTGTTGGTTTTTCATCAATTTGCAAATCGCCAACACTATACTCCGCAAAGTTCTTTGGCAAGGTCATTTTCTCTTCTTGTTCAGCTTTTACTGTTGGCTTGCCAATTTGACTACAACACTATACTCCGCAAAGTTCTCTGGCAAGGTCATTTTCTCTTCTTGTTCAACTTTTATTGTTGGCTTGCCAAATTGACTACATTCACTGACCTCATATACACTTTGAGGTCCATCCTGATCATCTTTCTCTACATTAATACACATGCAAGTAGGGTGGAGAACTTCATAGTCTTCCATCTACCAATGTAAGTCTGCTATCTGAGTGCCCTTCAATTCTTCCCTAACGAACTAATTCTTCAAATTATTAACATACTTGTGTTGTCCTCTCTTGAAAGTTAAGCGGTCCTCCCACTTGTGGTTAAATTTTGTTGTGCTTAACCACCCACATCCCAACAATGCATCATAGGCTAGTTTTTGTATAGCAATAACCACATAATCCAAAATGAACATTTGGTCAATAATCTTCACTCTTTTGTGCAGTCAAGACTCCTTTCATTTCTATGCCACACTAATTTGCACCATATAGTCAAAAGTTAGGAGACCACAATAATGGTGCCCCCAAGTCCTTCCACATATTTTTAGGCAATACATTTACACTTGAACCCCCATCAATGATCACTTGCATCAACTTATGATTCCGCAACTCAATATGGATCAATGTTGGCTTCTTCTTGGCATCGATCATCAAGATTGTTGGGTCAATGTATTGAACCCTTGTTACTTTTCTTGCCTCCAGTTGGCATCGTGACTCTTCTAATCTCCTCATCCACCCATTTCTCAAACCGATGTGTATAGCTCTAGACCTCTAGTATCATGCACAGTAAACAGGACATCACTTCGACATCTATATCCAATACTTGGGTTGCCAATTGTTATGTTGTCATTTCTTCATCTTCAATGTTGATGGGTTCTTTCATCTTCTTTTCTTGGCTAATCTTCTCTTTATTTTTCTTTTGCATTTCCTCTTCAATTTGTACATGTGCTTCCTGCCATTTCTCCTTCTCCTTAGCAAGGTTCGAGGACTGCTCTTCCTCAGCACTTGTGCTCGAGTCACCACTAGCACATGTTTATCCTTTTTTGTTCGTTGCTGGTCTACTTGAGGCTCTTCCACATCAATAAAATTAACATTTTTAAAGTTGTTCGTGCTCGCATTTTTTGGATAGTTTACCTCCATTTGGTTGCTAGGTACACACCATCTACACATCATTGCAATATTATTCCCTGTTTCTCTTCCCATTGGAGCATTTGTACAATTGCATGTAAAATGTCCCCACTCTTGACATCTACACTAAATGATCAGCCTCCCATCAAAGTCATTGCATTCATCCTTCACCTCCTATAGTTCTATTCCCTTGTTGTGGTTGTCTTCTCCCTTGGCGATTGTTCGGGTATCTATCACTCGTTGCTTCTTTGCCGCTCTTCAAAGAGTTGGGTTTTTCCTCTTTTTCCTCCTTTTGCACAATCATTGCCTAGTGCCTTGCACTTCTCAAATTTAATCGGCAATCCACAATAGCATGACCTACAATCTCACAAATATTGCAATATGCTTTCTTTGGACAATTGACATTGGTGTGACCTTTTGATTTACAATCAAAACACCAAATATCCTCTTCAGCCTTCACGTCATTTATTATTCACTCTAGCTCCTTTCACATGGCCTGGATTGTAACACTCAGATCACGATCACCACCAAAATCATCGTCCCACTCATGACTCATACTTCCTCCATCAGTTGTCTTCATCTCACTCTCTAGGTTCAACACTCGATCAAATGCTTCTTGGTAAGTGGTTGACGAAACCACTTTCATCTTCTTAAATCTCGGCAACACTCCATCTAGGAACCATTGCTTTTGTAGCCCATCTATCAATTTGGCCTCTATCTTATTGATGAGTTCCTTTAGATGATGATTATATGACTTGATGTTTTCATCCTTTTTCAACTTTGTTGAGCAAATCTCTCCAATGATCTTCGTATCATCACAAAGCAATCTGAACTCTTTATTGAATTCGATCCTCAACTCGACCCAATCCATGAAGAATTCTTCTCTCTTCAAGTGCCAATTAATTGCTACTTTGCATAACATTGTTGGGACCAATCTCAGCCATCTATCTTGATTAGTAACTCCATTCGCCTTCCATTTTTTGATATGGCATTTGGGATCATCTCTCCCATCTCTAGTAAACTTCAAGCACTTTTGCTTACTAGCAACTACAACAATATTTGCCATTGGTGGTGGTATGTTGATTTTGTCTCCACTCAACAAACCTTCCATTGACAACTAGTCGTCTACAAACAATCTTCGACCGCTTCCTTGTGTGTTCACACTATACGATCTCTTTCATGAATACATGAGCGTTGGTTTTGGTCTTTCAAGCACTCTCTCCAATGGTTGCCCTTGTGCTTAACTCTCATCCTCTGCACATCTAGGCTCTCTCCCCTGCACTTGTACTTGAGTCACCAGTTGCTTTACCTTGTCCTACATGAACCACGTTGGCGCTTCCATCACCACATGCACAAATGTTCTCCTTAGCCCAATCTTCGATTGCACATTGCGCCTCCACTTGCGCGTCATCCTTCATCATCAAAAACTATGTTTGTCACCTTTCATGTCCTTCATTCAAAGTTCCCTCCTAAGGGTTCCACACTCGCTCCACCTCTAGTGCATGTATCTCTTTGCCAACAAGCTTCGTTAGCACTCCACCATCAACTAGTGCATGTATCTCTTTGCCAACAAGCTTCGTTAGCACTCCACCATCAACATGCATGTCTTCCTCGCCAACATGCAACTCCTCGCCACCAACTTGCAAGTCTTTCACATGCTCCGTACTTCCATGCTCTCCTTACTCTTGGTGTTGCGCACTCCTCAAGATTTGTCTTGTCAGCTACTCACCCGTCCTTACGCATCCACGTCCTCATGTCAGGTATCTATCATTCACCCCTCTTGTCTCCAAGATCCATGTGGTCACTGGTTTGAACTTCTAATGGAGATGACACCTAATGTAGCACAATCGTGGTATTCTATAGTTGAAGGAACAAAGAAGGAATGACAGAGTAAATCAGCAACACAATTCATCAACACACAATCAACAACATTCTGACGACCTACATACACAACCATCGTTATCCTTGACAACACTACACAACACAATAAGTTAGATAGCCTTGTCTATAGTTCAAACTACCTAGTGTATAGTTCAAACAACCATGGCTTTGCATGGGATAGCCTGGGTCAACAATCCATACGGCCCAATTTGTACGACTATTGCAAACAAAATAGAGTGGAAACAGTTTGGACAATCTATCCACAACAATGACAACCAGCTACGATCACATGCACAATGCTTACACAGCCTGCACAACAATGGCTGAATGGAAATATTATTATCAACAAGAATACATGTCTAGCATACAATATCTCCCAATGCACTCCTATATCCTTTGTACTCTTCCTGTGTGTACATTCTCTATACCCTGTACCCTCTCGAGTGAATGAGGGGTCCTATTTGTACTTTTAGGACACAATTACTCCCTTAACTACCTACCTGACACCTCATCATTTGCTCATATTACATTTGTCATGCATTTACATTTCATTTCATGACTAACTACATGACTTATTAATTAAACATACATTATCAAACACTTTATTGTACGTATAATAGAACATTACAAAACTACTACATTCAAAATTGCATGTGCACGTACTTCACTTCCACCGCACTACATTATGCACAAGGTGGCTCTTGGGATGGTGCCACGTCAACTAGCACCTACAAGGTGGAGGTAGTGGTCAAAATAGTTTCCAAGAATGACCCCCTAGATAGGCATGCAATGCCCCCCACAGTTATCTATGTATGGTCATGCCCAAGAACAATATGACCATCACGACTTAGTGATAAGATGAATTATCCAAGCTTCCTCATTGTCAGAATGGCCCTATCATTATCTACAAGAGCCATGATACGCTAATCCCACTTTGCACTAAGATATGGACCTTGCAACCTAATGCAAATGTTAAGCCTTGAGCAATTGCATGACGATTATATGGATTGATAACCTTGAGCAAGAGACCATGGTAGGACAAACATATATGAGCTAGCAATGTCTAAATTCCTTCTTTCCCTTTGTCTTGTAAAGTTCCTTCACGTGTGGGATTGAAAGAGAGAAGTATTATGGGAGGTATCGACCATGTAGTTATTTAATTTATCAAAATTTGATCTAGGAACATAAGATGCAAACAACGAAACCATGATATTTTTTGTGAGTGGGAACCTTTTGGTCATTTAATGATGAAGTTTGTTGCGCTAAAGGCATCAATGTCCTTATTCACCCCAAAAGGAGAAACATGTGGTATGGAGAAGGATATTAAAGGATCCACAAACAATATGACCAATAAAAATGGAGATAGTATCATCACAAGACAGTGTTGTCATAGTCCCCAAAAAAGTGGTAGCAGAAAATTTAACTTAGGGCTGAGAGTTTGTGGAGGAAATGTACAAGTAACCTACACATACCACTTGTATATGTCCTACACGAAAACACTATGTATTACTTTCCTAGAGGGAAGACAACAACGAGGAGCATCAAGAGAATAACAAAAAGAAGGAATCTAATAAATGGTGATACTAATGGAATAAAACATCAAGCTGACCTCAACATTCCAGCAATTTCAATGGCCAACAAAAGCCATAAAAGAAATCTTCTCAAAAATAAGATAATTCTATTAATGTCCACAAATGGCCAAAGTAGGCCAATGGGACTCGTTGAAAAGAGCTCTTGCAAATTACAATGCATTGTAGTAACCACAAAGTATTACGAAAATAAGCTAAACTAGAGTAAAGAATCTAGTGTGAACTCTCTAAAGTGAAACAACCAAGGTTCCACGAGGACGCGTCCCCCCGCGTCCCCAACATGGGGGGGCAGCATCGAGGACGTTTCCCTGTCGTCCCCCTTTTGGAGGACGGTGGGGGAGCCATCACCGGGAAGCTAGAGGCCTACGGCCTCCCGTCCCCTGTTTTGGGGCGTCCCTAGGGACAGCCAGTCGTCCCCGGGGATGGCTGGGCATCTACATCCAAAGTAAAAACATAAAAATTAATTTAAAAAATTAAATTTAAACAAAACAAGGCCTGAGATTCTGAAAGACATGACCAGTCAAGGTTCAGGGCTAAAAAAACAAGGTTTGATGCTGATATATTGAGGTTCAGACCAGTTGATGTTGTTGTTCAACAGAGAGCAGGGGTTCTTGGAAGCTTCCTAGTCTCATGAACTATTCCCATATTGTAGACTCCTTTACTATCCTAGCTCTGACTTCATTGGCTGCATGCCTTTTCACACATTCAAGAGACTTGTGAAAGCTTTAGAGGAGTGACCTCAGCTAAGAATAAAGAAGACAATTTGCCATGGGAACATTGAGCCCATAAAAAATAGCCATATAGAAATAAACTTTACCTACAATATAGTACGATAAGTATCAGTAGTGCAAAACCAATACAAATTTCCAGTCATTCTACGAGTAAGTTCCCCATTTTCCTAACTAGATAAGCCATGGGAGAGCCTTGGAAAAAGTGTTCATGTACATCCAAGATGGATAAGCAATCTCATTCCAGTTACTCCAGCTTTGAGAACCAAAATTTGTTATTTAATTGTGGTTTAGTTCACATATATATTTATAAAAAATCACTTGTACATCTTTGTATCACATTTCACATGTGACACTTTGTCACGTATCATTTTGCCTCATTTTTACCTGTTCCAAACTAGAGAGAGAGGTAGGCCAACCTGCTACCACACCAAACAAAACACTTTAGTTCATCCTAACAATGGATTTTTTGCAGTTTGAAGGAATATGGCAGCCACCAACAGCTTCCAGAAGGATTCATCTGAGGTAAGAAAAACTTTTTACATGTGAATTATTAAATTTTCTTTTTCTTGGCTGTTTCTAGATTTATGGTGGGAGGACTTTGGGGCATAAACGCCCAATCTACAGCGCTTCGCCATCAAAGTCTTACCTCAACGATGCAGCGCTTCACGTTGTGAGCGCAATTGGAGTATGTTTGAGCACATACACTCCAAGAAGCGCAATTGGCTTACACAAGAAAAGTTGAATGATCTTGTGTTTGTTCATTACAACCTTCACCTCCACCATCAACAAATTAGAGAAACAAGTACCGATGCCATTGACCTAGATGAGATTAATCCATCATCTGAATGGATCACAAAGCCACAGCAGGAGCAGCAGGAAGAGCCTCTCTTCTCCATGAACCTAGCAGAGGAGATAGCAGCCAAGGCAGAAGAAGAGGCATGGGCACAGCAACAAAGAGAGACTAGAGCTTTTGCTAGGTCAAAGGGCAAAGGCATTCGAAGACATTGGGACATTGTATTTGTCATGACTAATGACACATTCTGTAATTTGTACCTTTTTATATTATAAGCAATACAAGATGTGTTTTGTCACTTTCATGTGTAGTTTAAGGCTTTAAGCTTGTATCACTTGCCACTTTCATGTGTAGTTTAAGCTTGTATCACTTACACTATTATTATTTGATTTGCATAAGGTTAATTCATTGTGATATGCATGAAAAAAAAAACTTTTTCAATGAAAAATTGCATTTTCTTCAGGTTTTTTTTGCCAATTTTTTGCCTATTGCCAATTTTTTCCAATTCCTTTTCCATGCCGACTCCAATACAATTCCAATTTTCTCAACTATGGTGGAGACTATCTCTTAAGCTTTTGTCAGCAGTAGAGTTGTGAAGTGGCACATCACTGCCCATTTTGAAATTGATTGTTTTCTCTTTGTGCAATTATTTGTGCATATAGTTTATGATTCCTGGATAAAATCTTTTCAATGCCCTGCATTTGAACAGCATTGGAGTCTGGACAGAATAGCATCCACCAACGATCAAATAAAAGCTCTATTGTCAAGTGGATTTGCTAGGTTGTTTACTTCCAAGATGATGTTTTGCTGTGCAAATTGTGACACTCTCTGGGTTAGATCAAAGTGTTTCTGCTCAAGTCTGTGAGGTTAGGGCTTCTTGTCTTTGGCATGAATAAAGTTTCAAGAGTTTTCTCCATTATTTTATTGCTTGACATTGCTTTGAACAATCTTTCTTGTTATCACATGTCAACAATCTGGAACTTTTTGAGCAAGTTCAAATACAAATCTCCCATTTAGGTCTCTTGCTCAGAATTTTTCCAAGAGTTCTTCTTGATTACACAAGTTGCAAAGAGAAGCCCAAACAAGCCAATGAAACTTGAATTCATTGACAAATAAGTGAATATCAATGTGCCATCCGGCATGACTAACACTTCAATGACATCACCATTTACTTCACCAAAATGTATGTAGGTGGTGTGGGCACAAATATTCTGCAATATCAAATGCCTAGCTGTCAAACCTTTGTTAGGGGCCTTGAATCTAGAACATTGGCTTCTTGGCGTCTTTTACAATAGGCCAAATACGCATTTAGGTCTTCAATGGCCTATCCTTTCTCTGACATATGAAATGTCCCTAAAGGCCCTCATGCAAAAAGGTCTTTGACGAACAACATTTAAAATACCTATCATCTATGCAACTTCAATTTATTTGTACCTTTTTACATTCTTGGTTAACATCGGTCAAGCAACAGTTTGAAAATTGGCCACACCACAGTGTTGAGCATCTTACTACCAGTTAGCATAATCTGAATGTATTGGTCTCAAGGCCAAAACAAGTGGCTCTGAAAACAGTTGTTATGCCACCAGCATCCAATGTCACACCCAGAGGATGGGAACATGAATAATAATAATAATTGATCAATAATCATAGGAGGAAACGATACACCCCATTTCAAAAATATTGACAAAATAATTGTAAAACAGTAAAATAAAAATAAAAATGATAATATACATTCATAAATTTTAATTTCTCCTCTTCAATCTATGCTTTTGGATTGCATTAAAACGTGTGGTGACATGGAGTATTAGTGATTTTAATTCAAATTATATTCAACTGGAGTAAATTTCAGTGTAAATTCTTACCATGTCAGCTCTCTCTTTAAATTATGCCATTGCAATTTCATTTTGTTTTCTCTTTAATAACAAGAAAATCAATATATATATATATATATATATATAGTTTTTTTCCAGTTATCTCCTTTCTTTATCTCCAAAATGATTAATCTGAATAGACTACACAAGCATAAAAATACAAGATACAGAAATTGAATATTTCAAACTAACAGAAGTAATAATGAACAACCTAAGTCAAAAGAAGTGATAGAAAAAGGAAGACTAGCATTTAATCATGAAACAAGACAAGTCCTATCTCATTGTATTAAATGGGACATAAGACAACTAAAAACTTGAGTACCATATATTTACTAAGTTATTGACATTGAAATCAAAACTAGGTTCTCACAGCATATTTGCAGGCCCTGCACAGTCGCTCCATGGTTGGCATGTCCCAAGCACGTCTACAACCCAAGGATACTGTTACTCAACTGACTCGATGTAAACCAAACCTGAACAACAATATGAAATTCACTTTTGCACAAATTCTTACTGGTCAAAAACTGCCTTCAAAGTTGGCCAAATATTTTGAAATGCATCTGCTACAGCTTCAGGATGATTAACATATCTGCAAACAAGCAAGCAATGTCTCGTATAAATGCATAATCCATTTTGCAAAGACCAACAGAGCAATGAAATAATTTATAACAAATGGTTAAAATAGAAAATGTGACACAGTACCTAAAAATATTTGAAAGACGATCAATTGGAACAGAATACTGGCTTGCAATCAGTTGTTGAGTAGATCTTGTTGCTTGCGCTATCACTTGCTGAACCATCAAGAGAAAAGTTAGAAACGAGAAATATACGAGGATATGAAAGACAACACATCTCAAAGAGCAATTCTACCTGCAAAGGAGTTACTGCAGGAATGCATAAAGCCTCAAGGGCTTTCTTTGCATGTTCACGTGGAAGAGCGGTGATGACCATGCTGAGGCAAGAGATTTGTTATTAGGTGAGAATAATTACACATACAAAACTTCCAATCTCTGAAAGACTGAAGGAGGCATTTGACTGTACTGAACTACAGCACCATTATATCTATCTTTACATTTTGCCACAACTCAAGAAAGAGTATATAGGATGATTACATTTTTCTTTTCAAAGAATATGCTTTCTTAGTTTTAAAATAAAATTAAAAACATTAACCCAAAGTAAATAACTTCAAAGTCAGGTCATAGTTCAATGTCCAATTATTTTTTAATTTTCATAATAATGTTTAGAAAATGCCATCTGCTGATCTACGCTGGAACCTAGGCCAATGTTTTTAACCACAAAAAGAACCTTCTTAAATTTCAACTCTGCTATTAAACACCAAACTTCTAAGAATAACACATTTTTTCAAAATTCATCCTAGAGCTTCAACTCCCATATTTCTCTCCCAAAATGACTTCCATAGATTCCCTTTACATTTCAAGAGAACTTTGAAAACAAGGATTTCAGTTGCATGTTCTTTTGATATGTTCACTCTGTTGTTTGGGAATAAATAATCTTATACTACAAAGTATTGCAATCTATATCTGATCCAGCAAGGTTGCACAAAGACTCCAGCAATTCCTCAGCAATTAATTTTCTATTAACATATTACTAACTCGACATCCTAATTTTTGTGATCCACTGTGGAAGATAAATGCGTTAATACAATAATAGTCCATTGGCAGCATATTTGTCGCCATTTCCATTTCTACTAATTTGGTCTTTAAAACATGTTGTTTATTCATTGTCCATGTAACCCAAGACAAGAAGTAGATTTCCCCTAGACACTATACTGTCATGAAACTCAAACTACGCTTTATCTTCATAATGGTCCCTCTTTCGCCCATTTCACATGACTCAACTAAACTCTATAAAGTACTTGAACTCACCACTATGTTTTGCAGTCTATATTTCCTTGTTTAGTAATGTTTCTGCAGTTTGGAGAATAAATTCAGTTGATTACCATTGCCTTTTGTTTACAGAATTCAAATCTAGTTGCACCAAATTATGATTGGAGATTTTCCTGTCTTTTGTATTCTAATGCACCAGTAACAACAATAACCAAAACTAATGTCATGCTAATTGAAAACTAGTACATAGAATGCCAAAGGTATTGAGAAAGATTGACACCTCAAGGCTTCAATAAGCTGCAAGGCATCTTCAGTAGAAAGCTTAAAGCCTCCTTCCTGACTCACAGCTTTGTGATAAATAAGGAAAAGACCATCCAATGATCCTGCTTGTTTGTCCCTGCATGCTGTTAAAATTGATAATGCAATTAGACAAAAGCAGAAACACTATGATGAAAACATATGGAAAGTTAATTCAAACCTGGACCTAACTCTATTGAAATGTTAGTAATTCAGTGGCATGTTAGAGAAGGCTGATTAGGAATGAATGGCTCCCAATCTCAACATTGCAAAATCATAACTGCAAGGAACGCAAGGATAGAAATATGATACTAGGAACATTTCATAATCCTTGTTTAAGCCTAATATTCTCAAAGTGCCTCTTGTTTAAAATTCACGGATGCCACTTCAAGGTGTTGCATACTAACATAAGGAATATTGACATTTTCTAGCCATGCAAAAGCAGGAATGCTGAACTACACCATTATGTATTGAATTTTTTGCAAGAAAGTGATTAACTTGTCCACCACAGACATGCTTACGCTGAGCAATGGACAAAACAGGAAAATAAAACAAACCAAATTTACAAGAAAAGAGAACTTTTACAATTATTTGCATGTTACCAATTCTTGTAAAACAACCACATTAAGCAAGGGGCACTCCACTCTGCTCCTAGATTGATCCCTTATTTGAAATTGGCAATCAAGCCAACAGACAAAGACTGAATAGACAAAATAAAGGCAATAATCAAGCAATCATAGACAAAATCTGCTTCCCCCAAATATGCCACACTCAATTTCATTACTTATAATAGTCTGCAGAATTTCATGTAGCTCTGACAGGCAACAGGAATATATATATATATATATGTTAATCATCTTAGTTTAAACACTGCACGAAGCTACTGGCACACCATCTACAACAAATTCTGCTGTCAGTTTTGCAATAGATGGCCATTGATATTATTTGACAAACAGATTTGGTCTTGAGGCCAGAGTTCACAATATTGATATACATGTTGCAACTCTAACAGCAAAAACAAGCCCCTTCCAAAGTTCCAAAATTAATCATTCATTACAAATTATGGATCTTTCTTGGCAATCATCCATAGAATATTGCATGTACTTATCCTATGGTATATATTTTGACTGCTATTTGGTGAGTGCAATCTGAAAACCCCCCCAATGGTGCCATTACTCTGAAGTCTACCTAGGTTAAATATTGGTGAAATTTGATGCAACTCACAATGAATTGCAGCATAATTCTTCACACATTTACAAACTCAAATGAAATAGAGAACAATTTATTTATGCACTTATTAAGGACAAGTTCCCAAAGTTTTCTCAAACAATTTGGTAAGATGAACAGTGTTGAACAATGTTTCTAATGAGATTAAGAATGAAGGAACATGACGTTACAAGTCTGCCACCTGTATCTGCAAGAGATGGAGTAACAGGGAAAGATCCAATATTGACACCTTCAAATGAATGCAATGCTCGCTATTCCCTTAGAGAGAGTGCAATAGCCATGTTCTCCATGGAATCAGTCCTTTGCAACACCAACAGAGACTGGTACAGAACATCTCAAGCATTCCAGTCGAGAATTCTGTTGCTAGCCAACTAATCACTAGGACAAAGGATAAGGCACACTCCACCACGCTGTTGTTCTCACTGTGGTTGCATGATGTCTTAGCTTTGTTCCCAAACTCCTGGATAAGGATTGAGCCACGTCCCATGCCGGACAGTTTTGCCCTTAACCCTTGACTTAAGGTTCCACTCTTGCACAAGCAGGTTACTACTCCCTATCACATAACACCCTACATACAATCAAAGGGGCTATCTTTTGAGCCAATTATCTGCAAGGACTAAATTTTCAAGCCAAACAATATGCAAGGCTATATACAGGACTGCATGAAAAGTACAAAGTTATGGAACTTTTACATAGTACAACCTTAGAGATAATTAATCCTACCTCATTCTTGGGTAATATACAAATGACATATTAACGGTCAAAGGTGTGTTTGCACCAATGAATGGTACCTTGGCCCACCAATTTATTGCCGTTGGGTGACAGACATGAGCCCACAAAAGAGGCCCTGTATGTTGTTTTCTTCCAAACATTAAGCTTGTCGAACTTGCATTCGAACATGAACCTAGTGACTAAGGATATAGATAATATATAGCTCATTAATAATGACTAAGTTTGTCACAATATTCTGCCAAAGCCTACTAATAACCCAACTAAGATTTTCCCTGTCTAAAATTGTGATCACCCTCTGAGAACTGTTCTCCAAGAAAGCCAGATGTTACTCATGTTTCTACGTCATCCAAGAACAGAATTTTCAAAATTCAATTCGTTAAAGGCAGTAAAATTACCTGGATAACAAATTTACGTTAAGACTCTTGGGAAACTACAGATGTTTACTTATGTTTCTATGTCATTCCAGAAAATAAATTCCACAAGTTCAATCATTAAAGCACAATCAAATTATCTGGTGAGCAAATTTATGTAAAGCCTATTGGAGAACCACTCAATCCATATAAATATAGAAGGTCATAACAACAAAACAAGATATTACCATCACAAACATGTCTGAAAGCCAAAGCTGCTGCAGTTGAAGAATCTTCTGATGTACTCATCGCCCTTGTTAAAATTTCTATTATTGAGGGCAGAAATGATGATGCACTAGGTGCACTACCTAGCCACTTTGAATAAGCTCCAATTGTTAAACAGGCTGCATCCACTTTCCAAGTATCTCAGAGAAAAATATGCTAAAATGCTTGCACACTACTGTTTCATCATTACATATTTTAGTGCATAAATGTTACAATGTATGAAGACCATTACAAATATAACACACGTCTAGATTGCTGGATATCAATCTAAAAAATTAGTAGACAATTAAAGTTTACGATTACCCATCTGAAGAAGCTGAGACTAAAATATTAGTAGACAATTAAAGTTTACAATTACCCGTCTGAAGAAGCTGAGACTGCAGTGGTAGCTTCGGTAGGAAACCTATTACCTGCACAATAAGAATCTATATTCAGTAGTGTGCATCCAAATCCTATATATTAATAGAATATAAATACTTGTTTAAAGCTTGCATTAAAATAATCATCCCATTTCTTTGAATGTAGTCATCTAGCACTGTCAAAATGAACATAACCAAAATAAATTCATGCAATCCATCCTGCAAAGGATTTAGATTTGCTCAACAAGATGCTTTGTATGTAATGACAATCATAGCCCATCTTTCTTATTATAAGTTTGAGACCAGAACACACAAACCTATGCTTAGATTTGGAGTAGGATGCATTACTAATGTCAGTATCTAGAAGAGGAACAATTTTGTGTGTGTGCTTTATGATCATGAACTGCAACTATCTATTAGTATTCCTTTCTAAGAGGGTCTTAGAAGAGGAACAATTTTGTGTGTATGCTTTGTGATCATGAACAGCAAC
>JAQPPZ010005079.1:0-302563 GCA_028583015.1 Wollemia nobilis
GCAATGAACACAATCATGGCTCGACTGTCAAGTGATATAAGGACAATGAAGATGCCGATGTGGATGGCCCCATATGCATAAGGTATTACCCAAGGGATACCATATGATTGGGGTACCTATCTAGAAAGACGGATGGATGAAGCATTGACGAAGTGACCAAATAACTTTGGTATGGCCTTTTAGTCTATAGGATTGCTTCTGAATGCACTTACGAAAGTGGGAATGCAGTTCCCAAGGTTGACATAACCTAGAGAAATTAGGCCAGATCAACCAAAAATATTGATATGGGAAAAATTTGTACCCATAGGTAAGGTTACTCCGGAGAAACCATGCACTAGGAGTGAGTGACATATGAGTGAAGCTTAGGAAGACACTTCTCTGGAGGAGGATGCCAATGTACACCATCGGAGAAAACATTTTAGATGATTGGAGCCAGAACTAGAACAACAAGTACCTACAAGAAGGCAGCAGGAGAAGCCTCTCGAGCAAGAAAGAAAGAGTAGCCCTATAAAAATAAGGATGAGAAGGCAAAAAGAGAGAATGGTAGGTAAACCATATCTAGAAGCATGGAGAATGGAAGAGTCAGATTCAAAAGTGATGAAGTTGGATGAGTTGTGTTGGGCAAAGGCAGATAAAATAGTACGCTCAGAGATTTTTTCTCATTTTGATAAGATGGATGCCTCTAATTTCTTTATAGGAATTGAGGTAGGGCATGATGGAGTAGCTACTACCCAATATGAAGTAGGAGTGGGACCGAGTACCATAGTGGCAGAGTCCAAGAAGAATATTCGGTACAAGATTGTATTAGGAGGCTCTAGCCAACAAGAAGTTTCAAAGGATGTAGAAGTGCTACAAGAAAATAAAGCATTTATTGCTCAACAGGTCATAACATGGGATGAACAATAGATCCAATAAGATAATGTGACAAAGGAACAACAAGTGGATGGAAAGGAACAAGAAGAAGTTTGATAAAATACAGAGGAGCCATAGGGAGGCTCATCTGAAATAGAAAAGGCTTAGGAGAAAGTTGAGCAGTGATCTCAGAAGGAGATCATAAATATTTTGGATAGCAAGTGGGAGAAGAAAAGAGAGAAACAATCTCCACCTCACAAAAATATAGACATTGAGAGAGAACTTAAAGAGCTTGGAGGAAGCTCTAGCCACCTTAGAGAAGAAGAAGAACTAAGAACTCCCACAGAAGAAGAACGATGGGGAATGCAATCTAGTTATATCTTGGAGATACCATAGTTCAAGAGAGTTACAATAGAAGAGGAGGCACATGGAATAGAAGGTAAGGTGGACCACTTTTTTGCTCAGTTAGGCCATGTGATGAAGAGTGCAAGAATGGAATTCAACATTAGCCATGTAGGATAATTGAAGTTGTGGGAACAATAAGTGTCTCTCGAGTTGGAGCACATAACAGAATGGGTGAATAGTGTAGAGCGAACAAAGAATATAGTTGATATCCATGCACAGTATCCATGGAGGTCACCCATGGAAGAGGTAACAACAATGTTGGGAAGATAAGACTTTCTAGAAGGGACGATCACAAACTACAGGAAGGACCCAAGGATATATTTGGATCGAGTAAGTCATCCAACCTGCCCAATCAATACAACAAAAGTGGAGTATAGAGGGTTGCTACAGGAGTGTCCATTACCCTAAGGAATTTGAAATTCCTAACACACTATATAGAGTGGCTGAGTTTTGGGTTGGAAAAAATCCATTGGCTCAAGGAGGCACAGGTAGAAGATATCGCAACCACTCAAAAGGAATTGGCCGCAATGGAAGAACTATAGAAAAGCAGAACAACGACATAAGAGAAAATAAAGAAATTGGAGGAGGATCTATCGGGCCTCTGAGTAGAGTCTGAAGCCAAGATTACAATGCTCGAAGAGGATAAGTGACAGATTTCCCATATGGAAGAAGACAAGATCAAGGATTTAGAGGCACAACTTAAAGAAAAGGATGAGAAGATGTTAGCTCAGTTGGATAAAAATAATTAACAAATGACTGCACAGGCCAAGTAGATAGAGGAGCTAACGAGGGACAACAAGAGGCTCAATGAGATGGTCATTGTGAAACAAGCTCAAGTAAGGATCAAAGAAGACCAGGTTTGAGCTCTAGAAGATGACATTAAACAACACTTGAAGACCATCGATGGAAAGAATGAGGAACTCCAAGAATCTGCTCAATCAGAAGCTCATTTGAAGGATAAGTTGACTAAGAGTACATTTGACCGATAAAAGCAAATTATGAACTTCATGAAAGCTATTGATGAAAAGGCTAACCTTCACGGAGCCAAAGCCGTCAAGATGGGGAGCTATGCAGCAAAGTTGAGGAATGAAAGGGAAATGTACAAGATCCAAGTCAAGGACTTGGAGGCTAAGGTAGCTCAATTAGAAGCACTTCAAAAGAAACAAAAGAAGTCATCGAGGACACTGACTAAAGTAAAGGGGAGGGCAGATGTAGGTAGAAAATCCACCTCCTAGAAAAATAAGTGATTTGCTAAGTTTTGGACAGTTTTGGGGATGATTTATTCCAATTTTGTGAAACTGTACAGTGGGAGAAAATCATACATGATACCATACAGAGTAGTGGTAAATCATATAGGGCATACTGAAATTCAATAAGATGCAAAGAAAATGTAATTTTGGGATGAAAGGTCGCATGGATTTGCTAACCTAAGGTGTAAACTTAGAAAAATGCCAAAATATTGTATTCATTTGTAATTGGGCAGTTGTGAATAATGTATTGTCTCAGGAACCACTTTGGAACAGCCTAGACAATGTTATATAAGGCCCCATTTTCGAATTTGTAGGTCTGGCTACTAGCTTAATGGTTCTTAGTTGCCAGAGTATAGAGATAGTAATATTTTTTAGTTATTGCTATGATATTGATAGAGTTTCTACATTGTAACTGAGTTGACAACCATTAATGATAATAAAAGACATTTTGGATGACAGTGTATGGTCCTGTTGTGTATGGTTGATGCATTGTGGATTATCATTGTGTGAATGAATTTCCTTTCTTACTGTTATATGTTAGTTCTAGGCTTTGTTGCAGCTTTGTGAGAATATTGTTACTGGTGGAATCATGGGGAATGATATAGAAGCATGATAATGTGGACAAGGATGTACTGAGACCGATTGTACGATTTTTGGACGTAATTGCTTGAATGGAATCTCTCACTAACCCGAATTGGGAGTTTTGGCTATGAATGGAACCATCTTGTTATGTTTGTTAAAACCTCTACAAAACATCCCAGAGAGAGATTGGAGTAGAAGAGCATTGCAATTACTATCTTGTTGTACTTTTGGATCATACATCGTACAAATTGTACACAGAGTTATTACCCAATTTGGTAAAATAGATTATTGATAGACACTTGCCCGATTTGGCAGTTTTGGTAATCAGCTTGAACGATTACAAAACTATGTATGACAGCCTCCAAAACAACATCTATCAATTTTTTTGAGTGCAAGATCGTACCATATTGGTCACTATTTGATCTAAGATCGTACAATGTATGTGTTAAAGATCGTACAAGAGATCGACAATTCATACAAGGGTAATTCGGGTAACTGGAAGATTATTCGATTTGGTAGTTGGAATAAAGCTCTGTATAGGGATCATTCTGACATTTGGAAAAAACCTCCCCATCAAGAATACTCCACCACTATATTACACCCAAAGAGCAGAGTCACAGTAGAAAGCACATGGTAACCCCTGAAACCGAAAGGATGCTGTGTAAAACTGCTCATGAAGCCAAAATTCCTCAGACCCGCCAACAAATAGCTTCAAGGAAATGAAAGAGGAAGTCCTGAAAGGATTCAGTAGCAAGAATAATAGAGGCCCGCCTAAAGCCATGAAAGAAGCTAAAATCCTCCAAGATCCACACTTTAGACCCAAATAGTAAAGCCATAGTATAAAGCACATGGTCCCTCTAACCAAAAGGTGTGCAAAACTACTCATGAATCCATAAAAGATAAGACCTAGCAAAACACAACTAAAGCAACCTAAAGGACAATCGAGAGGAAGACTTTCAAAAAAAACCCGAGAAAAACCCCAAAAAAATTCCTAGGGAAAAACCTGAACACAACCCAGAACCCAAGCACCAAAGGATGGAATAGTGGAACATAAAATGGGACAAGTTTTCCCACATTAGCACAAGGAAAGGGCATAACAATGGATCAAGGATCTCCCCCACAAAGGATATCATCTGCAACACCTTCCTTCCGTAAAGGATGGGAAAGGTGCCAAGGAAACTGGGAAAGGAACAGGGTCCTAGGACAGGGACAAGGAAAGGATGCAGGTAAGCGGAACAGGACATCCATGGGAAGTTGCCCTACAAAGCCTCTCTCCCAAGCAGTTTTTGGTCTTGCAGGACCAAGATTCCTTTAAACTAATTAGTGAATTTTAAGTAAATAATGTCTCTCTCATTGGAGCTCATTAGTAAAATTTATTTGCAATTAATAAATGAGTTTTAATTTAAATTAATTAAAAGTGTTTATTTTAATGATAATAGAGAATTCATTAAAAATATTTAATTAATTGAAATAAATGAAAGAGAATTCATTTTAGAAAATATATAGATATATAATAGATATATTTTATTAAAAAAACAATAGTGAAATTGTGTGAATAAAAAAAAATTAAGGTTTATAAATATCATGAGAATGATATTTTAATTTTAAAAGAGACATTCTTCAAAAAAATAAAACGTAATGATCCATTTACTACATAGTGAAACCTTTTTTTTTTTAATTTTTTTATTTGTAGAAAACCCAAAAGGGGCCACCCCCCCCCAACCTACGTCAACCTACATAGTGAAACCTATGAGATAGCCCACGATGCTACTAATTTTCCAAAGGTGGAAAATATGGGAAGAACACACAAAGGATAGGGGATGGGCATTGAAGAAAGGAGGCTCAAGATGGGGTCTTAAGGTTTGATAGGGCGACGGATAGGCCACCTGGGTGGATGAGCACGTAAGGAGGAGGAAAAGGAAAATAAGGGGAGAGAATGGAAGGAGGAGGATGGAGAGCAAAGGAACGGAGGCGAGAGGCATGGATAAATAAGAGAATGCACTAGAAGTGAGAAGGGAGGTAGTAGACTTTACCAGACTTCCATCTTGATGAAAGCTTAAATGTTGGGTTTCTCTAAGCTCTAACTCCGATTTTAAATTGCATAGCATCATTGAGTGCTCTATTTTTAGTTAAAAATACCATGCGCCAGATGAAGCACTATGTTTTTAGTTAAAACCACCTTGTGCTGGTTGAAGAGCTCTATGTTTATTGAAACTACCATGCACTAGATGAAGTATTGTGTGTTTAGTTAAAACCACATTGTGTTGGTTGAAGAGCTTTGTGTTTAGTTAAAACCACCTTATGTTTATTGAAGAGATTTGTGTTTTTAGTTAAAACCACCTTGTTATGGTTGAAGAGCCCTGTGTTTAGTTAAAACTGCCATGCACCAGATGAAGCGCTATGTGTTTAGTTAAAACCCCCTTGTTCTGGTTGAAGAGCTGTATGTTTTTAGCTAAAACCACCTTGTGCTAGTTGAAGAGCTCTGTGTTTATTGAAACTACCATGCTCCAGATGAAGCACTATGTGTTTAGTTAAAACCACCTTGTACTGGTCAAAGTGATCTATGTTTATTTAAAACTTCCATGCGCTGTTGTGTGTTTAATTAAAACCACCTTGTACTGGTTGAAGCACTATGTTTTAGTTGAAAAATTCCATGTGCATCATTGAGTACTTTGTGTTTATTGTAACTGCCTTGTGCTAGTGAGCTTAGTGTTTTTTAAAGGAAACCACCATAGGTTTTAGTGAGCATAGGTTTAGGAAGAAACCAGTTAGCATTTTAGTAAGAGCATTCTTGGTTCTAGTGCGTAGACGCTAGGTTCGTCGTGGTTTCTCAGCATCTGCCTTGGAAGGCGTTGGCCGCTAGATGTAGACCTTGCATTAAGGAAGGTGTTGTGTGGCTCGTTTTAATTATAGGAGCATTTGTTTTATGAGAAAAGTATTTAAGGTTTTTAATCAGAAATAACCTTAGTTTATATAAAATATAATGAAGGTTTTAATTAAAAGGAACCTTTGATTTATATGAGATATATTTAAGGTTTTTAATTAAAAATAACCTTTGATCTATATGAGATTTATTTTAGGATTTTAATTAAAAGGAACCTTTGATCTATATGAGATTTATTTAAGGTTTTTAATTAAAAGGAACCTTTGATCTATATGAGATATATTTTAGGTTTTTAATTAAAAGAAACCTTTGATTTATATGATATTTATTTAAGGTTTTTAATTAAAAGGAACCTTTGATTTATATGAGATTTATTTAAGGTTTTTAATTAAAAGGAACCTTTGATTTATATGAGATTTATTTAAGGTTTTTAATTAAAAGGAACCTTTGATTTATATGAGATATATTTTAGGTTTTTAAAGAAACCTTTGATTTATATGAGATTTATTTAAGGTTTTTAATTAAAAGGAACCTTTGATTTATATGATATTTATTTAAGGTTTTTAATTAAAAGGAATTTTTTATTTATATGAGATATATTTTAGGTTTTTAATTAAAAAGGACCTTTGATTTTTATGAAAGGCATTGAAGGTTTTTAATTTAAAGAGAACCCCTTTGATTAATGTTGATTATCTTAGGAGTTTTAAATTAAATGGGATGTGGATTTATTCATGAATTGAAGTTATGGGGCTTCAATTTAGGGAATGAATGAATGATTGTTTTAAAGGTCAGGGGTATGGGACTTTAATGCTTTAAAAAGTAATTAATGGATTAGAAATGGTGAATTAAAAAATATGTATATTTATTCTTTGAATTGAATTTATGGGGCTTTGGTTTAGGGAATGAAAAGAAGAGGATTTTTTAAAGGTTAAAGGTATGGGACTTTAATGCTTTAAAAAGTAATTGATGTATTGGAAATGGTTGATTAAAAATGATGTAGATTTATTCTTTAAATTGAAGTTATGGGGCTTTGGTTTAGGGAATGGAAAGAAGAGGATTGTTTTAAAGGTTAAGGGTATGATACTTTAATTCTTTAAGACATGCTCGAATTTGATTTAAGTTAGACCTTGATCTAAGTGGTGCATGTTTGATGACTCTCCAAGGGAACTTGGGAGGTGAAAATAAAAGTAAGGGTTATTTTATGATATCCATTATGCATTAGATGGTTAGAAACTTAATTGAATTTTGTATAGTTGCAATTTGGTAAAGTAAATGAATAGATGCATTTAAAGGCATGCCTATCCTGAACCATGAGTATCCTAATCCCCTACTACCCTCAAAGAACTATTGGGAAGCAAGGAGAAGTAAGGAGTTCAATGGAAAAAAATAATAAGTAATGGTATCATATGTTGATTTACTTATGATCAAATAGACTAGAATTATGGGGAGATATCCCCAATGCAAATAATATGATACTCTTTAGAGTATTAAGGATTTATTTTTTTGGTAGGTAAAAATGGTTTTATTTGTTGTATGGGTTAAAGGGTCCCACCCCTGTTACATCAGTAGAAAAAAGAGACAACTATGGCCTCTAGTGGCAATAGAAAAAAACTACTGAGGATCAACCTCATACATAATAATCTAGACAAGGCCAAAGCCCTCCAAGATAGAAGAAACTAAACTATTACAAAATTTGATAAAAGAAAAACAAGCAGCCCTACTGCCAAGACACCACCTTCCCAGGTTACTGGGATTATTTGTTCCTTTCCTGTTGGGCACTATCATCAGGGGATAGTAGTTTCTTGATCGGGGCCAAGAAATATCTAAGCTCGTTAATGGCACTAGAAAGAATGGTGCAACCTTCCTTGTAGATGCTGGTAGTCATATGTAATTGGCTTACAGCTTCACTGGCTCTTTTGAGGGCTATGGAATGCATCATGTCCTTGGTACTATCAGTGTACTGATCTTCATCATCACTGATGATTTTCATATTCAATCGCTAATCACTCGTCTTAGGGGACTTCAACATGTTGGATTTCCTTTGCTTCTAATATGGTTGAACTAACTTCTACTTGGGTCTAGGTTGTTTACCAGTGCAAACTTCCTCTTTGGTAGTAGAGAGCGGGGGCGATTCTTCCTTGCCTTGGTAATGGGGGAGAGTGCATGGGGAAGGGGAGACAACGGGGGACTGAGGGGGGGTGGTGGCTTCAGCTCAAGTAGAGCTAGAGGAAGGAGAACAACTGGGGGACCTGGAGGACATTACCCTTAACACCTAGTGGGCTAGGGTGTATTTGTACAGAACCAAAAAATCCCCTGGTGACAGGGGGTTTTAGGGATTTTATTTCCCTATAGTTTTTTATGGTGAGGGTGATAAAATAGAAGAGAAATTATGGGATATTGACAAGATAGACATCACATAGGTGATTTACCAGAGTAATATTATAGGCTCAAAGGGGCTTCTTAGGGTTTTCTAAAGAGACATACTGGATAACATGAATGATAGACGTGTCCCAAGGATGAGGCAAGGAGGAATTCACCACTCCTTTATTTTCCAAATTAGGTTTTTTCCTTATCAGGGAACTGATCAATTTCTTCTTTGAAGTTATGCCTATCTTGGCACACCACTTTATCATCAATCGAAATACCAAAAATCTAGGAGATCGAGTGGACACTTACCTTGAACAGGGCTCCCCTCATTCCATGACTCGATGAATGCTCTAGTCACTTCATTTTGAATTCCAAATAAAAGCTTTAAGAAGTTTATGAAATGCTTGGCATCGAGCAAGTCTGTGGTCTCGACCTCAATTTACAGGCTAGTAGGCTCAATGGTGGCCATGGTGAAAATTATACCAGAGCTTACGGAGATTGCTAGGATATTTCTAATGATATCCATAGAAGAAAGGGATAGAATAGTCTTTGCGAAGGTAGAGTTAAGGTGAACTATCTGGATTGAGATAAATGGATGGTGAATAGGGGCCTCAGGAAAAAAAATCTAAAAAAGGAGACTAGGAACGAAAAAATTGGTGTAGGCCAAAGTGGAAGGGAGTGGTGAAGAAATTGAAGTGGATGGGAGCCCAAGTGGAAGGTAGTGGTGAAGAAAGTGAAGTGGATGGTGGAAGGGGTGGACATGGGGGAAGTGGAGGTGGGAGGGTGAGAGGGTGAAGGGGTGGTGGGGAAAACAAGGTGGCATGAGCAACTAGACTACGAAGTCAGAGCCTGACTATGGAAACACGGGGGGTGGAAATGAGACATACTATTTGTAAAAAAAATTATATAGACAATAATGCTAGGATTGGTGTTAAGGAACACCCTAGGTGTTGAAAAAAAACCACTACAGTGGTGAGAGCCACCTTTGGTGGGGTACTTCCTGGGTGTAGTGGAGCTGTGAGCAGCCACCTTGGGTATTGAAGAAATACCATCGTGAGGGTAGCACGAGATACCTAACAGATCATGTTCCCACATCTTGATTATCTTGGGTGATGACGTCTTGCGGTAAGTCTTCTTTCCAGATGACCAGGGTGGACTTAATGACTGCTTTTTTGGCTAGAATATCATGTTGGAAGTTAAAAGGGTAAAAAAGTAAAAAAATTGTTTTACCACTGTAAGCTTTGGACCTTACCCTTTTACCTCCTTGGACGACAACTGAGTCAGCAAGATTGGACGACATGGACGGCAGGGAGTTTGACTCCTAATCTCATTTTTCCTTTCCTCCCTATTTTTCTTCTTCCCTATTCTTTCTCCTAAGCTTTCTAGGTTCTGGTTAATAATATTTGTATTTAAGCATTGTAATCCTTCGAACTTAATGTTAATGCAATATCTGGTTAATAATATTTATGCTCCTAATTTCCTAAGTGCTCCTAATTTCGTTAGTGCTATATCTGGTATCAGAGCAGAGGCTATACAGGCGAAGCACGGAGCCCGAGGAGAGCGATAGGTGAGGCACGAATCTCGAGGAGGTCGAGGAGGCCCATAGGAGCGAGCTCACAGGTGAGGCACATGAACTCGAGGAGGTCGAGAGGGTTAAGAGTGAACCGAGGTGAGGTCGAGAGGCCTGTAGCATGAACCGAGGTGAGGTCGAGAGAGGCCCGTAGAGAGCACGTGGATCGAGGAGCTAACCAGAGGCAGACACATGGCGAGCAGACAACAAGGCGGACACATGGTGAGCAGACAGCAAGGTGGACAAAGGGGCAACTAGCGACGTGGCGCAAGGTGATTGGCTCGGCTAGAAGGCAAAAGGGTGGTCACTGATTGCCCGAAGGCAATCGAGAAGCTTAGTGCTTCTCTGTGCTAATAAAGCACAATATCCCCTCCACACAGTGGATGTGGGATAAAGATTGTAATTTTTTTTAAATTATCATGCAACCATGACGGGATAAAGGAGGCAAGCCTCCCTCGCCTCCTCGTCGGGCCACGCAGCTCGACTGGCTCGAGGAGCCAGCCTTAAGCCGCTCACCCCTAGGAGGTCGCAGGTTCGAAACCCGACGGCTACGAAAGTTGCAAATTTTTTTTGTGTATGGTATATGCCCCGAATGTCTTGAAATAATAGTGTATTCTGCCTAGGTTTCATCGACGGTGGAAGCCGAGTTGGCAAGGAAACTCTGCTTGAAAGAAAGGAGTCGCGGGTTCGACTCCTGCAGAGTTAGAATTTTTTTTTAAAAGGTTTTTTCTTTTTCTTAAAAGTTTATTATTTTATATATTAAAAAAATATAACTTTATATTATATTTAATAAAATTAAATAATAATTGTTTTTTAAAATTTTATTTTATAAAGCAATTATATTTCTTTTATTAAATACAAATATAGATATTTTTTTTGATATAATAAAATAGGAGAAAAAGAACATTGCCTAAGAGGCAATTTATGTAAGAGGACTCAAAGGTGGAAAATTGTGACAAAGCCTAAGAGGCTTAGTATTTTTCCTTGTAAGAGAGACAAAAGATCAAACTGAAATTTGTAAAGAGGCATTGATGATAAGACCAAGTGGTTGTTATCATGCCCTATGTGCACTTTTGGTGAGAGAAAACACCAAAAGTTTTGATGAAAAAGTGAGAGCTTATGGGCTACATACTGTATTTAGTCAGTTGCAAAATGCAGTAATTGCACACCAGAGGCATCCAGACTCAGGGTACGAGGTAGAATCTGAAGATAACTCCTTTGGGAGTCAATTTGAGCAATCTGAATCCATAGAAGTTGCACCACAAGAATCAGAATATACTCATTACAGTAATTCAATGGAAATCCTAGAACCAGAATCACCAGAGATAATATTGATCAGTGACGATGAAGAAGAAGTAGCAGACAATTTTGTGACTCAAGAAATAGCAGCACCACACCAAGAGGAACAAGCCATCAATGATAGAGTGAATCAAGTCAGATTTGACTTAAATTTGTAATCTCTTCTTTCTTCCTTCTTCTTTCTTTGAAAAAAGTAGAGTGCTTTATTGTAACCAAGAAATAAAAGAGTGTTTTAGTAACTATGGCCTCACATAACAATCTACCAATTCCAGAGTTCAACGGGTATGACTACGAGTATTGGTCTATCAAAATGAAGACCTTACTCATAGGAAAAGGTTTGTGGGATATAATAGAAGAGGGTTTCATAGAACCCACAGATTGGGCTACATTGAGTGCCACAGATAAGAAAACAAAGAAAGAAGCACAAAAGAGCAACTCTTTTGCTCTTTATCATCTCCAAGCAGCATTGGAGAAAAGTATATTCCCTAGAATAGCCACTTGTATAACTGCACAAGATGCATGGAAAGCTTTGAAAGACGGATTCCAGGGAAGTGATCAAGTGAAGCAAGTGAGGCTTCAAACACTAAAACGAGATTTTGAAAATCTCAAAATGAAAGAAGATGAAAAAGTAGGTGATTATTGTGTCAGAGTGAAAGCAGTTGTTGATAAAATGGTTACACTTGGCGAGGAAATCAAGCCTGAGATAATTGTAACAAAAGTGTTGCGAACACTTCCACAAATATGGAATCACATTGCCATAATCATAGAAGAGTCAAAAAATCTTTCCACTTTAACATTCGATGCATTAATCGGATCGTTAATGTCTCATGAAGAGAGATTACAGGAATCTCCTTCAACCAGCTATGGAGGTGATGATAAAGCCTTCACATCCAATGAAAATACTGGAAGAGGACGTGGAAGAGGTCAAGGCAGAGGCCAACGAAGAGGAAGAGGCAGAGGCAACTACAGAGGAGGCAATCAGAATAGAGGAGGCAACTCCAACAGAGGAGGCAATCAGAACAGAGGTGGAAACCAAAATAGAGGAGGAAATCCAGGACGAAGTGGAAATCAAGGGCGAGGAAGTGACAAGTCCAAAACAACTTGTTTTAATTGTGGCAAGCCAGGCCACTTTGCTCATGACTGCTGGTCAAAATCTTCTCAAGGCAGCAACAGTCAATATGGAAATTATGGAGAAGAAGATGATACCTCTAATATTTTTCTATCATATGGACAATCAGAACAGAATCTAAATGACACATGGATTCTGGATACTGGTTGTTCAAACCATATGAGTGGCAAAGAAAATCTATTTGCTACTCTAGATTCCACTTATAAATCCCACATCAAGTTAGGGGATGATAAAGCTTTGCAAGTCGAAGGCATTGGAACCATGGAAGTTCCAATGAAAGAAGGACTAAAGAAAGTGAATGACATCTACTACACTCCAAAGCTCCAACACAATCTGCTAAGCGTTGGGAAAATGATGGAGAATAATTACAAACTTGTTTTTGATGAAGGAAAATGTCTCATTCTTGATAAAAACAATTGTAATCGTGTCATCACACAGGTCCCAATGACCAAGAATCGGTTATTCCCTCTCAAATTTGGTGAGCCAGGGGGAGCTCAACTTGCAAATGTAGCTATAGCAAATCCAAGTGTGCTTTGGCACTTGCGATATGGTCACCTTAATTCCGCTAGCTTGAAATTGTTAACTTCTCAAGCTATGGTGACAGGACTTCCCAAAATCAATGAACAGAAGGAGGTCTATGAAGGATGTGCTTTGGGAAAGCACTCAAGGTCGAAGTTTCCAAAAGGACAAGCATGGAGAGCCAACTATCCACTTCAATTAGTGCATTCGGACATCTGTGGTCCAATGCAGACAAAGAGTATCGAAAACAATTCCTATTTTCTCACTTTCATAGATGATTTCTCTAGAATGTGCTGGATTTATTTTCTGAAACATAAAGATGAAGCTTTTGATTGCTTCATAGATTTCAGAAACAATGTAGAGAAACAAAGTGAGTATTTTGTAAAATGTCTTAGAACAGATCGAGGAGGTGAGTACTCCTCAAAATAATTCTTGAAATATTGTAAAGCAAGTGGGATCAAAAGGCAATTCACTACTGCCTATACCCCACAACAGAATGGTGTGGCCGAGAGAAAGAACCGCACCATAGTTGAGATGGTGAGAATGATGCTTCAGACTAAGCATCTAACTAATATGTACTGGGCTGATGTTGTAAGAACTAGTGTATACATTCTAAATAGAAGTCCAACTTCTAGTTTAGATGGCATCACTCCTTATGAGGGGTGGTACGGAAAGAAACCCAATGTAAAGCACTTCAAAGTTTTTGGTTCTTTAGCATACGCACACATTCCTGATGAGAAGAGGAAGAAGCTTGATCCCAAAATTCAAGCTTGTATATTTGTAGGGTATTGTGAGTCTACCAAAGCATATAGACTCTACAATCCCAAGACTCATAAAATTGTACTTTCCAGGGATGTAATTTTTGATGAAGGGGGAGAATGGGGTCATCAAAGAATTTTTGTTGATGATGAGTCCCAAGATGTAAGTTCTTCATAGGTACAGTAGGTGTCTCCCAAGAAAAGCAAAGGCACACCAACCCCTCCAAGCCCAAGCAGGAGTACTACATCAAGTACTTCAACCGCCACTCCAAGTCCTTCTCCACAGAGATCAGTAAGTTCTTCACCGATGGACATTGACTCTCCATCAAGAGGTAAAATAACATTACAACATCATCCATATTTTCAAATGTTGGATCAAAATTACCAGAAAAGATACACTAGAAGCCAAGCTAGTGAAATGAATTCAGTTTTGCAGAAACTTGAAAATCTGCATATGTATGGGGATGATGACTCCCAAGATCCTAAGGGAGATGTAGTTAATTATGCTTTATTAACTAGTGCACAACTAGAACCATCTAGCTATGAGAAGGCTTGTACTCAGAATGTATGGCAAGAAGCCATGAAAGAGGAAATAACCTCTATAAAAAATAATGATACTTGGGAGCTTGTAAAGCTTCCAAAAGGAAAAAAATGTGTTGGATGTAAATGGGTCTACAAGACCAAATACAATGTTGATGGAAGCATTGAGAGGCACAAGGTGAGATTAGTAGCAAAAGGTTTTACTCAAAAATTTGGCATTGACTATGAGGAAACCTTCGCTCCTGTTGCACGACAAGAGACAATCAGATCAGTTCTTTCCTTAGCTGCCCATAAAGGATGGAACATTCAACACATGGATGTGAAAAGTGCTTTTCTGAATGGATACTTGACTGAGGAGGTTTATGTTCAACAACCTCAAGGCTTTCAAGAACAAGGAAAGGAGAACCTTGTTTATAAATTGAAAAAGGCACTTTATGGCCTCAAGCAAGCACCAAGAGCTTGGTACTCATGCATTGATGGCTATTTCAATGAGTATGGATTCACTAGAAGCAAAAGTGAACCAAATATGTACTACCTAAAGCATGGAGTAGACATTCTCATAGTTTGTTTGTATGTGGATGATCTAATATTTATGGGTAGTAACACTAAAATGAATATGGAGTTCAAAAACTCCATGATGAAGCAGTTTGAGATGAAAGATCTCGGTTTAATGTGATACTTCCTAGGCATGGAAGTGCATCAATCAAATAGGGGGATCTTCATATGTCAACACAAGTATGCTCGAGACATGATCAAGAAATTTTCCATGGAGCAATGCAAATCAGTTGCAACTCCAACTGGACATGGGATCCAATTGAGCAAGGATGATGGAGCACCAAAGGTTGACATGACCACTTACAGAAGCATGGTTGGGAGTCTGATGTTTCTCACCAACACAAGGCCTGATATTCAATATGTTGTTTCTCTAGTTTCAAGGTTTATGGCAAGTCCATCTGAGCTGCATCTACAAGCAACTAAAAGAATCTTAAGATATGTAAAGGGTACATTGGATTTTGGAATCCATTACCACAAATGTAATTCTGTTAAATTAGTTGGCTTCAATGACAGTGATTGGGGCAGCAATATAGATGATAGGAAATCTACATCAGGGAACTATTTTAGTCTAGGGTCAGGACTAATCACATGGAGTTCCAAGAAGCAGACTGTTGTAGCATTGTCATCTACTGAGGCTGAGTATATAGCCATCACACATGCTAGTACTCAAGCCCTATGGTTAAGAAAAGTCCTTGAAGAAATTGGAGAAAGTCAAAGTGGTCCAAATCGACTGTATTGTGATAACATAAGTGCCATTCAATTGGCATACAATCCAATCCACCATAGCAGATCAAAGCATTTTGATATGAAGTATCACTTCATCCGAGACATGGTGGAGCAGCAGATAGTTGAGCTTAAATATTGCAGCACTTTGGATAACATTGCAGATATCTTCACCAAAGGCATGGCTAAAGCTCAATATATAAAGTTGAGAGACTGTATAGTCAGTCCTCTCAACTTTAAGGGGGAGAATGTTGGAAGTTAAAAGGGTAAAAAAGTAAAAAAATTGTTTTACCACTGTAAGCTTTGGACCTTACCCTTTTACCTCCTTGGACGGCAACTGAGTCAGCAGGATTGGACGGCATGGACGGCAGGGAGTTTGACTCCTAATCTCATTTTTCCTTTCCTCCCTATTTTTCTTCTTCCCTATTCTTTCTCCTAAGCTTTCTAGGTTCTGGTTAATAATATTTGTATTTAAGCATTGTAATCCTTCGAACTTAATGTTAATGCAATATCTGGTTAATAATATTTATGCTCCTAATTTCCTAAGTGCTCCTAATTTCGTTAGTGCTATATGTCAACCACTTTATTAACTTACCTGAACACATGGTTGATCTGGCTTTGAGGATTGCTATTGAGAGAAAGTTGACAATATTGAATGATATTTTGGATATTCTTCCAACCTATGATCTTGTTGATAATATGTCCAATGATAACTGATGAGTATCCTTGGAATATGATTGGCTTAGGAAGGGTTTTTCTTACCTCAATGCTTCTCCAAAAATCTCTAGCTTCTGCATAGTTGTTGGTTTGGGTCCACAATTTTTTTGTGAAAGCCTTAACAATGCTACCTGTGTGGTCCCTGATGACTCCTCTTATCCCATATTTCCCTGGGTTTCCTTTGGAGGCACCATAAAATTTGGCCTTAAGCCATCCCTACGGAGGGAGATTAATTGGTCATGGTTTTGGAGCTATGTGTAATCTAGATTTTTCTATATTTTGTGGGAATCCTGATGGATGCAAAAAGATAATATTCTAGCCCATAGTTACGAACATCTACACAGGGGATGAGGCTACTATTTTTAATAGAAAGGGACAAAACTCTGCTGCAAACCACTTCCAAATTTTTGGTGATATCTGTGAAGATGCAATTGTTTTGTTCCAACCAAATCTACCACACCACGTGATGAAGCAAGAAACTCCACAAGAACATGAGTCATGGATTTTTAAATGTCCTCGGCCATTGGATGAATAGGTCCAAGACCACCTTGGGTCAGGCCCAACAAATCTAGAATTTGTTGGTCAAGATAAAAAAAACACTCCCAAAAAAGGGATAATCCAAAAAAGTGGGTTGAATGGATTCCCAAACTTGAGTATAGAGGTAGCACCTATTGGGAACCATCACTCCTCTTCGAATTAAATTATCGGTGGTCAAAATTTTATTGTGAGTAGCAAGCCAGTAGAAGTGGGTCACTTTCAGGATCAGGAGCTTGAGCCACACGCTTATGGCTAGGTTCTGACTGTCATATTTTCTAAAGTCTCTGGGATGGGTTTCCATCACCTAGGATGCAAATTTAACAGTGAAGCCTTCATCGCTAGATTCCTCCCAGAAGGTTTCATCCTTCTTCTAGGTCTACGAAATGAAATTCACTCTAAAAATATCCTAAATCATTGCTAGGTCTTTGTTGATGGTATCATTCTTAATTATAAACTAAACCTACTTCTATTTTAGATTACCTAATTAGAGGTGATGAAATTAGCAACATGGGACCCATACTTACTATCGATGAGGTGTTTGATTGAAGTCAAATCGACATCATTTATGAGGGGGTCTTTTCTGGCCCATGCATCTTTCCAGAATTCAATAGACTTACCATATCCCATCTTCCACCATGATCCTTGATGTAAAAGATTCTTGGTGTGGCTGATGGAATTCCAAAAGTGGGATCCATTACAGGGAGTATCCAAGTCCATAAATGAGTGATGTTGCAGGTATTTTCTTTTGATAATCGATACCCACTCTATGTTGGCATTTGTGACCACCTTCCATGCCTACTTGGCTAGAAGAGCTTAATTTTTAATGTTTGTGATGCAGTCCCAACCCCCTATCTTTAGGGGTGCAAATTTTGTCCCAGGATACTAGGTGGAACTTTCTTTTATTATAATTCCCAAACCACAGGAAATGCTTCTACAGTTTCTCAATAGCCTCTCCCACCATAGCAACGATTTTGAAGATCAAAAAAAAGTAGATAGGAATACTACAGAGGACTGAATTTACCAACTTTGCTTTGCCTACGCTAGAGAGGAGGGCCCCTTTCCATCCTTCCAGCTTCTATTGAATCTTTTTTTTTACATTGTTCCACATATCTTTAAGTGGTCTTCACTTGAACATTGGAAGGCCCATATAGGTGTTTGGGAAGTTAGCAATTGTGCACCCCAAGATAACTGTAATCTTGAACTTCCTTCTAGTGGGGATGTTGATGAAGTAGTATTTACTTTTGGTGTAATTGATCTTCTAGCTAGCTACTTCCTCATACAGATTGAGGATTACTTTGGCCTTAGATACTGAAGCTTTAGTGGCTAGTAGAGCATCATCCAAAAATTGTTGGTGAGTGGAGGGGGGTAATCCTAAGGTTGCCTTTATGCCTGAGATTAGGTTTCTATGGCAGGTATTTTTTACGGTTCTACCCAAACTCTCAAGAAAAATGATGAAAGTGGGTCCTCCTACCTCAGCCCCTTAGTTCTGGGAAAGTAACCGACAACAGACCCATTCACAAGGACCAAGAACCAATAAGAAGATACACAATTTGAAATCAGATTCACCTAATATTCATGAAACCCATATTTGAGGATTATTTTGGATAGGAATTCCTGGTTCACTCTGTCAAAGGCTTTGTTCATGTCAAGCTTCAAGAAGATGGCAACGAAGTTAGAATTATGGGTAGAGTAAATCATCTCATGGATGGTGATGACCCTATAGAGGATGTTTCACCATTTAACTATGATCCCCTTATAATGGTCGATGATGGTGGGAAGGATCTTGGTGATTTTGTTGGCCAGGTCTTTGGATAGTACTTTTTAGATGATATTGCACATACTAATGCTGTAATTAGAGAGGGACTGGGAGTTTGTTCCTTTGGGGATTAGGGCCACAAAGGTGGATTTAACATCTTTGGGTTGGACTTCCACATTTTAGTGATGGCGAGGCACAGGTCAGGGCCCACAATGTCCCAAAAAATTTGGAATAACCTAGGGGAAAAGCCATCAGGCCTAGGGGCTTTATCGGGATTCATGGAAAAAAGGGCTTGGTGGATTTCCTTGTGGGATAGGGGACTGAGGAGGAAATTGTTTGTATTATCGAGGATGGTTTTGGTATATTATCCAGAAGAGACTCCATGGCCATGGGTGAGGAAAAGGGGTGGAGGTGATAAGGTCTTTGAAGTGGCTGACAACTTCATCCCTAATCTGGTGGATGTCAGAAGTTAAAGTCCCATCCTGATTAATAAGGCCTTTAATTTTGTTAACTCACCTATGCCTAAGAGTGGAGATGTGAAAATACTTAGAGTTGGAGTCACCTTCCCTGAGCCAGAGCTATCTTGAATTTTGGCACCAAAAAGTTTCTTCTTTACCTAAGGTGCTATGGTATTCAGAGAAGAGAACCATCTTTTCATATCTGAGATTATCATCACCCTACCCTTTCTGAATTCTATCCTCAATATACCCTAGTCTAGTTTTGATGTCTTGCTTAGCTTCAAAAATGTTCCCAAAGGTTTCCCTATTCTAAACTTTTAGATTTTACTTGATCCACCTGAGTTTTTGCATAAATTGGTTAGAAGCTATCCCAAGGAATTTTTCCTCTACCATTCTGCTATCTGATTTTTGATATCAGGGCGATAGGTCCAATTTGACTCGAACTGTAAAGGAGTATTGATTTGGGGTCTACTCACTGTCTCAAATAGGAGCGAGATATTATTGGACCATATATTTAGAAGAGCCTACAAGCTGGCCTCTCTGAATAGAGGAAGGACTTCTTAGGATAACAAAAATTGATTAAGGTACTCTTGTATGAGTTTATTTCCCATCTATTTGTTACTCTAGGTGTAAAGGGTGTTAGTCTCACAATGACACTAAGAGGGTGGGGTGAATCAGTGTAGCTCTTTACTTTTAAAATCTTCAACTCTTAAAGCCAAAACAATGAAAACTTAAAACCAAATAAAGCAAGTATAACAAGAGAGCATCACACAACACAAGATGTACCGAGGTTCACCGATTTGGCTACTCCTCAAAAATGATTATTTGTACTACCATCCAAATCCAGCCTTTCCAAAGCAAAACTTTACAATAAATTTACCAGCACCAACTGGAAGGAGCACCAACCCCTGATTTACCAACACCAACTGGAAGGAGCACCAACCCCTGATTTATTTGCACCAACAGAAAGGAGCACCAACCCCTGATTTACCAGCACCAACTGGAAGGAGCACCAACCCCTAATTTACCAGCACCAATTGGAAGGAGCACCAACCCCTAATTTATCTACACCAATAGAAAGGAGCACCAACCCCTAATTTACCAGCACCAACTAGAAGGAGCACCAACCCCTGATTTATCTGCACCAACAGAAAGGAGCACCAACCCCTGATTTATCTGCACCAATAGAAAGGAGAACCAACCCCTAATTTACTAGCATGAACTGGAAGGAGCACCAACCCTTGATGCCAAGCACCAACTTGGACTTCAATTTTGAAACTTGAAGATTGACATATAAATGCCTTCACTTTTACAAGACCCTGACTGGTCTATTGCTTACTCAACATTGCCCACAATTCACACAACACACACCCTTCTCGGCTCACCTCTTGCGCACCTCTCGCTCTCCACTCACTCTCTTCACATGCCCTCTTCATGCTCTCTTCATGCTCACCTCTCGCGCACCTCTCACGCTTCACAAAATAAAATCCCCTCACTCTTTTGGTGCTATTCACAAAATAATCCGCGCAGTTAAATTCTCCAAGCAACACTCCTTTTATAACAATCCTGTAACTCCAGTTGTAACTCCTTTCATTTCACATATGCCACTTGTAAATTGTAATGCCTTCTTTATGTAACTCCTTTTGTATAAATAGAGTAGGCATTTCATCAAACACGTTACATGTAAATAATTGACACCATATTCTCCTACCATGATTGTTCGTCTTCTCGGTCATGACTGTTCATTTTCTCCTTTGTGCATGCATGCGTTTTGGTTTCTGAAAAAGCTTTTTGATTCTGTTTTGACGACTGTTCATTTTCTCCACATGGGCATGCATCCGCTTCTTTCCACGACTATTCATTTTCTCCACATGGGCATGCATCTGCTTCTTTCCACGACTATTCATTTTCTCCACATGGGCATGCGTCCGCTTCTTTCCACGTGTAACATCCATCTTAAATGATTTCAAATCATTAAATATTCCTTATGGGTCCACGTCACTATGCAGTCTTCAGTTTCACCATCTTGGTCTTCAGTCATGAAAATGCGACATGTCACAATATCACGACACTTTTGTTACTTTGCCTGCCTACCCTTCTTGAGTCGCAAAAATGTGACATGTCACGATACCGCGACACTTTTGTTTCTCTTCCTACCTGGCATTTTTGAGTCATGAAAATGCGACATGTCGCGATATCATGACACTTTTGTTTCTCTGCCAGCTTGCCCTTCTTGAGTCGCAAAAATGCGACATGTTGCGATATCGTGAAACTTTTTCTCTCTTTTCCTGCCTACCCTTTTTAAGTCGCGAAAATGCGACATGTCGCGATATCGCGACACTTTTTCTCTCTCTGCCTGCCTGCCCTTTTTAAGTCATGAAAATGCGACATGTCGCAATATCGTGCCACTTTTTCTTTCTCCGCCTGGCTTCCATTTTTGAGTCATGAAAATGTGACATGTCACGATATCACGACACTTTTTCCTTCTTGCTCTTTCTCCTTGCTTTGTCCCGCAAAACTACAACATATCGCGATATCGTGACACTTTTTCTCCTTGCTCTTTCTATTAGCTTTGGCCTATGAAAATACAACATGTCGTGATATCGTGACACTTTTTATCCTTGCTATTTCTCTTAGCTTCGACCCACAAAAATACAACATGTCGCGATATCGCGACACTTTTTCCTCGCATTTTCTCTTTGCTTTGGCCGCGAAAATGCAACATGTCATGATATCGCGACACTTTTTCCTCCTTGCTTTTTTCTTCTCTTTTGGCCGCAAAAATGCAACATGTCACGATATCGTGACACTTTTTCCTCTTTGCTTTTTTGCTTCTCTTTTGGCTGTAAAAATGCAACATGTTGTGATATCGCGAGACTTTTTTCTCGATGTGGTGTTTTGCTTTTTCTTTGAACTTTAGCATATGGGCCACTTCGGTCTTCTTGTACAACCTGCAACAACTCCACCCAAACATCAAAAACATCCTCATAAGTATTTAACATCACTATACATACTCTGAGTAACCTCTGAACTCTTGTCCACTGTATCAACCGATCTATCTGACTGTGTTGACGACAATGACAATATTGTCGCTGCACCTTGCTCAACAAAGGTATCCCTACAATGAGATGTCCATAAGGGCATTGGAGTCCATGAACTAACTCAAGTCATTTGTATCCCTATGAGTGACTGTGTTCCCTCCATTTTATCAGAAAAGTGTAGGGGGGAATTGAAGTTCCCTACTAGAACCCAAGGTATATTGACAAACACCTACCTCATCTAGGTGAGGGTGTTCCACAAGATCATTATTCCCTGGGAAGTGTTGGGATCATATAAATTTTACATAATCCAGGAGGTCTAGGAGCTGGGGTCATGGAACAGAATATTGGACAGCCTGTCTTGACCTAAAATAAATCTGCATTCAACTTTGGTTGGGTTCCATAGGTATAGGATCCCACCTGCAGTCTCGGAGGCCAGGGAGTAGAGAAAGTCACAAAATTTCCATATGATTTTAGCTACCCTAGGAGACCATTGATCATCTAGTTTGGTTTTTTGAATGAGAAATATTATGGGGTTATAATATTTTCTCATGGCTGCAACCAGTATTTTCTTGGCTGCCCCATTCAGTCCTCATGCATTCTAGGAGAGGACTTTCATTTAGAACTTTTTGAGATTTTTTTTCCCCCTTTGCCTTGTTGCGTGGGGGGTTTGGGTCTTCAGTTTTCTTCCTTGATAGTTTTTTTGATTTCTTGAAATAGGTGTTTTTGCATTCCATTGGATATATCCTTGGCGATATCCTAGTTTCTTCATTCTGTGCCTAATGGCCTACCTTTATTTCTATCTACTCCTACTTAAATTTGGGACTTTTTGAAACTTCAAGTTTTTTTGGGGATCCATGGTTTGGGGGATTCCTGAGCAGGTTCGTCACTATTAGAATTGGTGGTGTTAGTGTTGGTCGGGGAGGAAGGGAAGACAAACCCAAAAAGGTGGGTAATGGGGCTAGGGAAGATGGCGATCAGAGGGGTTTTGGGGAAGGTATTTGAGGGCCATCACTGGTGGTGGGAGGTTGGCTCTGGTGAGGGGGGAATGGACTCTTTTAGGTGGGATTGGGAGTAGGGTACAACTGGGAGGCTATATTAGGGGTAGGGGAGGATGTAATAGGGATTTCTCCTTCCTTAATTTCCTCATTAGTCCTAGAATCATTAAGCAAATCAAATTTATTAGCAGTGGTAATCGACGTACTTACCTTTTGAAGAGCTTGGGATAGAAGATGCTAAATCTACTGTTTGTTCTTCAAGTTTTTTCCTTGGTTTATGGTTTATCAAGGGGTTCCTTTCCCCGATCGATGTCACTTTGGATGTTCCCATGTTTTGTGATAGATGAACCTAGGGCTAGCCCTATCACCACCAGAGCGGTGGGAATGTCCTTCGAATTCGCATCGATGTCTATTTGCTCTTTCGTTCATGATTTCTCCTTATCTGTGGGTAGGTTTTCATCGAATTTATCATTCTTCGAAACCATAGTCACCGATCAAAGTCACCGTCAAAAATTCGAGCTATCCAAATAAAAAGAATAATATTTCCATAAGAGATCTTCTCTTTTTTCCCATCAAGTAGGAAGGATTTATCATGTAAGAATTAATGAGATAATTGTTTATTGGATTAGTGAAGGTTATTTTACTTTATTTTTGTATTTGGTTATGTTATGTAGTAGATTCTCTTTTAGTGTTAAGCTTGTTTTATTCTCTCTATATTTGTTTGATTGCTTTCTAATGTTGTAGCATATAGATGTATCATTGTTTGATTGCTTGATGATAGGAATCTAAGTGTAGAGTTCTAGGGTGAACTCAGAGGTGACCTAAGGGAATTCAAAACCCCTTAGGGTGAACATAGGTAACCTAAGGGAATTGAGAACCCCTTAGGATGAACATAGGAGACCTAAGGGAATTGAGACCCCCTTAGGGAGATAAAGGATTAAGTTGTGAAGAGAATTACATTGGAGTTAAGATAACTCATCGTGGAGATAAATTCTATATCTTAACTTACAATACTCATAGTATACCTACACATAATTATTTGTGTAGGATATGGGGATGCGTGTATACCTTTTATGGATTGAGGGTGATAGGTCTAGCTCATCAAGAATGATGGAACAAATGGGCTTATCTGCAGTGACACATTATACACCTACATAGAAGGATTTATGTTAGGGTACTTCGTGAGATGTAACTTCCAGGAAAACTTAGGGGATTGAAACTTTAGGTAAATGTTAGTTGGGGTTAGGGGTTCATGAAGGGTTCATGTATCCCTCTCCTTAGTAAAAAAAAACTTTTTTATTTTTGAAGAACACAAGCTTATACTGAGAGGGGGGGTGAACAGTATAAGACCACTTTTTACTTTTCTTCTCAAATCAATATTATGTAGTGTATAGATAGCAATATCAATAACAGTAATCAAAGCAATGCACAAAACACCATACACAATAGAGACACAGATTTTAACATGGTTCACCCAATGTGGGCTACCTCCATAGAGAAAATATTTCTTCTAAATATTTCTCAAATAATCTCTTGGGAATATTTCCCAAATTACAATGTTTATGGACTTTTGTCCAAAGGAGATGTTGATCCCCTAATCTCAAGTTCATGGATCTCTTCCATAGGAGAACTCTTTCCCCTTATGCTCTGGCTAGTGATCTTCTAGAAGACTCTGTCTCTATGCTGCACTGACTGGTGGATCTCTTTCCACTTGAAGACTCCTCACTCAGATCTATCTTCAATTGTCCTGGCTATTGGATCTCTATCCACTGAGACTCTATCCTCTATACTCTATCACCTCCAAAGCTCTGTCTCAATACTGTACCAAACACAGTTCAATCGGTCTAGCACAGTTCTGCTCAATCTCTTGTACTAAACACAGTACAGTCGGTCTAGTACAATTTTTCTCAATAGGTTCACACAAAACCTGCTCAAATATGCTCAATAGGTTCACATAGAACCTGCTCAAATCTGCTCAATAGGTCCACATAGAACCTACTCAAATATTCTCAATAGGTCCACACAGAACCTGCTCAAATCTTCTCAACAGGTCCACACAGAACCTGCTCAAATCTGCTCAATAGGTCCACATAGAACTTGCTCAAATCCCAGGTCCACACAAAACCTGCTCAATAGGTCCACATAGCAACCTGCTCAAATACTGCTCAACGAGGTCCACATAGAACCTGCTCAAATCTACTCAACAGGTCCACATAGAACCTGCTCAAATCTGCTCAATAGGTCCACACATAACCTGCTCAAATTTGCTCAATAGGTCCACACAGAACCTGCTCAAATCTGCTCAATAGGTCCACACAGAACCTGTCCAAATATGCTCAATAAGTCCTCTCTAGGACTTGCTCAAATCAGCTCAATAAGTCCTCCTAGGACTTGCTCAAATCTGCTCAATAAGTCCTCTCTAGGACTTGCTCAAATCTGCATAGTAAGCTTTCACAAAAGCTTAACTCAAATCAGTCCACAAGCCTTCTCAAAGACTTGTCTCAAATCACATAGAATCATAAAGAGAATTGTTAGAGACTCAATATGTTCTAAGCTCAATGTTCAATCAATATCTCAATTCAATCTCATAGAAGCATAAAGAGAATTGTTAGAGACTCAATATGTTCTATACTCAAATCCCAATCTCAACTCAAATCAATCTCATAGAAGCATAAAGAGAATTGTTAGAGACTCTATATATTCTATACTCAAATCCCAATCTCAACTCAATAGAAGCATAAAGAGAATTGTTAGAGACTCAATATGTTCTATACTCAAATCCCAATCTCAACTCAATAGAAGCATAAAGAGAATTGTTAGAGACTCTATATGTTCTATACTCAAATCCCAATCTCAACTCAATAGAAGCATAAAGAGAATTGTTAGAGACTCAATATGTTCTATACTCAAATCCCAATCTCAACTCAACTCAATCTCAACTCAAATCATAATATGAAATAGTTTGTTTCTAGGAACTTGAACAACCACATGCATCCACTTGACTAGGCTTAAATCAACTCAACTCAACCAATCACCTCAAGGAACAATCCTTTCTCACAAACCCTAGTCCAAGCATGTATTTAACCAACTCAAAATGTTTCCAACAATGCTCAATCACAAATCTCACATAACAATTATACTCATGTTCTTCTCTAACTCAAGTTCAAGTTCATTTCACAATCAATGGGCTTCAACAACAATGCTTCTAAAACAAGGTTTAATTACAACTCACAAACTAGAAAACCTTGAAGCATTAAACCAACAACTCTCAAAAATGGAAACCACAATCAATCCTTTTCTCTCCAAAGATATTTCAGAAATCAACCACCATAAACAATCAATAGGAGAATGTGCCCATACCTTTTTGATGCCAAGGAGTTGTCCACAAAATCTGCCACACTTAAACACAACTTTCCTTTCCAATCTCAATAAGGGTTAGTGGACTTCAAATAATCACAATATAAAGCATAACTCAATTTACACCCTTTTTACTCCAACTAAATAAACACATCCACCAAAGTCCCTTTTTAATAAAACCCTTATCAAAATAACAATCAATAAGCCTTTAAAAAATACTTTAAAACAACTCCTTATTTCTCCTAAATTCAATTCTTAATAACCATCAAATAAATCATTAAACCCCTCAAGTTTTGCAATAATCAATACAACCCAAATAACAAAGCTTAATTAAAACTTTAATTTCCACTAACCACCTTATAACTCCAACCTTAGGGCTAAATAAAATTAAATTAATGCAAAATGTAATTACCTCCTCAAGGGGATTCGAACCCCCAACTTGCCCACACCGTGAGCGTCTTAGCCGCAGCTAAGATTCCACACAAGCTAGCCGCTCGTTGGAAAGGGAAAGGCACAACGTGCCTTATGCCCGTCTCCACCTTCCACAAAACCAAAGGCACCAAAGCGCTTCTCTCATGCTTTCCAAAAAATGTAGTCAAGGGGATTCGATCCTCGGCGTTTTTGTCTGCCTCGTGCCTTATCCAAGGCCCACTTGCCAATGCGCCATGCTTCCCATGATGTTTGTTTCTCTGAACGCAGTCTGTGTTATTCACTGCCACACTTTTCAAGAATTTCGCACGAGCTCATAAACGATTCGATAGCCAACACTTTTATTACACGAGCAAGGATAAAATAATAATCAATTGAAGCCCCCTTTATATAGTCCTTTAATCATATCGAAGACGTCGATGGAAATATGACTTTTTATTTGCTTGATGATGTCAACGGAAATCTTGCATATTGAGTTTTAAATTTGAATTCAAATTTTAAATAATTAAAATTTAAACCAAATATTAAAACTTAAATATCTCCATCACCGGGGCACCTTTTTCGATGAAACGAAAGCCCAACTTGGGTTTTAAGAAAAACCCAGATCAAATATGCTATCCATGGTTTTAAATAAAACCTTTTATTTTTCCTATCTTGGTTTTCACAAAAACCCTTCATTGATCCTTTTGACATTAAATGATCTTTTGACATCAATGACAACATATTAGCTTAGGGACTCAAAATGTCCAACAATATCCCCCTTTGTCATTGATGGCAACCCAAATCCTTTTACTAAAATTTGACCTTCTTTTCTGCTCCCCTTGGGACTTTGCTCCCCCTGGCTCAATGCTCTCTCAGATATCAAAACTCTCCTCATATCAAAAACTCTCCCCAAAATACACAAATCTCTCCCCCTTTGACATCAATGGCAAAGGGTCACCTTTGGGGCTCGGGGCTAAGAATTAAGCCTCTTAGCTTAGCCCCTCCCCCACCTCCACATGAGGTGGTTAATTTTGGGGTGGGAGTATTTCTACTCCCTGAAAGCACTGTTCTCTACCTTTGTCTTTTCCTCTTTCTTTTTGTTGAATCCTCTCACTGTTTCTTTCCAAGTCATCATCCCTGTTCTTGTTCCTGTTCTTGTTCTCATCCATGTTCCTATTCTTGTTTTTATCCATGTTCCTATTCTTGTACCTACTCTTGTCCTCATTATTTTTTGAGTCTCTTTTTTTTTTGAGTCTGTGTTCCTGTTCATCTTCTTGTTTCTGTTCATGTTCTTGTTCCTGCCCATGTTCCTGTTCCTATTCATATTTTTGTTCCTGTTCACATTCTTGTTCCTGTTCATGCTTGATTCTGGAATATTTTCTCTACACCATCTTGCTATGTGACCATAATTATTGCACTTATAACACTTAATGTTATTATTCCTTGGATGTGCAACTGTCTTAGGATTTCTCCTAGTGAAGCCATATCCTCTTCTGTCATGAATCCTGCAATTCATTGCCTTGTGACCAAACTCATTACACGAATAGCAATATCCTTGGAAAATTTGTTCTCTTCCATATACCTATCTTTCATGTGACCTGCACTGTGAAGCCATGTGCCCAAACCTGTGACATGAGAAGCATCTCCCATTGAAGCTTCCTTGTCTAGACCTCATTGGTCTCCTATTCTGATTGTTGTTCCATCTGAATCTTCTTTGCCCATTGTCCCTATTGGACTCACTACAATCTGACTCATCCTTAGAAGTTTCACTTTCACTTCCACTTTCATCTGAGAATCCCTCTTCTGAAGTGTCTTCTTCGAAAGTTCCTTCTTCTTCAAGACTTGAAGTAGACTTTTCTTTTTCCTGTTTCTTTCCAAAGCCAAGACCTGTTGAACATGATGTTCTTTGTTGTCCACAAATGAACTTATCCAAGTTCTTAGAGCTATTTGTGAAACTCTTCATCTTGATCTTGGAGTCCTTTAAATCTTCCTTTAGAGTAGCCACTTCTTGTGCTAACTTCTCACATTCCAAAATCTTTGCTTCTAACTTTTCTTTGAACTTACTTGCCTTAGCCTTGGACTTCTCTAAGTCCTCTATGAGCAATAATCTTTCTTCATCACATTCTTGAAACTGACTTTCAAGCTTAGAGTGTTGCTTTCTTACCTTATTTATTGTGTCAAGAGCATAGATGAGTTCTCCCTTGAGATCATAACCATTCTCTATTGAATAGTCCTCTATTTGTTTGCCTTTGTCCATGTCATTTCTTTATTTTGACTTGTCTTCTATAGGATCACTCAATTCTTCATCTTCTAATGCCATTAGAAGATTCTCATTTGTTCCACCAAGTGCATCTTCCCCCCCCCCACTTGCATTATCCGCATAGTAGCTTCTCTTTTGCCTTTGGAAGAACTTCTTCCATTGTCTATTTTGTCCATCCCTACTTTTCTTCTAGTACCTGTGTTTTTTAGATTCCTTGTACCTGTGATCTTGGTTTTCTTCATCATTGTTATTCTTTGGCTCTTTGCACTCTGTTGCAAAATGTCCATACTTACCACAATTAAAGCACTTAATAGATCTCATATCTATCAGTATTTTGGAACCTCTATCTCTTCTACCATAGTTAGCTTCTTCATCACTAGAAGATTCATTGCTTGATTCTGTCTTCTTACCCTTTTTATTACTGTCCACTTTGAATGTAACTTCTTTTGGAGGAATAGGATCTTTTGTTCTTATCTCAAAAGTTGTAAGCATACCAAGCAAAACATTTCTTGTTAGATTATCACTATCAATTGATGTTTCTATGGCAGAAACCTTTTCACTATACCTTTTTGGAAGAGTTCTCAAGATCTTGTCGCAAGCATCAGATTCATCAACCTTCATTCCAAGACCTTTCATCTCATGTATAAGTTCATCAACCTTGTTGAGATAGTCATGAATGCTTTCATCATCCCTCATTCTTAGATTCTCAAATTCTCCCTTAAGATTTTTGATCTTAGCTTTCCTGACACTTTTATCTCCTTCATATATGGTATGCAATAGTTCCCACATATCTTTTGTTGTTGTACATTCCATAACCTTCATAGATTCTGATCTACGTAGTCCTCTTATAATTGCATTCATAGCTCTTGAATTTGCATGCATGAGAAGATTACCTTCCTTATCTGTAGGAGGATTGGCTCTTGAATCATATCCAAATTCCACTTGCATCCCAAACTTCATTTCCAAGTGCCATCAAGTGAAATCTCATCAGCACACACCAATACAGGAAGTCACTTCCATCAAATACTGGTACTGCATTATTGAAGACCTCATTCTTTTGATCCTTTTGATCCATTGTGTTCTTAGACCACTTTTCCTTCAAGCTATCAAACTCTTCTGAAGGAACCCGCTCTAATACCAATTGAAGAACATAAGCTTATACTGAGAGGGGGGTGAATAGTATAAGACCACTTTTTACTTTTCTTTTCAAATCAATATTATGTAGTGTATAGATAGCAGTATCAATAACAGTAATAAAAGCAATGCACAAAATACCATACACAATAGAGACACAAATTTTAACATGGTTCACCCAGTGTGGGCTACCTCCACAGAGAAAATATTTCTTCTAAATATTTCTCAAATAATATCTTGGGAATATTTCCCAAATTACAATGTTTATGGACTTCTATCCAAAGGAGATGTTGATCCCCTAATCTCAAGTTCATGGATCTCTTCCACAGGAGAACTCTTTCCCCTTCTGCTCTGGCTAGTGATCTTCTAGAAGACTTTGTCTCTATGCTGCACTGACTGGTGGATCTCTTTCCACTTGAAGACTCCTCACTCAGATCTGTCTTCAATTATCCTGGTTGCTGGATCTCTATCCACTGAGACTCTATCCTCTATACTCTATCACCTCCAAAGCTCTATCTCAATACTGTACCAAACACAGTTCAGTCAGTCTAGCACAATTCTGCTCAATCTCTTGTACTAAACACAATACAATCAGTCTAGTACAATTATGCTCAATAGGTTCACATAAAACCTGCTCAAATATGCTCAATAGGTTCACATAGAACCTACTCAAATCTTCTCAATAGGTCCACACAAAACCTGATCAAATATTCTCAATAGGTCCACATAAACCTACTCAAATTCTCAACAAGTCCACACAACCTCTCAAATTCTCAATATCCACAAACCCTCAAATATACTCAACAGGTCCACACATAACCTACTCAAATATGCTCAATAGGTCCACATAGAACCTGCTCAAATCTGCTCAATAGGTCCACACAGAACCTGCTCAAATCTTCTCAATAGGTCCACACAGAACCTGCTCAAATCTGCTCAATAGGTCCACACAAAACCTGCTCAAATCTACTCAACAGGTCCACATAGAACCTGCTCAAATCTGCTCAACAGGTCCACACAGAACCTGCTCAAATCTTCTCAATAGGTCCACATAGAACCTATCCAAATCTGCTCAATAAGTCCTCTCTAGGACTTGCTCAAATCAGCTCAATAAGTCCTCTCTAGGACTTGCTCAAATCTGCTCAATAAGTCCTCTCTAGGACTTGCTCAAATCTGCATAGTAAGCTTTCACAAAAGCTTAACTCAAATCAGTCCACAAGCCTTCTCAAAGACTTGTCTCAAATCACATAGAATCATAAAGAGAATTGTTAGAGACTCAATATGTTCTAAGCTCAATGTTCAATCAATATCTCAATTCAATCTCATAGAAGCATAAAGAGAATTGTTAGAGACTCAATATGTTCTATACTCAAATCCCAATCTCAACTCAAATCAATCTCATAGAAGCATAAAGAGAATTTTTAGAGACTCTATATGTTCTATACTCAAATCCCAATCTCAACTCAATAGAAGCATAAAGAGAATTGTTAGAGACTCAATATGTTCTATACTCAAATCCCAATCTCAACTCAATAGAAGCATAAAGAGAATTGTTAGAGACTCTATATGTTCTATACTCAAATCCTAATCTCAACTCAATAGAAGCATAAAGAGAATTTTTAGAGACTCAATATGTTCTATACTCAAATCCCAATATCAACTCAACTCAATCTCATCTCAAATAAGAATATGAAATAGTTTATTTCTAGGAACTTGAACAACCACATGCATCCACTTGACTAGGCTTAAATCAACTCAACTCAACCAATCACCTCAAGGAACAATCCTTTCTCACAAACCCTAGTCCAAGCATGTATTTAACCAACTCAAAATGTTTCCAACAATGCTCAATCACAAATATCACATAACAATTATACTCATGTTCTTCTCTAACTCAAGTTCAAGTTCATTTCACAATCAATGGGCTTCAACAACAATGCTTCTAAAACAAGGTTTAATTACAACTCACAAACCAGAAAACCTTGAAGCATTAAACCAACAACTCTCAAAAATGGAAACCACAATCAATCCTTTTCTCTCCAAAGATATTTCAGAAATCAACCACCATAAACAATCAATAGGAGAATGTGCCCATACCTTTTTGATGCCAAGGAGTTGTCCACAAAATCTGCCACACTTAAACACAACTTTCCTTTCCAATCTCAATAAGGGTTAGTGGACTTCAAATAATCACAATATAAAGCATAACTCAATTTACACCCTTTTTACTCCAACTAAATAAACACATCCACCAAAGTCCCTTTTTAATAAAACCCTTATCAAAATAACAATCAATAAGCCTTTCAAAAATACTTTAAAACAACTCCTTATTTCTCCTAAATTCAATTCTTAATAACCATCAAATAAATCATTAAACCCCTCAAGTTTTGCAATAATCAATACAGCCCAAATAACAAAGCTTAATTAAAACTTTAATTTCCACTAACCACCTTATAACTCCAACCTTAGGGCTAAATAAAATTAAATTAATGCAAAACGTAATTACCTCCTCAAGGGGATTCAAACCCCCGACTTGCCCACACCATGAGCATCTTAGCCATGGCTAAGATTCCACACGAGCTAGCCACTCATTGGAAAGGGAAAGGCACAACGTGCCTTATGCCCGTCTCCACCTTTCGCAAAACCAAAGGCGCCGAAGCGCTTCTCTCACGCTTTCCAAAAAATGTAGTCAAGGGGATTCGATCCTCGGTATTTTCATCTGCCCCGCACCTTAGCCAAGGCCCACTTGCCAATGCGCCATGCTGCCCATGATGTTTGTTTCTTTGAACGTAGTCTGTGTTATTCGCTACCACACTTTTCAAGAATTTCGCACGAGCTCATAAACGATTCGATAGCCAACACTTTTATTACATGAGCAAGGATAAAATAATAATCAATTGAAGCCCCTTTATATAGTCCTTTAATCATATCGAAGACATCGATGGAAATATGACTTTTTATTTGCTTGATGACGTCGGCGAAAATCTTGCATATTGAGTTTTAAATTTGAATTCAAATTTTAAATAATTAAAATTTAAACCAAATATTAAAACTTAAATATCTCCATCACTGGGGCACCTTTTTCGATGAAACGAAAGCCCAACTTGGGTTTTAAGAAAAACCCAGATCAAATATGTTGTCCATGGTTTTAAATAAAACCTTTTATTTTTCTTGTCTTGGTTTTCACAAAAACCCTTCATTGATCCTTTTGACATTAAATGATCTTTTGACATCAATGACAACATATTAGCTTAGGGACTCAAAATGTCCAATAATTTTTGTATTTTTCTGTTTGTATGTTTTTGGGTCATTACACAACTCATGCACACAAATGCTATCAAATGCTTTGTCTAATATTCAAAGTAATTCTTTCAACTTGAATCAGTTTAGACATATTCTATTCAAAATTTGTTTAACCTCTGGAACATATAGAGAATGATGTATTCTATCAAAAACTCAATATGTTCTACTCAATCATTAAGTTTATCACTTTCAAAAATCCAATTTCTAATGTTTTCACATTCACTTTCAACATCACTCAAAATCAATGCTCAAGAATTTCACTTAATCTTTCAACCGATGAAACACAACTTGCTTACAAACCCTAAACAAGTGTTTTCATACTTCTTCAAAAAAAGTGCACAATATGGGTCTCAAACCCTAACTCAAATAATCCTCAATATCTATCTCAAATGTTCTCTAAACATTCAACCATGAAGCATATAAGCATTCACTCAAATATTTCCAACAATGCTTATCAAACAATCCTTTTCACTCCACCTTATATTTCACAACATTCATTCCAACATTTCAAAACAAAAGATGATGTGCCCATACCTCTTTGCTTTTATGGATATTTATCTTCAAAGTATGTTTTACTCACAAACAAATCCTTTTACCAATTCTAGGTTAGATAGAAACAATCTATATAAAAATCTCCACAAGAATGTTCACTTCAAAAAATATTTCTTCACACAATGCCAAATCACTTGTACACCTTGTTACTCCTATATTTTAAAAATAAATTTCAACAAGTCATCAATCACATAAACATAATTCTTACATACACATTATAACTCCTTTCTCAAAATAATTTTCAATCAAACTATTGAAACCCCTTTTAAAACAACATCACATACTATATTTCATGCATTCCCTTTTTATTTGAAACATAATAAAAAAAAATCCCTTATGACTCCCTAATTGAGCATACACTAAAATATTTATTTAACCCTCATACATGGCAAAAAAACTTTATCCAAACCTTATAACTCTCAATTATGACAAATAAAAATATTTAATTAAAACTTATAACTCCCACTATGGTAAATGCACATACCTCTTGGCAAAATTTAATTTTCATCGTTGTCGCTCAAACCCATGACCTCCTAGCCCCACGTGCCCTAACACAAGGGCCACAGCTGCATGGGCTAAAATTCCCCACATGAACCAAGGAGCATGTGCTCCTTTATCTTCCTTTCCACCAATACACAAGTTGAATGGACTACACTTAACAAAAACTTTGTGCAGTTTGAACTTTACACCTCATTGCTCCTAATGCGTTGTGCCAACCAACTCAGCTAACCTCACATAGGTTGGGATAATGCTCACTACTTTTTTCCTTCTACTACCTCTACAAATCGTGAACGTATACCCTTTCTCTCTCTATCACATGCGAGAAATAAATTATGCAAGGGAAATCGAATGCTCCATTAATGTTTGGGCTTAGGCTGCCTTTGCCTTATTTATATACATACCCATTTTATCATATGACGTCAGCTGCCTTTGTTTTAATTCAAATTTGAGTATTCAAATTATTATATTTAATTATAATTTATTTAAATCCTAAAGGATTTAGATATTATAATTTAAATATTTAAAACCTTTTGAGAATTTTCTTTTTAGAGAGAATCTTGCCACCATTTAACCTTTGTCAAATTACCACCAAGGTAATTTATTGCCACCATTAATGTTTCAACCTTTAATAAATGACCACCAAGGTAATTAACAAACATTTCTCACAAATATTCCGATAAACTTAGGACCTTTAACCTTTTGAAATTAATTAATCCTTTTGTCATTAATTTTATAAAATTGGGACATCCAACCTTTTGACATCAATGACAACAAAACATGCTCAAGTTTCCAAAAATATCCTCCTTTGTCATTGATGGCAACCCTATTTTTCTTTAAGCATTCCTTGTACTTTTTCAATACTGCTACCCCTGAGAAATTACTCCCCCTGATTGAATTCTCTCCCCGTAACTCAAATATCTCCCCTTAGACATCAATGGCAAAGGGACTCCTTTGGGGCTAAAGATAAGACTCTTAGCTTAGCCCCCTCCCCACCTCCTCTCCTTGAGGTGGTTAATTTTAGGGTGGGAGTATTTCTACTCCCAGCATACAATGCTCTTTTTCTTTGTCCATCTTCTTTCTCAATTGACTCTTTTGTTTCTTTTGAATATCCTTGTTCCTACTTGTCTCTAAAAATTCTATTCTACACCACTTAGCTATATGCTCAACATTATTGCACTTATAAAACTTAATTTTGTGGTTCCTTTAAGGTGCAAATATCTTGAAATACCTCTTGGTGAAGTCATATCCATTCCTATCATGAACCCTATAATGAATTGCTTTATGACCAAACTAATTACAAGAGTAAAAATAACCTTGAAAGATATGCCATTTCTAAAATCTCTTTTGGTGAAACCATATTCCTTCTTTTTATGTGTCCTACACTACATAGCCTTGTGACCAAACCTGTGAAATGAGAAGCAACATTCTTCAAAGAAATATTTCCTTTGACCCATTGGTCTCTTAGTCTTTTCTTCCCTATGTTGTTCCCTATTCCTTATTTGTGCATTGTTTCCTTTCTTGGTGAAACTTCTATTCTCATAAGTCTCACTTTCTTCTTTACTCTCTTCTTCTGAAGCTTCTTCTTCTTTGGAGCTTGAGATTGAATTCTCTTTCTATGCTCTTGGTTCTTCTTCAAAACCAAGTCCTATTTTGTTTGATGAAGATCTTTGTGCATTGATAATCCTATCCAAGGTCTTTGAGATTTTTCCAAACTTGTGCAACTTGTCTTTAGACTCTTTCACTTATTTCCTTAGTGAAACCACATCATGCTCTAATATTTCATATTCTAATACTTTTGACTCTAACTTTTATTTAAATATCATTGTCTTGGATATTGATTTTTTATATCTTGTATAAGATTTCCTTTTTCTTCATAACATTACTAAAATTGAAACTTGAGTTTTGAGTTCTGCTTTCTTACCTTTCTTAATTTATTAAGAGCAAAAATAAGCTCAACTTCTAGATCAACTACTACTTTCCCTTCATTTTCTGATTCTTCTTCTACTTTTTTTTTTTAAAGAGCATATTCATACTTTTCAAATTTATCTCCAATAGAAGCATTTCCTTCTTCCTTTATTTACAAGAAGAGGATTTCTTCTTATTCATTATTTGAGGATCTTCCATCACTATCACTTGAACTCTTGCCTGTCTTGTATGTATAGAAAATTTTCTTATGTCTTTGGAAAAACTTATTTCCATGCTTGATTTATCCATACCTATTTTTCTTTTGATACTTGGATTTTCTTGCTTTCATGTTCTTATGATCCTATTTCTCTTCACCACTACTACTTTCAGCTTCTGGATAGTAAGATGCATAGTGACCATATCTACCACAAAAGAAATACTTAACTATTTTAGTACCTTTGTGCTTTCTTGAGTCCTTGTTCCTTCTGCCATAGTTTGCTTCTTCATCACTGGATGAATCATTACTTGAATATGACTTCTTATATTTTGTCTTCTTTGCTACTTTGAAGGCTGCATCTCTCTTGTGGATAGGATCCTTTCCTATTTTCATATTAAAAGTTGTGAGAGTTCCATGCAACTCATCCCTAGTAAAAGTTTTAATATTTCTTGTTTCTTCTAAGGCTGAAACCTTTTCACTATACCTCATAGGGAGTGACCTTAAAAACTTTTGAAAAACATTTAATTATTCAAATTTAAACTCAAGTCTTTGCATGGAGTTAACAACCTCATCCACACAAAGTAAGTATGTAGCAATGTCTTCCTCATCCTTCATTTTCAAGTCTTCAAATGTTTTCTTGTGATTTTGCAATGTTTCCATCTTGACCTTTTTATCTCCCTCATATGTTTTCTTAAACTTTTCCCCAGTCTATTTTGCTTATGTGCAATGCATAACTTCTACAAACTCTAATTCACGTAAACCACTTAAGATTACATTCATTGCCTTTAAATTATATAGATGTAGGAGCTTACCATATTTATCTTTAGGAGGACTATATGGAGGTGTGTATCCATCCTCAATTGCTTGCCATATATCATAACCTTGTGCCATCAAGTAAGTATTCATTCTTATGTTTTAGAAAGCATAATTGTTCCCATCAAACAATGGTGCATTATTTGCTAAAGATCCACTCTGAGATGCCATCTATTTTCCTGTATACTTTTCTCTCAAGTTGTTAAAATCTTTTGAAGGAACTGAATCTAATACCAATTGAAGAATACAAACTTATATTGAGAGGGGGGTGAATAGTATAAGATCAACTTTTACTTTTCTTTCCCAAAAAATATTATCCAATATTATCAATGGTAATATCAACAACAATAATCAAAGTAATGCACAAATCATCACACACAATAGAGATACCAATTTAACGTGGTTCACCCAATGTGGGCTACTCCATGGATAAAATATTTCCACTAAATTTTCTCAAAAAATCTCTTGGGAATATATTCCCTATTACAATGTTTATGGAACTCTATCCAAAGAATACATCAATCCCCTATGCTATGATTTGTGGATGTCTCTCCATAGGAGAACTCTTTCCCATTTTCTCTAGTTTGTGGTATGTGATCCAAGAAACCTCTATCTCCTTAACTGGTTCATGGATCTCTCTCCATAGAATAACTCTATCTTCCTAGTTTGTTCATGGATCACACTCCACATGATAAATTTTTTCCCTTACTCTAGTTTGTGGATCTCTCTCCATAGGATAACTCTTTCCTCTTGCTCTGGTTTATGATCTTATAGAAGACTTTACCCCCACTACTCTACCTTATGGATATCTCTCCACAAAAGACCTTTGTCCTCACTACCCTGGCTAATGGATCTCTATCCACTAGAGACTCCTATCTTCTACTCTATTACCTCCAAAGATTGCTCTCAACTCTATTTTAAATTTTCATCAAAATTTATCCCAAGTGTAGTACAAATCTACTCTAACTCTATCTCAGGTCTAGCACAAATTTTCTCACAAATCTATATCAAACTATATCCTCAAATCTATCCTCAAGCCTTAACACAAATCTTGATCAATCACAAATCAACTCTACTTAGATTTCCCCAATCCTTAACACAAGCTTGAAAAAATTAATCAATCAACTCTACTCTTAAGTATTCAAAAAGACTTGCTTCAAATCTACCTTCAAGTCCTCTCAAGAACTTTCTCAACTTGCTCTTAAGTCTTCACTAAGACTTGCTCAAATCTGCCTAAAAGTCTCCACCAATACTTACCTCAAATTCACCTTCAAGTCCTCTCAAGAACTTGATCAATATACTCTCAAGTATTCACTAATACTTGATCAAATCTGCCTACAAGTCTCCACCAAGACTTACCTCAAATATAACTTCAAGTTCTCTCAAGAAATTTCTCAATCTGCTCTTAATTATTCACTAAGACTTACTTAAATCTGCCTACAAGTCTCCACCAAGACTTACCTCAAATTTACCTTCAAGTCCTCTCAAGAAATTGCTCAATATACTCTCAAGTCTTCACTAAGACTTGCTCAAATCTACCTATTTTAAAACAAAATCAGATACTATATTTCATGCATTCCCTTTTTATTTGAAACATAATAAAAACAATCCCTTATGACTCCCTAATTGAGCATACAAAGAAATATCTATTTAACCCTCATACATGGCAATAAAACTTTATCCAAACCTTATAACTCCCAATTATGAAAAATAAAAATATTTATTTAAACCTTATAACTCCCACTATGGTAAATGCACATACCTCTTGGCAAAATATAATTGTCATCGTTGTTGCTCAAACCTGCGACCTCCTAGCCCTACATGCCCTAACACAAGGGCCACAACCGCATGGGCTACAATGCCCCATGTGAACCAAGGAGCACATTCTCCTTTATCTTCCTTTCCACTGATGCAAAAGTTGAATGGACTGCACTTAACAAAAAATCTATGTAGTTTTAACTCTGTACCTCGCTGCTTCCAGTGCGCTGCACCAACTTAGTTGCCACCTCACTTAGGTTGGGACAAAAATCATTGCTTTTTTTCCTTCTATTGCCTCCAAAAATCATGAGTGTTTGCCCTTTCTGTCTATGTCACATGCAAGGAATAAATCATGCAAGGGAAATCGAATGCTCCATTAATGTTTGGTCTTAGACTACCTTTGTCTTATTTATACACATGCTCATTTTATCATATGATGTCATCTACCTTTGTTTTAATTCAAATTTGAATATTCGAATTATTATATTTAATTATAATTATTTAAATCCTAAGGGATTTAAATATTATAATTATATATTTAAAACCTTTTGGGCATTTTCTTTTTAAGGATAATCTTACCACCATTTAACCTTTACCAATTACCACCAAGGTAATTTATTGCCACCATTAATCTTTTAACCTTTGCCAAATGACCACCAAGGTAATTAACAAACATTTATCACAAATATTCCCATAAAATTAGGACCTTTAACATTTTAAAATTAATAAATCATTTTGTCATTAATTTCATCAAATGGGACATCCAACCTTTTGACATCAATTGCAAAAAAACATGCTCAAATTTCCAATAATATCCCATTTTCATTGATGTCAACCCTCTTTTTCTTTAAGCATTCCTTGTAATTTTTCAATACTGCTCCCCCTGAGAAATTGTTCCTCCTAACTGAATGCTCTCCCCCTAACTCAAATATCTTTCCCTTTTACATAAATGGAAAAGGGACTCCTTTGGGGCTAAATATAAGACTCTTAGCTCAACCCCCTCCCTACCTCCTATCCTTGACGTGGTTAATTTTTGGGTGGGAGTATTTCTACTCCTAGAATACAATGCTCTTTTTATTTGTCCACCTTCTTTCTCAATTGACTCTTCTGATTCTTTTGAATATCCCTATTCTTGCTTGTCTCTAGAAATTTTATTCTATACCACTTAGCTATATGACCAACATTATTACACTTAATATTGTGGTTCCTTGAAGGTGCAAATGTCTTGAAGTTCCTCTTGGTGAAGCCATATCCATTCCTGTCATGAACCCTGTAATGAATTGCTTTATGAGCAAACTGATTACAAGAGTAACAATACCCTTGAAAGAGATACCCATTTCTGAAATTCCTCTTGGTGAAACCATATTCCTTATTTTCATGTGTGCTACACTGCACAACCTTGTGACCAAAGCTATGATATGAGAAGCAACATCCTTTGAAGAAATATTTCCTTTTTAACATTGGTATCTTAGTCCTTTCTTCCATGTGATATTCCGTGTTCCTTATTTGTGCATTGTTTCCTTTCTTGGTGAAAATTCTATTCTCATAAGTCTCACTTTTTCCTTTACTATCTTCTTCTTAAACTTCTTATTCTTTGGATCTTGAGCTTAACTCCTCTTTTTGTGCTCTTGGTTCTTCTTAAAAACCAAGTCCTGTTTGTTTGATGAAGATATTTGTGCATCGATAATCTTATCCAAGGTCTTTGAGAATTTCCCAAACCTATGCAGCTTGTATTTAGACTCTTTCACTTATTTACTTAGTGAAACCACCTCATGCTCTAATATTTCACATTTTAATACTTTTACCTCTAGCTTTTATTTAAATCTCCTTGTCTTAGATATTGAATTTTTTAGATCTTGTACAAGCTTTCATTTTTCTTCATCACATTCCTAAAATTGAATCTTGTGTTTTGAGTTCTACTTTCTTACATTTCTTAATTCCTTATGAGTAGAAATAAGCTCAAATTCTAGATCAACTACTCCTTCCTCTTCATTTTTTTATTCTTCTTCTACTTCTTTGTTTTCAAGAGCATCTTCATACTTTTCAGATTTATCTCAAATAGAAGCATTTCCTTCTTCCTCTATTTCCAAGAAGAGGATTTCTTCTTCTTCATTATCTGATGATCTTCCATCACCATCACTTGAACTCTTGCCTATCTTGTATGCATAAAATCTTTTCTTGTATTTGGAAAAACTTCTTTTCATTATTTCTTTTTCCATACCAGTTTTTATTTTGATACTTGGATTTTCCTACTTCCCTATTCTTATGATCCTATTTCTCTTCACCACTACTACTTCTCGCTTCTGGACAGTTAGATGCATAGTGACCATATCTACCACAATTCAAACACTTATTGTATCGCTCCAAATTTTTTGCATCCTTACTTTCAGACTATAGGATCCGTGCCCGGAAGGGGGATGGGAAAAGGATGTCGCGGTACCTCGGACTGAGAGGACTTTGCGAAGGTCCCGCCTCTCAAGGGAGGTGTATTTTGATGATTTTTCGATGGATGGTGGGTTCACCAGGAAACATTTAATGGCAGTTTCCACGCCTAGGTTTGGAATGTGTTTTTATGTGTTCATTTTTAACCTTAAGCATTCATATCCTAGGTTTGGCCAAATGAGTCTAAATTAATCTATATGAAAATGCAGATTTAATGAATACAAAGAACAAATTTAAGACAGAAAAACAAAGTAATTAAGGAAGAATAAGAAGAATACCTGACCCGGATGTCTGATGGAGATTCTGATGTTTGAAGCAGTCAGGATCGTCTGGAATTCGACAGAATCGTCTGAGATCAGACAAGATCGTCTGAGATCTGACGAATTCGTCAGACGAATTCGTTAGAGACCTGCAAACAGAAGAACAGATGCAAAATACAGAGAATACTACTGTTCTAGTTGAGGGAAACTGTGCAAAATAACAATGACAATACTGAACTAAAACTTAAAGAACGAAACATGTATGAATGATGCTAATTAAATCACAATTATGGATTAATTATGCCTTTGATCTAGATGGGTGAACTCCAAAATGCAATATAACATAAAATATCAAATAAACTAGCTAATTTGCAGAATAAAACAACAGAGAAAAGGTGAAGAAATGCAAACTTATGGCACTGATTGCCTCAATGTGGACTGCAGTCGAGATCGTCTCGCATCAGTACGAAATCGTCTCTGATTCGACAGGATCGCCTCCGATCTGAACAGGTTCGTCGACGATGATGTATGCTTGCTCCGACTGAAAAACAAGATGATACCTGCAACAAAATTGATATAGGACTACTGCAAATGAAAACTTAGGATGATTTAACGTGCATGAAGCTAAGTTACAGAGAATTTCAGCCAGGGGTTGGGAAGGGAAGGTCCTAGGGACTAAATAGGCTTAGGGGAGTAGTTAGGAGGTTGGAGATCATCCCTATTTGGGAGATCTCCAATGGGGGAGGGTCTCTAATGGTGCAGACACGCTTCTGCCCGGATTAGAGGCCCGTTGGAACAGAAGCTAATTTTGCAAAATCAGTTTTGCGACAAGATCGTTCGGACGTCCTAGCCTAGACGAAATCGTCAGATCTGGGGCGATATCGTCTGATCGGCGACGATATCGTCAAACGGTCAAAACAACCTCTAAAAATGGCGCGAAAAAGGGGGAAACGGATTACCCGGTGGTTAACGGGCGGTTTGGGAGGTTAAATTTGAATTTTAAATTATTTACTAAGGTGAATGTAATTATGACAATTTTACTGCGCCAATTTTAGGGTGCTACATTTTGCCCCCTCTTTAGCGAATTTTCTGAAGAAAATGCGTTAAAGATGAGTTCTTCTCGATCTACGAGAAAGCAAAAATTATTCCCATTTTTTAGGCGACGATTCTTGGTCGAATCGTACGACAGCTTACTATGGTGCCCCCTCCGTGTTTTTACCCAAATCGAACGTTTGAGGTAAAAACGCGAAAAAGCAAAAAATTATTTTTGAATAAAATTAAGAAAAATAGGGTAAAACCCTAATTCATTTTTACTGTTCATTTTCTGGTTTTTTAGAGCTCTGAAGCAAAAATGGTGGAGACGACGCACAGATCGACAGAGGTCCGACGCGGTCTACGGGTAAGAGTCTAGACTTAACTAGAATGCTTTAATTTAATTTTACATGCTTTGTAGGTAATTTTTAGATGAATTTTGAGCATCGCGGCCATTTTTGGGCCGTCGACGTCGTCGGGATGAAATCGTCTCGATTTCGACGAAATCGTCTCAATTTCGTCAATTTTGCCCAAGGGCGAAATCGGCGAAAGGGGGACGATTTCGTCAAATTAGAGACGATTTCGGCTTGCAAAATCGGAGACGATTCTGCTCAAATTTGGGACGATATCGTCCAATAGTGGGCGATATCATCAATTGCATAAAATTGAATTTTAACTTGCATTATTAATTACTTGAATTGTTTATTAATGATTGTTTGTTGTTTTGTTGTTTATGTTTGCAGAGAGGTTTGCTAAAGAGCAGGGAATGGAAGTATGGAGGTTTGAGGGATGACTTGGCCGCTCTCACACAGGCAGAGCGAGATCAGCTGGCACAGGCCGGCTTGCAGCATGTGGCAGAGATGCCATAGGTGTCCACAGATATGGGGCTACTGACAGCCCTAGCAGAGAGATGGTATCCGGGTTCCTCATGTTTTCGGCTATCGACAGGGGAGATGACTCCCACTCTAGAGGATGTATGGAGGATTCTGAGAATCCCCATACAAGGACGATTGATCACTCCTACGGCCAATCAGGGCCACGCTATGGGACGACTGTGTGGTGACCCGAGCTTCGCCCTGGAGAAGGGCGGAGTTAATATCGAGGCACTGCGCCAGATGCCTGGGGCATCTAGACTCACACGGGTGCTAGCTGGAGTGGTTGGTGGACTTTTGCTGTGCCACCAGAGCGGGTGCAGGGTGCCGTGGATGCTGGCAGATGTGATCTACGACATGCGGGACCACGGCTACAGGTTCTCTTGGGGCAGTTATGTATTATGTCGATTGTACAGGATCCTGTATGGGGTCGTGTACAAGGGCGGCCGATGTCTGGTGATGACATCGCTCCTACAGGTTTGGTGTTGGGAGCACATTGCAGTGCGGAGGCCGGTAGGGCTTCCTCTGATAGGGGTAGACGGGGAGAGGCCCCGAGTCTTCTACTGGTGGCTCCGAAGAGGGTCACAACGGCGGATCGACCTCCCTATGTCCCGGAGACTATTGGATGACTTAGTCCCAGACCAGATCACCTGGAGGCCATGGAGGGAGCATCCAGGGTGGGCCGAGGATGGACAGGAGTTGGCTCACGTCAAGCGAGTTTGTTGGCTATGGATGGAGAGGGGAGAGGTGGAGCTCCACCGCTATGACCGAGTTTTGCGTCAGTTCGGTCTACAGTAGGGGATCCCATCTCTGAGGGATTATGAGTTTTCTTGGACTGTCTGGGATAACACCACAGTTAGCGGGGCTCCAGACATGCAGCGGTTCTGGAGCCAGGACGCGGACGATGCCCCCATCCAGCCAGTGGATGGGGACGACATAGGGGTAGCCGATGGCTACGATGCCTGGTACGTAGGCATCCGCCCTCCTCGGATGACGAGGGCGTAGGGTCCGATACACGTGGTTGTGCATCGGATAGGGAGGCGATGCCAGGCAGCGATGGAGGCGGCCCAGGGTCACGATGGGAGAGAGCCGAGGAGGCCACAGGCATAGGAGAGGCCGTGGCAGAGGGAGAGGAGGGAGGCGAGACCCCCATCTCCATAGAGGGAGAGGCCACCATCGCCCGATAAGGGCAAGGGCATTGACACAGGAGAGAGTAGCGAGATGGCTACTCTTCGAGCAGAGAGAGATCATCTCCAGGCATAGGTGCAGACTCTACAGGATGAGGCTGCACGCCATCGAGCTGAGGTGGCACAACTGCGAGACGAGATTGCACGCCTCAGGGCACGGGGCGGAGGGGCGAGCTCTGGAGAGCTGACACGGGCTATCGCCCAACTCACTTTCTATCAGACATTGTATTATCAGCTGGTGCCAGAGGCGGATAGACTACCCCTGCCAGCCAACATTGCAGATCCGATCAGGATCGGGTCATCGAGGACCACGTCCCGATCGAGGACTAGGACTACTCAGACTGCGATGGGGCCACCTCGTCCACCTCAGGGCGGGGGAGGAGATGAGGCGGAGAGCTCGAGGGGCTCTCGAGGCTAGAGGGCTGCACAGCTTTGTACAGATTGACATTGTATTATTATTTTTTTGTTGATAGAGGATTGAGTATGCCGAGGTACGGATTGTGGCATACCAATCCAGTTTTGATGATGTATATATACTGTTGACATATATATGATATGTTATTGATCATATGACTTGTATTATGTGTATGCTTATGATGCTTTTATGTTTGATTGATTAATTTGATAATTGGATTGAGGATTCATAAAATTATGTCGTTTTGAAAATTTATAACTTTGATGTCATGCTATAATATTTTAAATGAAATAATCTGATGTAACAAATTGATTGTTTGTGATGTGATGTGATAAAAATAAAAAGAGACTTCTAACAATAATTTCAAAGGACATTGTCGCTATTATAGACCATTTCATGGAGTCGCCGCTCACTCGGTCGTCAAGCTAATCCCATGTATAGAAATATTGTTAAAAGTAAAAGAGTGCTTAAGAGACTGTCTTAAGACTTTGGTGCAATAGTGCAAATGATGATGATGATGATGGTTTGTTTTCAGATTTTCATGAAAATAGTATGCATGAAATAATGTTAAAATGATTTTTGCTAGGCATAAATTCCTAAGTGTGATAAAATTTTGGATAATTCTTTAGGAATTATACCATCTTTGCAAAATTGAAGGTTGACATAATGACATGAAATAATGAAAATGGGTTTGCTTTTTAAAAGCATAATTTGTGTAAAATAATGATTTAAGTCATATGGTTTTCATGATTTTTAAATAAATGGGGAATAAAAATTGTTACGATGGTTTGCGCTAGGCATAGAATATGTAGGTATAGACTTATACCATCATCGCGAAAATCCAAAAAAAGATAGTTTTATTGCATGGTTGATTTTTGATAAACAGAAAATATGAAAATGAGGACTTGCGCTAGGCATAAAATTCCAATTTTGGTTTTGGAACTATACCATCGTCGCGAAAGTCAACCAGATATATATGTTTTGAGTGTATATTTTGAAAGAAATTTTTGATTTTTCTATTATATAGTTGTCTTTATGGTAAACAACTGTACTTGATTTATTCCAAACAAGTTGCAAAAATAATATTTCAAAGTATTTTGAAGACAAAAGTTAGATTTATAAGGAATCCCATGTGCATATGTGAATTCATTTCCGATCTTGATTTATCATAATGATACACAAAATCTCTCAAATACAAATGTGTGTGCAATTGCTTTGTGCATTTACCAGTTTTGAGCAAGATAATATGATACAAGTGATTTGAAGAAACCAAATAAGTGTTCATTAACCATGATGTAGATGCATATAACCATACTAGACTACTATGTAGGTCGGATTATCAAGAGCTAGCTAATCCATAAGCAAACATAGGTCTGTACAAAAGAAGGTCGCTAATGTGACAGACATATCACCACGCTAGGAGTTACCCAAGGCCAAGCAGGTTGGGCACAAACCACCTGTTATGGGGCTTACCTCACAGTTTTCGAATAATTGAGAATTCCAGGGATTCAAGCTCATCAACCCTTCTTTTCTTTTCAAAGGGTAGGGAAAGGGATTTTATTGCTTTCTTGCTTTCGCTTTCTTTTGCTTTTCTTTTGAACTTTGCTTCTTTTTCTTTTTGTATTTTTTGCTTGATTTTTGAGATAGTGCTTGAAATATTGTTGTAATGATATAAAATAACATTTTTCTTTTCTCTTTTTTCTTGAACTTTTCTTTTCTTTTTCTTTGCTAGGGATACTTGCTCGGATTAGCTGTAGAGCAAGGGATTTTTATTCTGGGTAGGGGTGAGCTTGTCCTTTTGCCAATTCTCAAAGATTCTAGACCATGTGCATGATAGGATAGCAGGGGAAACTTTTCGCTCAAGAAATCACATCTACTATGTAGCAAAACATGGAAATTACAAATATAATCATTTTATTGTGAAAAGATGTGCTTGGTTTAAGTAAATAACAAGATCAATTCTCTATGCTCAAACTTTATTTAATTGAATTTTGTGGACTTTGATATAAGAGAGATTAGTAATCATGCCGGATAAAATCAAGATATTTATTTTTGTGAGTGTGCAAGTGAGGGATTCCAAATAAATGCTAATTTATCAAAAATAATTTGAAACATATAACCGCAACATTTGTAAGAAAATATATATAAACACTTTTGAGAAGTTTTGAGAATGTTGACTCCCTCTTTCTTCTTTATATTGTTTTGGTTTCGAAAGAGTCAAGCATATTGCTGTTTTTATATTTTTATCATTATTTTGATTTTTGGTTTTATTTTTGTTTTTGAGCAAAAAATTTAACAAGTGCCATAAATAAATGCAACAAATAGTTTTGAAGATTTTTGATGATTATGAATGTTTTTGATGTTTTTGGATTTTTATAAATTTGAAAGAAATACAAGATAGTAATTTTGAACAAATATATACAAGGATGAAATGACCAAATTTATGCATAGTAACGTTTAAGATGCAAAATATTCATGGGTTCTTTAAGTTCTTTACCATCTAAGGTAGATAATTTGTATGCTCCTGATTCAAATTTAGCAGTAATAATGTATGGTCCAAGCCAGTTGGGCTCAAATTTACCTTTAAGGTCCTTAGTTGCATTAGTATTTTTTTTTTTTGAAGATTTTGAGGATTTTGATTTTTTTGTATTTTGATTTTAATTTATGAATTGAAATTGGTGGTATATACAAGATGATCTATATACACTATACAAGGTTATTTGAGTATAGCATGTCTAAGGTTGCTTCAAAATCAAAGGAGGTTTTGAAGGATAATTTGGTTGAGGTGAAGGTAAGGACAAAAGATGATAAATAAAAGGTAGTGATAACAAAAGCTTTGTTATAATGTAGAATAATGTAGAAAAATATTTGACTTTTATATGTGTAAAATTGATCATGTTACAAAATAAAATGTAAGAAGGATAAGAAAGTTCTTCATTCTTATCACTATATTCCAAGTCTTGATAAGATGGAGGGAGCATATGTGAAAGATATGCATGGATGTTATTTGGTAAACAAGGATGATCATATATGGATGAAGAAAAGTGATGGATAGAAGATAATTGTGACAATAGAGAATGTATAGAACTTGATGTTTCAACCGTTAAATATTCTTCAAATGGTGTTGGGTCACCATGTATGGTAACACTTTTATTTGCAAGTTCAAACTTCAAACATTGGTGAAGAGTGGAAGGGACAACCCTCATCGTATGAATCCAAGGACTTCTGAGAAGTAGGTTGTAAGGTGAAGGGAAATATGCTACATAAAATAAAATATCCAGGATCTTGGATCCAATATTAAAGGGAAGAATTATAGTACCTTGAGCTTCTTGAATTTCATTGTTAAAATATTTTATAATAACATTTGATTCATTAAGATCTTCTTCCTTTGATTTGAGTTTTTGGAATAATTGATAAGTGCATAAATTAAGAGAGGAGCCATTATCTACCATGATAGTTTTAACAAGTATTTCTTTACTAGATCCTGTAATGTAAAGATAATAGTCTTCTTGTGGAGTAGAGGAAGGAATATCCTCATCATAGAATGAAATATGGTTAACCTCAAGAGGGTTTACACCATTAATTATGTTCTTAGAGAAAATATGATGAGGAACAAATTGTTGGCTAGGTATTTTGAACAAAATTTCCTTGTGATAAATTTGTAATACTTCTAAAAGGGATATCTTTGCTTGAGGATTAATCACTTGTTGTTGGCTATCAAAGGGGATTTCAGATTGAGATTTTGATTTTAAAGATGAGCTTTCTATGCTTACATTCCATTTTGGATCATTCTCTAGAGTCAAAGATAGTTTTGAAGGTTGGTCAAATGAGGAATCCATATCTTGAATATCAGATTGAGTTGATTGAACTTGAGGTTGCTCATTTGTAGTTTTTGTTACAATATTAATAATATCATCATGATGGGACACATTAACATGCAATATTTGATTGGTTTCTTGTTGTTGATAATTGAATAGGGGTTCTTGGGAGATCCCCATGTCTTGATTGATTATTGGTATTTGTTGTGTAGGAGTTTGATTGTTTACTGAAGATTTATAGTCAGTTGTAGATTGTAATTCCTTTATATTAAAAAGACCATCATCAATCAAATCTTGAATTGCACATCTTAAATCTTTACAATTTTGTGTCATATGTCCATCTACTCTATGATATTCACAATGTAGCTCAGGTTTAAACCAATCTGCTGTGGTATCAAATTGTCTTATGAAAGGGAGTTCAATCTTATTTGTATCAAGTAAATGCTTGAGAATTATATCCATTGGTTGATTGAGCTTAGTAAATTTACGTGATGAAGGTTTTTGAGAGGTTTTTGATAAATGCCTTAGGACTTTCGTCATAAAAGGACCTAATGGTTTCTCACCTCTACTTTCTTTATTATGGGTAGAATGATGACAGGAAGATTGCGAAGCATGAGGTGAGTACATGGTAGAATTGGAAGAATAAGTATTTTCTTGTTGAAATGGATGTGTTGTATTAAGAGAAGAATATTGAAAAGGTGGCGGAGGATTGTATGTGGAACGATAGACATAATATGGATATATGGGAGAATAGATAATATCGTTATGAAGAGGATTGGCAAAGGGATTGTTTTGTTGGGTTATGGATGAAAAATAAGAAGAGTGTGATGGAGGTGATGTTGAATAGGGATGAGGTTGGTCATAATCAACAAATGTATTTGGCTGAATTCTTCCAACATTACTAATGGGCTCATATTGATTTGAGTAAAAACTCATGGTTTCTTTAGTACTTCTAAAAGTAATATTTAACATCTACTATTTAGAATTGAATCTAAAACATACAAACTTGAAATGATGATTTTGTTTTTGTTTTTCTTGTATACATATATATATATATATATATATATATATATATATATATATATATATATATATATATATATATATTTTTTTGTTTTTGTTTTCAAATTTTTGAATCGAAAGATGCCATGTATTCACGTCGGGTTCACCAAAATGTATCGCTCCAAATTTTTCGCATCCTTACCTTCAAGCTATAGGATCCGTGCCCGAAAGGGGGATGGGAAAAGGATGTCGCGGTACCTCGGACTGAGAGGACTTTGCGAAGGTCCCGCCTCTCAAGGGAGGTGTATTTTGATGATTTTTCGACGGATGGTGGGTTCACCAGGAAACATTTAATGGCAGTTTCCACGCCTAGGTTTGGAATGTGTTTTTATGTGTTCGTTTTTAACCTTAAGCATTCATATCCTAGGTTTGGCCAAATGAGTCTAAATTAATCTATATGAAAATGCAGATTTAATGAATACAGAGAACAAATTTAAGACAAAAAAACAAAGTAATTAAGGAAGAATAAGAAGAATACCTGACCCGGATGTCTGATGGAGATTCTGATGTTTGAAGCAGTCAGGATCGTCTGGAATTCGACAGAATCGTCTGAGATCAGACAAGATCGTCTGAGATCTGACGAATTCGTTAGACGAATTCGTCAGAGACCTGCAAACAGAAGAACAGATGCAAAATACAGAGAATACTACTGTTCTAGTTGAGGGAAACTATGCAAAATAACAATGACAATACTGAACTGAAACTTAAAGAACGAAACATGTATGAATGATGCTAATTAAATCACAATTATGGATTAATTATGCCTTTGATCTAGATGGGTGAACTCCAAAATGCAATATAACATAAAATATCAAATAAACTAGCTAATTTGCAGAATAAAACAACAGAGAAAAGGTGAAGAAATGCAAACTTATGGCACTGATTGCCTCAATGTGGACTGCAGTCGAGATCATCTCGCATCAGTACGAAATCATCTCTGATTCGACAGGATCGCCTCCGATCTGAACAGGTTCATCGACGACGATGTATGCTTGCTCCGACTGAAAAACAAGATGATACCTGCAACAAAATTGATATAGGACTACTGCAAATGAAAACTTAGGATGATTTAACGTGCATGAAGCTAAGTTACAGAGAATTTCAGCCAGGGGTTGGGAAGGGAAGGTCCTAGGGACTAAATAGGCTTAGGGGAGTAGTTAGGAGGTTGGAGATCATCCCTATTTGGGAGATCTCCAATGGGGGAGGGTCTCTAACGGTGCAGACACGCTTCTGCCCGGATTAGAGGCCCGTTGGAACAGAAGCTAATTTTGCAAAATTAGTTTTGCGACAAGATCGTCTGGACGTCCTAGCCCAGACGAAATCGTCATATCTGGGGCGATATCGTCTGATCGGCGACGATATCGTCAAACGGTCAAAACAACCTCTAAAAATGGCACGAAAAAGGGGGAAACGGATTACCCGACGGTTAACGGGCGGTTTGGGAGGTTAAATTTGAATTTTAAATTATTTACTAAGGTGAATGTAATTATGACAATTTTACTGCACCAATTTTAGGGTGCTACACTTATATTAGTACCTTTATGCTTTATTGAGTCCTTGTTCCTTCTACCATAGTTTGCTTCTTCATCACTGGATGACTCATTTCTTGAATCAGACTTCTTATATTTTATCTTCTTTGCTACTTTAAATGCTACCTCTTTCTTGGGGATAGGATCCTTTCTTATTCTCATATTAAAATCTATGAGAGTTCCATGCAACTCATCCCTAGTCAAAATTTCAATATCTCTTATTTCTTCGATGACTGAAACCTTTTCACTATACCTCATAGGGAGTGACCTTAAAACCTTTTGACAAACATCTAATTCTTCAACTTTAAACCTAAGTCATTGCATGGATTTAAAAACCTCATTCATATGAAGTAAGTACGTAGAAATGTCTTCCTCATCCTTCATCAAGTCTTTAAATATTTTCTTGTGATTTTGCAATTTTTCCATCTTGATCTTTTTGTCTCCCTCATATGTTTTCTTCAAATTTTCCCAAATATCTTTTGCTTATGTGCAATGCATAAATTTTACAAACTCTACTTCATGTAAACCATTTAATATTACATTCATTGCCTTTGCATTATACATATGTAGGAGCTTACCATATTTATATATAGGAGTACTAGTTGGAGGTGTGTATCCATCCTCAACTGCTTGCCATGTCTCATAACCTTGTGCCATCAAGTAAGTCTTCATTCTTATGTTTTAGAAAGCATAATTGTTCCCATAAAATAAAGGTACCTTATTCGTTGAATATCCACTCTGAGATGCCATTTGTTTTCCTATATACTTTTCCATAAAGTTTTTAAACTCTTCCAAAGGAACCAACTCTGATACCAATTGAAGAACACAAGCTTATACTAAGAGGGGGTGAACAGTATAAGATAAACTTTTACATTTATTTTTCAAAAAATATTATCCAATATTATTAATTGTAATATCATCAATAGTAATCAAAGCAATGCACAAATCATCACACACAATAGAGACACCAATTTAACATCGTTCACCTAATGTGGGCTACTCCATGAAGAAAATATTTCCACTAAATTTTCTCAAAAAATCTCTTGGGAATCACTTCTCTATTATAATTTTTATGGAGCTCTATCCAAAGGAGACATCAACTATGCTCTGATTTATGGATCTCTCTCCATAGAAGAACTCTTTCTCCTTTTATTTGGTTTGTGGTACTTTATCCAGGAGACCTCTATCTCCTCAACTGGTTCATGGATCTCTCTCCATAGAAGAAATCTATCTTCCTAGTTGGTTCATAGATCATACTCCATAGGAGAAATATTTCCCCTTGCTCTGGTTTATGGATCTCTCTCTTCATAGGAAATTTTTTTTCCCTTACTTTGGTTTATGATATTCTAGAAGACTACTACCCCTATTGCTTTTGATTGTGGATATGTCTCCACAGAAGACATTTATACTCACTACCCTGGATAATAGATCTCTATCCACAAGAGACTCATGTCCTCTACTCTATCACCTTCAAATCTTGATTTCAAATTTGTTTTAGATCTGCACCAAACTCTATCCCAAGTGTAGTACAAATTTTCTCTAACTTTGTCTTAGGTCTAGTACAAATTTTCTCATAAATATATACCAAAATCTATCCTCAAATCTATCCTTAAGCCTTAACATAAAGCTTTATCAATCGCAAATCAACTCTTCTTAGATTTCCCCAAGCATTAACACAAAGCTTGAACAAACCAATCAATCAAATCTGTTACTAAGTCTTCATAAATATTTACTTCAAATATAACTTCAAGTCCTCTTATGAACTTACTCAACCTACTCTCAAGTCTTCACTAAGATGTTATTAAATTTTCCTATAAGTCTCCACCAAGACTTACCTCAAATCTACCTATAAGTCCTCTCAAAAAATTGCTCAATATGATCTCAAGTCTCCACTAAGACTTGCTCAAATATGCCTACAAATATCCACTAGGAATTACCTCAAATCTACCTTCAAGTCCTCTCAAGCACTTGCTCAATATGCTCTTAATTCTTTGCTAAGACTTGCTCAAATTTTCCTACAAGTCTCCACCAAGATTTACCTCAATTCTACCTTCAAGTCCTCTCAAGAACTTGCTCAATATACTCTTAAGTATTCACTAAGACTTGATAAAATATACCTACAAGTCTCCACCAAGACTTACCTTATATATCCCTTCAATTCCTCTCAATAACTCGCTCAATATGATCTCAAGTATTCACTAAGACTTGCTCAAATCTGTCTACAAGTCTCCACCAAGACTTACCTCAAATCTACCTTCAAGTCTTGTCAATAACTTGATTAACTTGCTCTCAAGTATTTACTAAGAATTTATCAAATATTCTCTCAATACACACTCAAAAACAACTCACAAAATATGATCAATCAATCTCAACTCATGCACACAATTGCTATCAAATGCTTTGTCTAATCTTTAAAGTAATTTTTTCAACTTGAAGCAGTTTAGACATATTCTATTCATAATTCATTTAACCTCTGGAACATATAGAGAATGATGTATTCTATCAAAAACTCAATATGTTCTACTCAATCATTAAGTATGTCACTTTCACAAATATGGTTTCTAATGTTTGCACATTCACTTTCAATATCACTCAAAACCAATGCTCAAGAATTTCACTCAATTATTCAACCAATGAAACACAACTTGCTTCCAAACCCTAAACAAGTTTTTTCATTTTTATTCAAACAAAGTGCACAATATGGGTCTCAAACCCTAACTCAAATAATGGTCAATATCTATCTCAAATTTTCTCTAAATATTCAACCATTAAGCATATAAGCATTCACTCAAATGTTTCCATCAATGCTTATCAAACAATGTTTTTAACTCCACCTTATATTTCACAACATTTATTCCAATATTTTAAAATAAAAGATGATGTGCCCATACATCTTTGTTTTTATGGAGATATGTCTTCAAAACCTATTTTAATCACAATCAAATCCTTTTGCCAATTCCAGGTTAGATAGCAACAGTCTATCTAAAAATATTCACAAGAATGTTCACTTCAACAAATATTTCTCCATACAATGCCGAATCACTTGTACACCTTATTACTCCTATATTTTGAAAATAAATTTCAACAACAAGAGTCATCAATCACATAAACATAATTATTACATACACCTTATAACTCATTTCTCAAAATAATTTTTAATCAAACTATTGAAACCCCTTTTAAAAAACCATCAGATATTATATTTCATGCATTCCCTTTTTATTTGAAACATAATAAAAAAAAATCCCTTATGACTCCCTAATTGAGCATACATTGAAATATTTATTTAAAACTCATACATGGCAACAAAATTTTATCCAAACCTTATAAATCCCAATTATGACAAATAAAAATATTTATTTAAACTTTATAACTCCCACTATGGTAAATGCACATACCTCTTGGCAAAATTTAATTATCATTGTTGTCGCTCGAACTCGTGACCTCCTAGTCCCATGCACCCTAACACAAGGGCCATAGCCACAGGGGCTACAATGCCCCACATGAAACAAGGAGCACGTGCTCCTTTATCTTCCTTTATGCTAGCATAAAAGTTGAATGGACTGCGCTTAACAAAAACTCCGTGTGGTTTGAACTCTGCACGTCGATGCTCCTAATGCACTGCACCAACCAACTCAATTGCCACCTCACTTAGGTGGGGATAGTGCTCATTGCTTTTTTTCCTTTTTCTACCTTCAAAAATCATGAATGTCTACCCTTTATCTCTTTGTCATGTGCGAGGAATAAATCATGCAAGGGAAATCGAATGCTCCCTTAATGTTTGGGTTTAGGCTACCTTTACCTTATTTATACACATGCCCATTTTATCATATGACATCGGCTACATTTATTTTAATTCAAATTTGAATATTTGAATTATTATATTTAATTATAATTATTTAAATCCTAAAGGACTTAAATATTATAATTTAAAGATTTAAAACCTTTTGGGTGTTTTCTTTTTAGGGAGAATCTTGCCACCATTTAGCCTTTACCAAATTACCACCAAGGTAATTTATTTCCACCATTAATATTTTAACCTTTTCCAAATGACCACCAAGGTAATTAATAAACATTTCTCACAAATATTCCCATAAACTTAGGACCTTTAATATTTTGACATTAGTCAATCCTTTTGTCATTAATTTCATCAAATTGGGACATCCAACCTTTTGACATCAATGACAAAAAATCATGCTCAAATTTCCAACAAATACTTTGTGTGATAAAAAACCACTCAATTTAGATCCAATTTTGAAACCTTGGATGAGATTGCTTCAAGAAAAATATGGTGATAGGGTTTCAAACATTTTGTACAAGGATCGGGAAGGAATATACAAATGGAAAGAAGATTTTTTTACAAGTATACAAGACATTGATGCTAGATGCAATTAAGTATAAAGATAACAACTATGATTATTTTGAGGGAATCCAAGGATAAATTGATCTTGGAGTTGAATAGCTTAATATAAGACACAACAAGAAGTGGATATAATGTACAACACCAAAAAAATAGTAATATCACTAGAATATGGAGATATATTTGGGATAGCCCAAGCATTCCTAAAGTCAAAATATTTATTTAGCTAGTAGGTCATAGAAGAATTTTATCTTAGGATAACCTTATGAAAATGAGTTTTCATTGTCTCTCTCAACATGTTCTTTGTAAAAAGGTGAGTATAGACCATCTCTTGGAATATTGCTCAATAGTCTAGAAACTATGGTAATGGATTCTTAACAAGTTTGGTAAATGCATGGTGATGAATAGCAGAATTGAATATTGGTTAAAGCAATGGTAAAACACTTATACAAGCCTAATCTAGAAGTACAAAGCCTTGATAGATGGATTCAAGTCATTAACTGGAATTATGATGTTGTGTACAAGAGAAGCAAAAAGAAGTTAAAGAATATAAAATGGAAACCACCAAATGTGGAGTGGGTTTAATTAAATTTTTATGGAGCATCTAAATGAAATCCAATACCCGTAGGAGAAGGAGGAACAATAAGAAATAATAGAGGAGATATTTTGTCTCATTACGCTTTCAATAGTGGATTTAAGATAAATAATGAAGTCAAAGATTTTACGACTTTAGAAGGATTAAAATATGCAAACAAATAAAATAGAACATAGTATGGATGGAAGATGATTCTCTCATAGTAATAAATACAATTTTGAGGAAAGCAAAGACTCCATGGAATATATAGGAGATAATTATGGAAATTCAAGATCTTATTGAAGAGTTCAAAGAAATTAGATTTACACATACTTTAAGGGAAGTTACAAATGTGCAGATAGGCTAGCCAATAGAGGGGTTTTGATTGAGGATCATGAAGTTAAAGAGACTATGGTAATATGATCATAATACAATACACATTAGGCTCATTTCAATATCACATATGAGTTCAATTTGTTTGATATAAAGTTTTGAACTTGGATTTATTTTATTTTTAAAAAATTCCAATTACTTAGGGTCAAACATTGAGGAATGAAGACTCTCGTACTATAATCTAAGGTTTTATTTCCTTTGATGACTCTTAAAGAAAAATAAGTGGTTTGAAGAAATCAATTAAGAACAATGAGTTTCACATCATATATCAAGGTTCTAATATCATGGATGAATTGTAAAATTATAAATCAAGTGGTATGAGCTCAAGTGGTTATAATATAGACTTTTAATATGAAGATCCAAATTCAAATCTCACTAGCACAACTTTCACATACAACTATGTGGTTTTTTAAAATATTGTAGTAATGCAATTGTGATGTAATTGTGAAAACCATGATTTTTCGATGGGATTCGTTTCAATCCCATATAACTATTTTTAAAAATATTTACAGTGGTAAATTTATCATGAAATAATACAAGTAGAGCTAATTTTAATCAAGTTAGATTTTATTCGAAATAAAACAAATACATGTAAATATATTGATAAAGTTAATATTATTAGAATAATAATGCTTATTTATAAGTTGTTGATAGAGTTAATAATTGAATTTTAGATGAGACATATGAAGGCATTCATTGTAAAGTAGTAGTTCTCAACATCCTTTTAGGTATTTTATTATTTGTTAATAGAGTGGTTTTATTTAATATTAAATTTCCAATGATATGAAGATCATGTCCAAAATTTCATCATGATATCAGAGGTAGACCTACCAATTGAATATAAATAATTATTTGGGATATTAATCTAGAAGAGGCATCATAAGAATTTGTTGGAAGAAAAAGCTAAAGAATAATAAGAGAGGATAGAATGTTATACTCATCCCAATCTATTTGGAAATTAATGTAAATATAATAAGTTATAACACTTATTTAATAACCTAAAAATTCCAAAGGAGTTTAATAAGAACTATAAAAACTTTATAAAGTATGCTCACCTTTGATGCCTTCAAATGGTTAAAAACTCAAGTCTGATTTTTTTCTCTATTGTTATGCTTTACATTCATAAAAGGTCTACAAAAGACCAAAGATACAAATTTAGAGAGGGTTTTGCTAAAAATCATTTCATAAATATGCTCCAAAGGCTATAAAAACACATTGTATGACCTATAAAGGGTTGTGGCAATGTTTGTTTTCATATTATGCTTGTAGGAAAAAAGCTTTATGAAAGTCATTATAAATTGTTCTCATTTAAATTTGATTCATTTAGTTGTCATAAAGATAAGTGATAGTTAGACCCCTGTTCTTATGCTTTGTTGATGAACAAGCTAAAGTTAAAATTTACAAAGAATATTCTCATTTTTCACATATTAACAATAATAAGAAATTACGATATAATGTAGTAAGAATAAAATATCCTATAGTCCTAAAACATGGAATCAAAACCTCTTCATCTACTTTCAACTATGATAGAAAATCACATACTTTTTATAGTTAAAAAATAAGAGATAATGGGTGAACTAGAATAAGTCCAATCTAATTTCACAGAAATACATAACCTTTATAAATACATTAATGTGCCCAAAATAGGACAAAAATGGAATCCCAACTTAGGGTGTCAAACAACAAAATATTCCATATTATTGAAACAAAAACACTAAATATGACTCTAAGAAATGGTTTACTAAATATTAACAGGGAAATATCTATTTTTTTGCAATTGAAAAAGGAAATCCCTATTTATATAGATGAATCTTCATCATTAAATCCCTACATATGCAGATGAATACTTAAATTAGAATTCTAAAAATTGTGCATTAAACTAAAAAGGAAATCTTATCTATGTGAATGAATCCTTATTGTTCCTCCCACCAGTAGTGGATTTGAACTTTAAGGCTTTTAGAAGATGATACAACTACTTAGTTGTTGAAGAGATGTCCAACAAGTCTAATTGTTGGAATATATTATTTTATTTGGTATATGCTAATGTACCATCTTGGGTACATATCTAGATTAGGAGAGTGTCTTAGAATAGGGTTTGAATATTTACTTTATGCAATGTAATAAGTACACAAGTACTATTAGAATGTGTAATGATGTAAATATGCATGTTGTCCATGTATACATGAGTCTATAGAATAGAAATATAGTGAGTCATAGGAAGTTGGAAGGCCAAGAGTCATATTCAATTATATATTGGCCTTTGTAGTAAATATGAAGAGAGAGAGTATGCAAGAGCACATTAGAGTAGAGTAGTGCTCAAGTTAGATACAATTTAGAGCATGTCTAAAGAATGGAGCACTTTATATCTCCACATTTTGCATGACGATTCCATTTTCATGAGTTTTCATAATGGCAGTTTTATGAGTTATTACAAAAGTTTCTCATGATATTTACATGCTTAGTTTCTTATGATATTTACATTCCATTATCATATATTTAATATTACATGCTTGTTTTATGCCTTATGGTTGCATTTCCTTAAATATATAGCATCAAAAGATAACAATGGTATCAGAGAACAAGGTAGATTGATAGGAAATAGGGAGATCCACAAGAATATTGAGAGGAGATAGGGAGATTTTATTTTTAAAAATTTTAAAATTGTTATTTGGCTAGAGTCTTTCCACAAGGTTGTAGGAAAACTCATGAAGAATAGGACTCATCATAGATCTCTTTCCACTAGATTGAAGTATAGCTTGTGATGTTTATTGATTTATAGAGATCTAGATATTTGCATGGATTTTCTTTCTACTATCTATGTTTTCTATTGCAGAAAATTAATTCTCAAAAGTTGAGAAGCTTCCTATAATAGATAGAGAAGAATTTCATCGTTGATTGCCTAGAAGTCTATGTGCTTTCCTTGTGCAAGAATTAGTTCTTTGTTGTGGAAAAAATAGAAATTGAATATTGAGGAGACTCAAGAAAGAGATCTTCATAGAATATTCAATATTGAGGAGAGTCAAGAAAGATATCTCCATAGAATATTGAAAACTCTAGATTGAAGAAAGAAGAAAGCAACTTTATTGAAGATTGAGAAGGAGAAGACCCAAGGTAGAGGTCCCATTAAAGAAATTTCAGATTTGGAAGTTACAAGATTGAATATTGAAGATAGAAGAGGACTAAGAAAAGTCCTATTGAATATTTGAGAAGCTATAGAGTTTGAAGACCCAAGAAAAGAGGTCTCAAGAAAATTTTAAAGGAGAAAGAAGAAGAAAGCTAGAGAAGCCCTATTGAAGAAATTGAAGAAGTGGCTATTGGAGAATATTTTAAGAAAGATCAAGGGAGAATATTGCAAGGAGTAGCTCCTGAAAAGAAGAATTTGGGACAATTATCACCATCCGATAATAATACCAAAAAGGAAGAAGGATTTGGAAAGAAGTTTACCAAATTTTAGAAAGGATTCATGAAGATCTCAAGATATTCAAATTCTTGAGAAATAGGCCAAGTTTGAAGTCAGAATTCAATAAGAGTTATAGGAGGAGAAATAAGGTAGAAGAGGCCATCAATTTGAGAAATTTGAAGTCTGTCATTAAAGGCTTTAAGGTTTATTTGCAAAGGAGAAGATTTGGGTAGATTTTGAAGTGCCATTGAACAACAAATTGAAGGAGGATTTGGCAGCAAAAGAAGGAAACAATTTGGAGGACTTGATTGCTATTTTTGAACTGCAAGATAAAGGTAAATAAATCAGTTCTTGAAGCATCAATTTGAAGAAGTTTTGAGCTACAAATTTGAGGAGCATTAAGAGAAGATATTATAGATGCATTTTGGATAATTTTAGGGCAGTTTAGATAGGATTTTTGAGTTGATTTGAATAGCAATAATAGCTGCAATATTAATAAGTTTAGGGCAGCAAAGCAAGAAGAATTGGAGCTGCAATTTTTACAAATTCGGGGTAGAAAATAGGTGAACCAAATCATCAAGAAATCTAGCTACAAAAGGAGACAAAAAGGTATGCAATATTGGTGCCATAAAATTTTATTATTTGAAAGTTCACATTAACATTTTATTAAGTCCTTAAAAGTACCACATTCAAGTTTTTAAAGTAGCAAAAGGAAAGGTCTCAAGTTTATATCTTCAAAGTTGGAGAAGATAGCACTCCCAAGGGTTTAAAATACTATAAAAATAAATAAGTTAGAAATAATATAAGGAAATAAAAAGATCAAATTCTTAATATCTCTTGGAGGTCAATAAGTCAATAGTTTATAGTAAAAATAGAAGTATTATTCTATTTTAAAAGGCATATATTTTGGCACATAGTAGAATCTTGGAGTCACTAAAGAAAAAAACACCAAGCATAGAGATGAGGAGGAGTAATTATGGAAGTGTAGCCAACAAGGAGAAGCTATCGTGGAAGAAAAACCACCATTACCATGTCTTGGAAAAGAGAAGAGGTGCCACCATATTGGATAAGAAAGCCATTGTTTCAAGAAAGCTAGTGTAATAGTTTAAGAAGGATTGAAAGTACAAGGGGGCAAGAAATAACTAGTGCCTCTTTAGATATATGTACAAAAATTGGCAATACATTACAACAAAGGAGCACAAAGCTCTATTGAAGTTAAGAACCCATAAATAGTTCCATTTATGTAGCAAAGTGCCAAGCGAGCCAACTACCAAAGAAAGAGGTAAGAGCACCACCAGTAGAAAGAAATCAACTGAAGTCAAGTTGAGAAACCACCAAAGAAGTGGAAGAACCACCAGGTCAACGTAGATGAGCTACCACCATCATTAAAGAAGGTTATCTAGAGTGCCAACACCATTCATCTAGAAACATAGTCGAGGAAGAGATTCACCATCAAAGGAGCTTTGGTGAAGCTAAGCGAATACCATTAGGGTTGCACAAACTCAATACAAGGCCGTTGAAAGGAGAAAAACAAAGATCCAATCATCATTTGATATAACACTTGCTACATAATGTAAAAACAAGGTAAGACACTTGAGTTGTGACCAACATAATGTATGCCTATTGAAATAGAATAAATAGTGATAGAATTGGTTGAATATTACTCATTAATAAGCGTTACATTGGAAGGAAAAGCATTAAAGAATAAAGAAATCATATGGTATATAAGGTAAAGAGATAAGGGTGTTATTTTCCATTTGGAATATTAGACAAAAAGCACCAACCATCTTGAGGAGAGTTAAATCATTGTATGAGCACCAAGGAAGCAAAACCGTCATTGCAAAGGGAACAAAAATATCAAGCGCAATGATAACTCTAAAGTTACCAACGAGGTAGGAAGTTGTAATGTTCATTGACAAGTGCAATAGATGTAAAATACACTTGTCACCCAGGATACAAAGCATCAATAGCCAAGGAATATTCAGGAACACTAAAAGAAGTATCAACTTGAATACCAAGTGTCCAGATGGAAGAGAAGCACCAATCATCATGTAGAGTAATGTCTTCTACATGCAATAAAGGCACAAAACATAGTGAGCACAAAAAACACAGTGAAGTGGAAAGAGTAAAGTGTGAAAGAATAGTGTATATGTGATATGATGAAGGGAGGAGAAATATGCAATTAAAAGAATCAAAGCCTTGGAGTTTGAGTGTCAGAATGCATTGGATGCATTACAATAGAAGAAGATCATATTCTAAGCATAGGTTGTAGTATAAAGTAAGCAAGACAAATCTTTGGAACACCATATTAAAGGAGGTAAGAAATATTTAGCCTAATAAAAAACCTTTGCAAAATATTAAGGAGATACAAGGCATAGTATTGAAGTCAAGTTAATTAACTCATTATACTCAAGTTTTTTAATAAAAGGAGAAATAAAGTATAGATTTTCAACCTTAGAAGTATTATTGAATGCCTTAGAATTTTTTTTAAGAAAGAATATTTTCAAAGGTTTTGGAATTACCTGATTTAAATTACATAAAAAATTGCAAATAGATAAACTTGGAGGTATAAGGGTTACTACACAAAACTTGAAATATAAAATTTAAAATACTTTTGTTTTCTAAATTTCAAACTAGGGAGTTATAAGGAATTCAACACCAATTTAAATTATTTAAATTTAGAAATTGTATTATTGAAAATTGAAAGAAGCATAACATAGAGTTGCTAGAAAGTTGGAAAAATACATTGGAATTAGTCTCTTGCTCAAATTAACAAGACATAAGGAATCCAACTTAAAGGTCTTTAATATAGAGAACCTTGTCAAAATTGAAATTTATTCAAAATATCTTTAGCTTTCTATTCACAAATAGGGAGAAATAAGGTGAAGAATAAAAGTTGAACATTATGGAGTAAAAAGGGTTTCAACTCAAAGGTAATCTAGAAAACTAAGTATTTTATCAAAGACCATATTATAGTTAAAACATTTGGGAGATACAAGGTATTCTACAAAACTCAAGAATTGAAAAGATATTATCAAACTTGATCACATACTCTAAACTAGGAAGATGAAAGGAATTTATGACAACTATATTAATGGAGATATTGATAATAAAATCAAAAACCATACTCAAAATGTAGAAAAGAATATTGATCAGAAAGACATCCTACAAATCTATGAAATAAGTAAAGGTAAAGTAGCTTTAGTTGTACACAAATGGTTTTACCATTTTATTAAGGAAATGGATGAACTTGACATTCCAAATACAAGTAACAAAGGAGTAGGAATATATTCACGATGTACTTATTGCGACAAGACTAGTAATGAGAAAGCAAACTGTTGGACTTTCCATCCAAAATATTGTGGAGGAAAATCTTACTCATCTTTTTTCTGTTACTATAAATATAAGTACTATAGAAGATTTGAAGAGATATTGATATTCATATTAGATTATATTTTTCAAGTTCTAATTTTTGAAGCATCTACTAATAATGAGTTCAAGTTTGAATTTTTTGAAGAACAAGAAGAAAGGTCATCCAACCAGCAAAAGGAAAGAAAATGGATCAATTTTGATCCACTTAGGACTTGCAAGATAATGAGATCTCTTGTTCATCAAAAATACTTGAATAAATAAAAAAATGAAGATCTCATCAAACACTTTGAAATACAAATAAATTATGGAATGAAAAAGACAAGAAAATACAACATGATCTCCAAGAATAAAATGAAGATATAAATAGTAGAAGAATAGGAATCAGATCAAGTTGAAGAACATCTGAAAGATGAAGATCCATATTGAAGACTAAAGTCTTCAATAACCAAATAATGTAATACAGGGGGTGGAATATATTACATTATTTGGTACATTCTAATGTGCCATCTTGGATACATGTCTATATTAGGAGTGTGTCTTAGAATAGGGTTTGAGTATTTACTTTATGCAATGTAATATATGCACAAGTATTATTAGAATGTGCAATGATGTAAATGTGCATGTAGTCCATGTGTACATGACTCTATAGAATAGGAATATAGTGATTCATAGGAAGTTGGAAGGCCAAGAGTTATATTTCATTATATATTGACCTTTGTAGTAAATATTAAGAGAGAGAGAGAGAGTGCAAGAGCACATTAGAGTAGAGTAGTGCTCAAGTTAGATACAATGTAGAGCATGTATGAAGAATGGAGCACTTGAGATCTCCACATTTTGTATGAAGATCCCATTTTCATGAGCTTTCATTAATGGTAGTTTTATGAGTTATTACTGAATTTTATCATGATATTTACATGCTTAGTATATTGCCATTATCATATATTTAATATTGCATGCTCATTTTATGCCTTGTGGTTGTATTTTCTTAAACATATAGCATCAAAATATAACACTATTGTGGTAGTTGATCCTATTTGGAAATAAGGTAAGAAGATGTTATTCTCTGACAAGTCTAGTAGGTGTTCATATAAAAGTCATAATCAATAGATAGTTGAATTTGAATATCAAAAATAATATTGATAGAATGACTGTGTAGTTATTTGGACTATAATATTGACTCATGATAAGGTTTGAGAAGATAACTATTGACAATATAATGAAAGGAGAAGTGTGGTGGAATATTAAGTCAAAATATATTCTTGGACACTTGTTGAAGGATCACATATAGTCCATATCGAGGAGGCTTAACCATGTTGTAGGACTTATATTTGAAGCACTGCAAGTCCAAGTAAAGTCAAACCTTATCACAAACCTAAAATAATGAGAAAGGCAACAATGGTCTATAAGTTACTTTTGATAATATTGAGTCTTTTAAAGGATGGAAATCACCTTAGGTTAAAGAGTATTTAGATATTGGATGAATGTGTGTGCCTTACCTTGATATTTTTGAAGATGGGATGCATGAGAAGAAGGCAATATTAAGGGTAACTCATGTGGAGCCAAAATCTAAAAACCAAGATAGACCTCAAAGGATAAATAAATAATAGAATAATATACTACTCAATTGTAGGCATGCTCAATATGGGCTAGGATTAGGTCCCACTTGGTAAGAGTAGTATGATGGTATATTCTAAGACTACATAAAATTGTAATTGACAACCTTTGGATAACCATCAAAAAATGGAGGAAAGGCAATGGAAAAATTGGGACTCCAAAAAAATTCCACAAGGAATTCCAAAAGTGATCAACAAAATTGTAAATTATGATTTGACACAATTCTAGCGGGAAGAGTAGAGGATAACCAAACTAGATCAAAGAATAATTGGGGTAAGTCACTCACAAAACTTGTTTTGTAGCATAGGATAGAATTTGTCATTTTGATGAAGTTATCAACAACCACAAAGACACAATATTGGTATTGAATTTCAATGGAAAATCACTAACCAAGTCCATGGAAATACTTTATCAAGGATATTTGAAAATAGGTAATAGAAAAATCAAACCTAGTTTTTTAGTAGTTGGTTTGGAGTAGCAATAGACTGCATATTGCCTCAAGAAGTTAAAAGCAACATGTTACATTTGTGACTAATAAAAGAAACATTATAAATGATGAAGTATATTTTTCTTGCCAAAATGACTACTATATATAGTAGAATGTACCTCCATGAGAAGAGTTACACAAGGATCATGAGGTACACATAACTTATCAAACTTGTGTAACATGCTTTCCTTAATCTAAAAATATTGAAAATGTGTAAAGTTTAAAGAAGATCCATGGATGTTGAAGAATTTGATATATATAAGCCAAAATAAAGTTAATTAGGATATTGATTAGCCCATGGTTGAAATCCCAAGTGTGAAATCTCAAAAACTTTCAATGCAAGAGTAGACGAAGGATAACTCAATCATAACAATGTTGGTTTTTTCATTTTACTACGTGGAATTAGTGTAAATAAGAGGCCCACTTAACATGTCAATATTCTTCACTTTTATTTTAGTATTGAAGAAAATATAGAGGCAAATGATCAACATGGATAATTGTCTCTTTGGAAAGCAAAGTAGTGTCTCCAGTGTTTAATTACTTACACTAAAGCATATACTTCTTTATCATAAGTAGAGTGGTAATTCTATTTTTCTATAAAGGTATTATTAGAATGATATGCCATTAAATTACCATTATATTTAAGAACTAGATTGAGTACAAATAGTGAAGCATTTATCTTAGTCTCTAAAGACTAAGAGAGATTAAGCAATACAAGGATAGGTATTGAACAAAGTTCTTATTTCAAGGTGTTGAAAGCTTGAGAATGAGTTAAAATCCACAAGAAATAAACATTGAACTTTTTAAACTAAAATAATGGGGAAATAAAGTGGAATTAACTCAATGAGTTAAATTCCTTAACTTTCAAGGAGGAGACAAAGTTAGATTCCTACCAAGTGATACATGCACTATACTCAAGTTGTTATATCACTATGTGGTGATGATATAATACATGTGAGGCCTATTTCAATCCCATTTAACCAACTTACAAAACTAATGTAAAGGGGAATCTATATTGGAGTGAATTAAAGATGAAATCATGATAGGAGCTTACAAAGCCAATAAAACTATAAATCAATGACACTAGAAGTTAGCTACTTGATAAGAATATCCACTTTGGATGGATCCACTTAAAACTCCATAGTATCAATCATGAATCCAAGATAGGAGATTAATGTCTAAGAAAAAAAATACTTGGGATGGTTGGAATATAGTTCATTCCTCTAAAGTATGAACTCAATCTAAGTGCTTAAAATGTTGCTTCCAATATTTAGAAAAAACAAGAATATCCTCTAAATATTTTATCAAATACTAATCGAGACATTATTTGAAGATATAATTCATCAATATCATGAATGTGGTAGGTGCATTTTTAATCCCAAAAGGTATTATGTAAGCTACTCAGAAAGATCCATTTTAGTTATAAAAAATATCCCCCATGAGTCTTTAACATGAACTTTTACCTAATGATATCCACTCTTGAGATCAACATTGAAAAATCACATACCTCTAAGCTTCTTAAGCATCTTATCAATATAGGGAAGTGGATATATGTTCTTGTTGGAGACTTTGTTCAATGCAAAAAAAAATACGAAGGACATGCATCATATTTCTTCAAGATCAACAAGATCTATGAGGCTAAATGATAAGTACTTGGCTTTATGAAAGCCTTCATCCAAAAAATATGTGAGTTGCAATTTGATTTCTCCAACTAAGGTACCAAATTGTGATACAATATAGAATTTGGAAGAGGAACACTTGGAATAAGATGAATTCTATGATTGATTTCATGATTTGGAGGGAGTGTTCCACGTGTCTCAAACACAAAAGAGTTGAAGAACACAAGCTTATACTGAGAGGGGGGTGAACAGTATAAGAGCACTTTTACTTTTCTTTTCAAATCAATATTATGCAGTGTATAGATAGCAGTATCAATAGCAGTAATAAAATCAATGCACAAAACACCATACACAATAGAGACACAAATTTAACATGGTTCACCCAAATATGGCTACCTCCACGGAGAAAATATTTCTTCTAAATATTTCTCAAATAATATCTTGGGAATCCTTCCCAATTACAATGTTTATGGACCTCTATCCAAAGGAGATGTTGATCCCCTAAATCTGGTTTGTGGATCTCTATCCACAGGAGAACTCCTTCTCCTCTGCTCTAGCTAGTGATCCTCTAGAAGACTACTACCTCCACTACACTAGCTTGTGGATCTCTCTCCATTGAAGACTCTTATCCTCACTCAGAAGACCTGTCCTCAATGTCCTGGCTGATGGATCTCTATCCACTAGAGACTTTGTCCTCTCTACTCTGTCACCTCCAAAGCTCTATCTCAATTCTATACTAAACATAGTCCAGTAGATCTAGCACAACTCTTCTCAATCTCTTGCACTAAACACAATCTAGTCGATCTAGCACAAGTCTACTCAATAAGCTCACTCAAATCTGCACTAAACATAGTCCATTCGATCTAGCACAAATCTGCTCAACTCTTGCACTAAACACAATCTAGTCAGTCTAGCACAAGTCCACTTAAATCTACACTAAACATAGTCCAGTCGATCTAGCACAAATTTTCTCAATAGGTCCACTTAGAACCTACTCAAATCTGCTCAATAGGTCCACTCAGAACCTACTCAAATCTGCTCAATAGATCCACTCAGAACCTGCACAACTTTTCTCAATAGGTCCACTTAGAATATACTCAAATCTGCTCAACAGGTCCACACAGAACCTACACAACTTTGCTCAACAGGTCCACTCAGAACCTACTCAAATCTGCTCAATAGGTCCACTTAGAATCTGCTCAAATCTGCTCAATAGGTCCACTCAGAACCTGTCCAAATCTGCTCAAAAATCTCACATAGAACTTGTCCAAATATGCTCAACAAGCTCACACATAACTTGTCCAAATATGCTCAACAAGCTCACATAGAACTTGTCCAAATCTGCTCAACAAGCTCACACAAAACTTGTACAAATCTGCTCAATAAGTCCTCTCTAGGACTTGCTCAAATCTGTATTGTAAGCTTTCACAAAAGCTCACACAAAATCAGTCCACAAGTCTTCTCAAAGACTTGCCTCAAATCTGCTTAACAAGTCCACATAGAACTTGTCCAATCTCATAGAAACATAAAGAGAATTGTTAGAGACTCAATATGTTCTATACTCAAAACTCAATCACTTTTTCAACTTAATCTCATAGAAGCATAAAGAGAATTGTTAGAGACTCAATATGTTTTATTCTTAAAACTCAATCACTTTCTCAACTCAATCTCATAGAAGCATAAAGAGAATTGTTAGAGACTCAATATGTTCTATTCTCAAAACTCAATCACTTTCTCAACTCAATCTCATATAATCATAAGGAGAATTGTTAGAGACTCAATATGTTCTATTCTCAAAACTCAATCTCTTTCACCACTCAAATCAGAATATAGAATAGTTTGTTTTATGGAACTTGAACAATCACTTCATGCATCCACTTGACTAGGCTCAATCAACTCTACTCAACCAATCAATTCAATAAACAACTCTTGCTCACAAACCCTAGTCCAAGCATGTATCATCCAACTCAAAATGTTTCCAACAATGCTCAACAACAAATCTCACATAACAATGATACTCATGATCTTTTCAAACCCAAGTTCAAGTTCTTTGCATAACAACTCACTTCAACAACCATGCTTATAAAACATTCTTCACATAACAATGATACTCATGATCTTTTCAAACCCTAACTCATGTTTTTCACACAACCAATGGTTTCAACAACAATGCTTATAAAATAAGGTTTTAACCACAACTCTCAATTCAGAAAACCTTGAAGCATTAACTCAAACACTTCACTCAACCAATGGTCTCAACAACAATGCTTATAAAACAAGGTTTTAATCACAACTCTCAATTCAGAAAACCTTGAAGCATTAACTCAAACACTTTCGAAAAGGAAACCCTAATCAAATCCTTTTCACTCCAAACTTATTTTTCAAGTAAGCCAATCAACCAACTCAACCAAAGAAGAATTTGCCCATACCTTTTTGCTTGATAAGGAGTTGATCTTACAAATCTTCCACACTCACAAATTTCTCTTTTCCAATCTCAATAAGGGTTAGAAGACTTTAATAACACAATGCAAAATGATAACCCAAAATACACCTTATTACTCCAACTCAAAAATAACATTCACCATAGTCTTCTCTTAATAGAAAAACCCTTATACAAAAAATAATGCTCAAAAGTCTTAATAAGAATTTAATCAAGACTTTACTAACACTCCTTATGTCCCCTTTACTTATTTAATTTAATTGCCTTTTAACACCTTTAAAAACCCTTATTACTCCTAACATGCATTAATAACAAACCTTAGGCAATTAATTAAAAATAATAAAAATACCTTTGCACTTGGTGGGTTTCGAACCCCTCACCAACACCTCCGTGAATGCCTTAGTCATGGGATCCATGACCACATGCACCCAATGCACGTTTGAAACAAAACAAGGGCTTTGCACACTATCAACCTTTGAATGGCACCTTTTTCGAAAATCAAAAAATACAAAACCTTTTACTCTGCGCATGCCTCAACAGGATTCGAACGCGAGTCCTCTTCCCCACAAGTGCCTTAACACCACGTGCACTGCCAATGGACCACTGTGTCCACCTTTCTTGGAACCTCCAAGCCCCTCGATTTTACTCTTATGCCTTCAGACAAAAAAAGGAGTGTTTCATCTTCTTCCATGCAGACCCTCCAAAATTCGTAATCTTTTGATGGCGCAATTAAATCGATCGAGGCATTAAATTTTTCAAAGGACTTCATGCCTCCTTTTATACACGAAGTCATTTTGACTTTGAACATCGGTGGTGAGAAATATTTTGAACAACGACGCTAAAAATTCAAATATTTTGCTTTAAAGCATCGAACATTAGCTTTAATAAATCCCTTTAAACTTTGGGCTTGATGATGATGTCATCCCATCATATATTATAATTTATAAAGTTAAATCTAGGATTTAACATTTATAAATTATATTTATAAATTCTCTTTATAAAAATGAACTTTGGCTTATTAAAGCCATCCATGGGTCTTTTTAAACAATCTTGGAGGACTTAATAAAACTGATTTGATCTCCCATGATGGGTTTGCCACTGACCCTCATAAGACAATATTTTGCCCATATATTTTACAACCTTCTGCATTGTACCTGGTGTCGACGAAGATGTGTTCCATGCAATTAATGACTTCTTCCTTTGTTCACTTGGGCAACAATAACGATATTTCACCTTGACATCAATGACAACTAAAATAGCTCAAAATGTCCAACAATATCCCCCTTTGTCATTGATGGCAACCCACATTTTTTTTACTAAAACTTTGACCTTTATTTTTATTTTTCTCCCCCTAGGACATTGCTCCCCCTGGCTCAATGCTCTCTCAAATATCAAATCTCTCCCCATTACACAAATCTCTCCCCCTTTGACATCAATGGCAAAGGGTCACCTTTGGGGCTCGGGTCTAAGAATGAGCCTCTTAGCTTAGCCCCTCCCCCACCTCCTTTTGAGGTGGTTAATTCTAGGGTGGGAGTATTTCTACTCCCCGAAAGCATTGTTCTTTACCTTTATCCTCTTGACTTCTTTTCTAAATTTTTTGATTCCTCTGAATGTTTCTAACTGTGTCATAATTCTTTTTATTGTCATCATTCCTATTCCTATTCTTGTTCCTGTTCTCATCCATGTTCCTATTTCTATTCATATTCTTGTCCTTGTTCATATTCCTATTTTTATTCATGTTCCTATTCACGTTTTTGTTCATGTGCCTGTTCTTGTTCATACTCATTTCTTGAATATTTTCTCTACACCATTTTGTTGTGTGACCATCATTATTGCACTTATAACACTTAATGTTATTATTCCTTGGAGGTGCAAATGTCTTAGGATTTCTCCTAGTGAAGCCATATCCTCTTCTGTCATGAACCCTACAATTCATTGCCTTGTGACCAAACTCATTGCATGAGTAGCAATACCCATGGAAAAGTTGTCTATTCCCATATTCCTGTCTTTTATATGTCCTACACTGTGAAGCCATGTGCCCAAACCTGTGACATGAAAAACATATTCCATTGAAGCTTTGTTGTCTTGACCTCATTGGTCTCCTATTCTGATTGATATTCCATCTATATATTTTCTATGCATTGTTCCTATTTTTGTTGAACTCTTTATTGTCCAACTCATCCTTTGATGTCTCACTCCCTCTTACACTATCTTCTTCTGATGTATCTTCATATGAGGTTTCTTCTTCTTCAAGACTTGAAGTAAACTCTTACACTATCCTAAATGCCTTATGCTCATTTCTATGTAATTGTAAATTTGGACTCTTAGCTCCATATGTACATCAATTTAACTTATGGGTCATATCGTTGGAGGTAGATATTCGAGTGTGAGAATAAACCCACATTTTGCGTGGGATGCCAGAAGCAAGGGCATCTAAAGTCTCAATGCCCCATGGAAAAGAAAATTTCAAAGCCAAGGGAGACAATGTGCAGTGTTTGTAAGATTTAGATCCATTCCAAGGAGTTGTGCTCATCCCTCAAGAAGGATGTCCATGGAGCTCACCCTGGTGGGAGATGCCCTAAAAATTTCAATCACAAAGAGGACCATAGTCTACATATGTGGAAGGAGAAAGAAAAGAAAAAATAAGATCTCCCTGAATCATCATTCGAAGGATAAATTCATGGTACCCATGAGGTATTTTCTCTCTTTGCCAATAAGTTTGAAATTCTCATAGATAAATATAGTGAACTTCCTCTTGAAGGGTCTGTAGTCGAACAACTTTCCCATCCTGATCCATCCCTTGTGAATCAAGGTGTTCCTCTTGAACCCTTTATTCCCCAAGTTTCCATGCCAAACCCTCTTGAACCTCTTCCTCCCTCCTCCCCTTGGCCTCTCACCTCCTCCACTATCCCTGCCCCTTCCCTAGTCCCATCTAAACCTTATTCGCTCCTAGCCATAGCTACTATTGACTCCACTCTCACCTCCCCCTCCCCTCCCCCCTCAAACCCTTTGTAGAAATCAAACTTGTCTCCTCCCCATTGGCTTCTCCTATAAAGCCAGCTTCCCCTCACCCACCCCTACTCTTTGCTCTGTTGGCTTCTCTTGTAAGGCCAACTTCTCCATGCCTACCCCTACTCTCTTCCCTGCTAGCTTCTCCTGATAAGCTAGCTTCCCCCCACCAGTCTTAGCTTTCCTCCCCTTTGTTGCATTCCCCTGTTTGTTCCCCTTTGTAGGAGGGACGTCCTACCTTTGAAGCCTTTTCTCATGGCTCCCCTTATCTCACTATTATTTCTTCGGGCAATAGTGAACCTTCAAGCCCCCCATGAACAACACCAGAAGCCATAAGAAGCCCCAATGCGATGTGGGTGTAGAGAGGAGACAGGGTCGGCAACCCAACACAGATTCTAGAAAAAAGTAGATGGCAGATGACATAGCTAGTGGCATCCAAACAACATTGCTATCTTCACTATCTCCACCCAAAGTCACTATCTCCACCCAAAGAGATGAGTAAGGAAGAAGGTAAAAGACCCAAACTCCCACAAGTCAAAGGGGGGAAGAAATCCACTTCTAAGCCATGCAAATGAAGGTCCTATCCTGGAATGCCAGAGGGATTAATGGGGCAATAAAATAGAGAGTATTTTATTCTCTAAGAAAGGAAATGAGACCCTCAATATTCATTGTCGAGGAAACAAAGGTGGAAGACCCAAATACAGACAAGGTGATCAAATCTATATGGAGTAATTGCAAGTTTATAGATAGTTCTACCCATGGTGCTTCAAGGGGGCTACTATGCCTATGGGATCCAATTAAAGTTACCAAAGAATTGATATTCAAGAGTGATAGAGTAATCAATATCCTCTTTGAATGTAATGAAACCAAGAAATAGTAGGTTCTAACCAATGTTTACACTCCAAATAATTTCAGCGATAGGCTTGGAATGTGGGACAGTCTCACACAGATGCATTCATATTTTCCCTATCTTGAATGGATTGTGGCAAGTGACTTTAATAACCCATTGTATCCCACTGAAAAAGTTGGAGGTGCCCCAATTAATCCTAGGAATTATGAGCATTTTGCTGAATTCATCGACTGTAATGAACTCATGGACGTTGAGCTCTAGGATTCTCTATTTACTTGGAATAACTAGTGTGCAGGGGACCAACTCATACAAATGAGACTTGATAGAGTTCTAATATCCAGAGAAGCAATCCCAATATTTGGTGATGCTACTTTGTCATCATTTCCAAGGGTAGCCTCTAACCATAATCTGCTTCTCTTAGAAGTTTCTAGGCCGGATAAGAATTTTAGACCTCCTTTCAGGTTTGAGTCCATGTGGCTTCAACATCCGAAGTTCAAGACAAAAATCATTGAGTGGTGGAGTCAACCTGTTGATGGTACGAGTGTCTTTAAAGTTTGTACGAAGCTCAAAATCCTTAAGCTCCAACTCAAGAAATGGAATAAGGAGGTTTTTAGAAACATTTTTGAATCACGACAAGTAATTTGCTCCCAACTAAAAGAAATAGAAAAGTTGGTTCAGAATGGCAATGCTACTGATGAAGTTCAATGGCAGGAAAAAGTATTGTTATGTGAATTTCATAACTTGTTGGCCATGGAAGAAACATTATGGCAGCAAAATTCCAGAGCCTTGTGGCTTAGGGAAGGCGACCGAAACACAAAGTTTTTCCACACCACCACAATGAGACATAGAGGAGCAAATAAGATCAGATGCCTCCATAGAGAAGATGGATCACTGATTGAAGACCCCAAAGAAATCCAAAATGAGGCAGTGGAATATTTTCATAATATCTTGGGCCCATCTCAGGCTTACCCGATCGAGGTGTCAGAATCCCTTCTTCAACACATCTCATCCCTAGTGTCTCAAGTTGATAATGATCTCCTGTTACAGCCATTCTCTTGTGATGAAATTAAAGAATCTTTGTTTTCAATGACAATTGACAAAGCCCCTAGCCCTGACGGTTTCCCTCCTAAGTTTTTCAATATTGTTGGGATATCATTGGAGATGATGTATGTGAAGCCATTTTAGAAATCCAAAGAACCAAGTTTGTCCCTAGAGAGCTGAACTCCACATTCCTTGCTCTTATCCTAAAATCTCATGAATGTCGATCCATGTCCGATTTCCATCCTATCAGCTTGTGCAACATGATATACAAAATCCTTACTAAAGCCATGGCGAATAGAATGAAGCTCATTATGCCTAAAATCATTGATAAGTTTCAGGGCAACTCTATCCAAGGAAGGGTCATTACGGATAGTGTGATCACTATCTATGAGCTTATCCATACTCTCACTATCAATAGGTCCCCAAGTTTCTTCTTAAAATTAGATATCAGTAAAGCTTTTGATAGAGTTTCTTGGGAGTTTCTTACTGTTGTCCTATCCCAGTTTGGTTTTCACCATAGATGGATTAGATTGATTAAAGCTTGCATGTCCTCTACCTAGTTTTTGGTCATAGTGAATGGTGTAGCTGCAGGATATTTTAGGAGCAAAAGGGGAATAAGGCAAGGGGATCCTATGTCACCCTTCTTGTTCATCCTTGTGGTAGACAACTTAGGAAGAGTGCTTAATGCAACATGCTTCAAGGGTGGCATCTCAAGGATCAAGGCTTCAATCGAGCTACCTCTAGTGTCCCATCAATAATTTTTTGATGACATAATTTTAGCCAACCTCTCCAGTATCCCTAAAGCTAGAGTTATCAAATCTATATTGGAAGCTTATGAGAGGGCTACTAGACAAAGAGTAAATTATTTGAAAAGTAGCATTTATTTCATCAATACTTTGACTGATAGATAGGTCAGAATAGCTCAGATCCTGGGATGTGCCATTGCTGAACTACCTATAACTTACCTTGGCCTTCCTTTATTCCAAGGGCAACCATCTGTGAGGATGTGGGATGGTTTCATTCAGAGGGTTATGAAGAAGCTTGTTGGCTAGAAAGGAGCCCTGCTCAATGGTGTAGGGAAGTTCACTCTAGTCCAATCGTGTCTTCAGAGTGTGCCAATATACTTTATGTCCCTATTTTGAGCTCCAATTGTTGTATGTAATAATATTGAACAACTTTAGTGGAATTTCCTATGGTTCGGAGCAGAGAATAAAAGTAGATTTCCCCTTGTTGCTTGGGATAAGGTCTACCTTCCAAAGTGTAAGGGAGGACTTGGTCTGAGGAGGGTTCACCAAATGAATATGGCTATGATTTCAAAATAGGCCTGGAAGATAGTGTCTAACTACCCAGCCCAATGGGTTGACATTGTTAAGAAAAATACCTCAGGCAATGGTCACTGATGGACAATTCCCTCATGCCTGTTGGGTCTGCATTCTGGAACTTGGTGTACTAAAAATAATCTATCATTCAAAGAGGTGGACACTAGAAGCTTGGATATGGATCATGAATAATATTCTAGGAAGACTCATGGATTACAACTCAGCCCTTGATTCAAGATCAGTCTGTAAGTATTCTTAAACCTATCATCGATCTAATTTTTGGTCCCAAAGTTGAGAATTTCATCAATAATGAAGTTGTGGTCCCCCACTGGGTTGACATCCCTACTGACCTGGATTCCCCTGAGCTTCTCTTAGTGTATCTTTGTTTAGCTGAGCATCTTCAAATTCACTTGATCCCAAGTACCAGGCCACCTGATACTCTCTTTTGGCAATTTAGTGAGTATGGGAATTTCTCAGTTAAGACCGCATATATGGCTATGAATGAACCTAAAGATGATTGGTTTCCTTCCAATAGTATCTGGATCAAAAACCTTCTTCCCAAAATTACCCATTTTTTTTGGTTGGCAGCAAAAAATAGACTCCTCACCACCGATAACTTGATAACCCATGGTATGATCCTGCCCAATAGATGTTACTTATGTAAATCTGTGTGGGAGTCAGTTAATCATCTATTTCTAGAGTGCCCCTTTTATGGCCTTGTCCTATCCATGATCCTGTCAAATGTTTCCATATCTTGGGTTGCTCCTTAGTCTATCAGTGATCTTATTACCCAGTGGCCAAACCCCTTTAAGTCCACCCACCTGAAGTTTTGGTGGTCGATCATTCTTCCTCACTTTATGTGGTAAATTTGGTTGGAAAGGAATAATCAAGATTTTTTATTTTTGTCCCTATATTTGGAGTCGGTCTATTTGAGGGCTATGACTTTTGCCTCCAAAAATGCCAATATCATGTCTTCTAAGGATTGTCCTTCATCACCATTTGAGATTCAAGTGGCACATTATGCTAACCTATATTTTGAGGTTTCTAGTCATTCCCAGGCTATTGTGGATAGATCCCTTATCTCTTGGATTCCCCCTCCCCCTCAGTGGTTCAAGTTAAATTTTTATGGTGCATCAAAAGGAAAACCTGGTGACGTGAGTTGTGGAGGCGTAATCAGGGATGACAAAGGTCGTATCATCCTGGCTTATGCAAAAAAACTTGGAGTCCAATATAACAATTTTGTAGAAGCTCAAGCAGCTTTTTGAGGCATCCAAATGGCTATCAAGCTCAATATCCAGTACCTATAATCTAGGGAGACTCATTAAAAACTATAAATTATTTGAAAGAGGTCTCACAACCACCTTGGAACGTGCAACCAATCATCGAAGAGTCCATTGTCCAATTAAGAGTGATTAACAACATGTGTATTCAACACGTGTATAGGGAAGGCAATAAGGTGGCATATACAATGGTAAACTTTGGGTTAACTATCCAATCCTTGGTGACATGGCAAGGCAACTTTCCCCAATGCATCATTTATTCTTGTAGTGAACTTGTAGTTACTAATGTTGAATAGTGCCACGATGTCAAGGATCATGATGGCTCACAATGCGAGGTGAATTGTGGGACCTTATTACACTGATATGCCAAGGTGGCACATTGGCACTTGCAAAAGAAGGATAGGCTATAGAACCTCACACTTTCTATTTGTGCCCATGGGCAGTGTTGTAATAATCTAGGCTATTTTTTAGCTTATGGACCATGTGTTTGGCCCAATTTTGGCTTGTTATGTAGGGAGTCGAACCTTCACGGGATCCTCCTTATAGCTTGTATATAAGGTTTTGGGTCCCTTATAAAACCCGTTATTAATAAAAAAACAATAATTATGGTTGGATGAAAATGGATGCTAGGGAAGCTAAATTATTCATAACTTTATATGCTTCTCGATATGTGAGTTTCAAATGTATGTTATGAAAAGTGGAATTTGTACTACAAATCAAGTATCCTTTTTCTATTTTTATATAATATGTATGCATTTTGCTATACATCATAGTGAGCATTCATATTGTATTGATAGGTTTTGCCTAGCAAGAGACCATACATTGATATTTATCAAATTACAAGTGATATTAACTATAAATTTGGGACCAAAAAAATGACACAATGCAAATATGTGTGATGTGAGTGGATGGACCATTATCCTTCCATCTAAGTAAATATGGATGAGGAAGTGGTTTCAATAGTTGAAGAACACAAGATTATACTGAGAGGGGGGTGAACAGTATAAGACCACTTTTTACTTTTCTTTCCCAATCAATATTATGTAATGTATAGATAGCAATATCAACAACAATAATCAAAGCAATGCACAAATCACCACACACAATAGAGACACAAAATTTACGTGGTTCACCCAATGTGGGCTACCCCACGAAGAAAATTTTTCACTAAAATTTTCTCAATAAATATCTTGGGAATCCTTTTGCTATTACAATATTTATGGAAATCTGTCCAAAGGAGACACCAATTTTCCTAATCAATTTTATGGATCTCTATCCATAGGAGACACCAATCTCCTAACTCTGCTTTGGCTAGTGATCCTCTAGAAGACCTCTTCCTCCACTACCCTTAGCAAATGGAACTCTATTCATAGAAGACACCTATCCTCCCTACTCTAGATGGAGATATTTGTCCTCATATTTGTCACCTCCAAAAATTTGTACTAAACACAGTCCTTTGGTCTAGCACAAATTTGTCCTCAATATCTATCTCTGGTCTGGCACAAACCTATCCTCAAATCTGCACCAAAATCTATCCTCAAATCTGTACTAAACATAGTACTTCGGTCTAGCACAAATATATCCTCAATCTCTATCCTCAAGCCTTAACTCAAAGCTTGACTCAATCTCAAATCAACTCTATTGGATCTGCCCCAAGCCTTAACTCAAGGTTTGAACAAATCAATCAATCAACTCTGCTCACAAGCCTTCTCAAATACTTGTCTCAAATATGTCTTGTAAGCTTTCACAAAATCTCATACTAATATGTCCTCAAGTCCTCTCTATAACTTGTTCAATTTGCATAATAATTCCTCACAATAACTTATCCAAATCTGCTCAATAAGTCCTCACTAGAACTTATCCAAATCTGCTCTCAATCTGTATTGTAAGCTTCCAAAAAAGCTTACCCAAGTCTATCCACAAGTCTTCTCAAAGACTTACCTCAAATATGCTCAATAAGTCCACACTAGAACTTGTCCAATCTCATAGAAACATAAAGAGAATTGTTAGAGACTCAATATGCTCTACATTCATCACAATGCTCAATCACTTTCAATCACTCTCTTAGAAACATATAGAGAATTGTTAGAGACTCAATATGCTTCACATTCACCTCAATACTCAATAAATTTCAATCACTCTCTTAGAAACATATAGAGAATTGTTAGAGACTCAATATGCTTCACATTCACCTCAATACTCAATCACTTTCAATCACTCTCTTAGAAACATATAGAGAATTGTTAGAGACTCAATATGTGTAATGTCCCTTTCCTAGACAATCAATGGATCACATGGAGCTAGCCTACTCTTGGGTTCTCGTAGGCTATGTCAGGTGTTGGGGAGCCCATTGGAGGGTTTGCAGTCATCTTCAGCCTTTAGAATGCTTTTAGTTGCTAGTTTTTTGGGTCAATCCGAGCCTTGGAGTATGGACTTACTATTTTATTAAGTAAGTGGATTAGGGTTTTAGACATATTGGGCAGTAAAGTGAGACTCTTTGGTGAAATGGGTATCCGAATCTAATTCTAGTTTGTGGATTGGAGTGGCAGAGGTTAGAGTTTTTAATGGACGAAGTTTAATTATATTAAATTAAATTAAATATTTAATTTAATATAGTTTACTTTAATATTTTTATAAAATGGAGTTATGAGGTTATTAAAAAAGTCACTTAAGTTATATTATAATGTTATAAAGTGACTTATTTTCCTAGAAAAAAAAGGGATGCCACTCATATGAATTTTATATTGTTTTATTATGTAAATAAAGTGAAATTAAAAAAAAAACATTATTAATTCATATTTTACCCACCAAGGAGGTCGATCCATTGGAGAAGTTATAAAAGCACATCCAAGGCTTCATTTTGGGCATTCTTGGCTTGTTATTTATTGGAGAAAACATTGAGGAGACTTGCAGAGTTTTTTGGTAAGGGTTTTTAGCTTGTTCAGAGACGAAATCCTCTAGCAAGGACATCACTTTCATGTTGGCAATTTTGGGTACCTTGGGTACATTGCATTTGCTCAAGTGTATAAGTTGTCATTGATGTCAAGAAGCTTTTGAAGGAATTTGATTTGATGTAAAATAATTTGTTTTGATGAAGGTTACGGCTTGACAGGTTCGAAAGAAAGCAAGTTAGAAAAGTGTCGCGATATCGCGACATGTCGCATTTTCGACTTAAGCAGGAGAGAGAAAGCAAGTTAGAAAAGTGTCGTGATATCGTGACATGTCGCAGTTTCGTGACTCAAAGAGGAGAGAGAATGTTCGAGTCAGAAATGTCGCGATTTCGTGACATATTGCAAGGAAGGTTGAACGGACGAAAAAGTGTCGCGATTTCGCGTGACATGTTGCAGGAGAGAGAGTCCAAAGAAAAATGTGTCATGATTTCGTGACATAATGCGAGAGAGAGTCCAGAGAAAAGTGTCACGATATCGTGACATGTCGTTTTACCCAAAGGAAAGAAAAGCGCTAAGGAGAAAAAGTGTCACGATTTCACGACAAGTCGAAGACAAAGTGGAAGCAAGATAAAGTGTCACGATTTACACAGAAAATCAATTTCTGACATGCAAAAGGAAGAGTCCTAAATGAGAAGCGTCAGATTTGCGACAAGTTGCAAGAAGACAGAAAGCGTCACGATTTCACGAAGAAGAAAACGTAAGTAAAGTGTCAGATTTCAGATGAGGAAGAGAGAAAGGCAAATTTCAAACGAAGAGAAAGTGTCACGATTTCAGAAGATTGAGATGCAAGTGGAGAAAGTGTCACGATTTCATGAAAAAAGAAGAGCTTCAAAGGAGAAGTGTCACGATATCAGACAAAAGCAAAGTGTCAGATATCAAGGAGACAAGAAGAAGTGTCGATGACAAAGAGCAAAAGTAAGAAGAAATGTCACGATATCACGACAAAAGCCAAAAGAAAGTGTACGGATGCAAAAGTGTCACGATATCACGACATGTTGTAGTTTCACGAAAAACTACAGAAGAGTTACAGAGGAGTGAAGCCGACAAAGTTAAATTTGAGCCAACGAAGATTAGGGTTTGCAACGATGTAGTTTAGGGTTTGTACCGACTAAGATCAAGGTTTTCATCTTGAAAGTATTAGTATAAAAGGAGGGCTATTTGGAGAGTTGAGGGAATTGAGAATAGTCGAATGTGCATCAAGTGTGCGAGATGCAGCCGAAAGAGCACAAGAGCACAGAAGTGGGGAGATGATGTCGAAGCATGCAGAGTGAGCGCAACAGGCAAAGACGAACGAGGACATTTGTGCTAGACCGAAGGACTATGTTTAGTGCAAATTCGAGGACCAACTTTGGAGGTGATAGAGTTGAGGACAGAGGTCTCCAGCCAGAGCAGGGAGGACAGGTGTCTTCTATGGATAGAGTTCCATTTGCTAAGGGCAGCGGAGGCAGAGGTTTTCTAGAGGATCACCAGCCAGAGCAGAGCTAGGGGATTGGTGTCTCCTATGGGTTGGTGCCCACGAACTCGAGATTAGGGGATTGGTGTCTCCTTTGGGTTGGTGCCCATAAACATTGTAATCGGGAAAGGTATTCCCAAATTTGGATTGATAAAATTTAGTGAAAGATTTTATCCGTGGATGTAGCCCAACCATTTTGGGTGAACCACGTTAAAATGGGTCTTCAATGTGTGATGCTTTCTGTCTTGATTAATGTTGTGTTGATGCCTCTACTATCTAAAGTTAAAATTATTAATTGGTTAAGTCTTATACTGTTCACCCCCCCTCTCAGTATAAGCTTGTGTTCTTCAATTGGTATCAGAGCGGGTTTCTCCAGAAAGAGCCTAACAACTTGGAGAAGGATCTATCAGAGGAACATACAGATTCAGAAAGAGATGAAGAGGTTGAGTTCGATCTCAAAGGTGAATTCTTCTTGGCTTTAAAAAAGCTTGAGAAATTCAGGGAAGAAAATTATGTTCTCAAGCATCAATGTCAGGAAGAAGAGATTGCAAGATCAAAATTGTCTCAAAGAGTTATAGACTTCAAAATTCTAGCTGAAGAAGGAAAGAAGGTTGAACAGGTTCTAACAGAGGCTTTAAAAGGAAAGGAAGCTGATTGCGAGAAACTAGAAGAAGAGGTTATGTCTCTTAGAGTGAAGTTGGAACAATTGGCTCTCAGAAAGAATACTCCGTATGAAAAGCAAAAGAAGGATGGTATCACTATTCATGAAATAGGGTCTTCGAGCAAGACCAATCTTCATCCTGAAGAGCGGTGGATTCCAGTTGGTCACAAGAAGAACAATCATCCAAGGCATCAAAACAAGTTACATAATACTTTCCATGGCTATTGTTTTTCCTGCAAGAATTTTGGTCACAAAGCTATGCATTGCAATAAATCCTTGAATAGCCATAGTAAGGAAAATGTTAACTCTTTTGCACCTCTTATGAATAAAAATTTCATGTGTTACAAGTGCAAGAATTTTGGGCATATAGCAAGGATGTGCAGTTTGGATAGATCTAGCCTTGAGTTCACTAAAAAGAAAAATGAGATCAAATCTAAGTCAATGATAGTTCAAACTACTTTTCATGCTCAAGACAAAGTAGAAAAATGGTATCTTGATAGTGGTTGTTCAAAACATATGACTGGTGAAAAGGAAAAGTTTTTGGTCTTAAAACAAACAAACAGAGGAACAATCAATTTTGGAGATAATAGGTCAACTAAAATCTATGGTAAAGGGACTCTTAGTTTGGATGGGAAATCCAAAATAGAAAATGTGCTTTATGTAGAAGGCCTAAGACATAATCTTCTAAGTGTGAGTCAACTTTGTGATCAAGGGCACATAGTATCTTTCTTTTCAGATAGATGTGAGATAAGTAAAGAAAAAAATGGAAAACTCATTGCGAGTGCTACAAGGACTCCAAACAATCTTTACATGCTGAGTGAGATAAAAAGGGAAAAGTGTTTTCTAACTCAAGAAGATGAGAGTTGGCTATGGCATAAAATATTGGGGCATTTGAGCTTTGATAATCTTGTCAATATTAGTAACAAGGAAGCAGTTAGAGACTTGCCCAAAATAAAAAGGCCCCATAATATCATTTGCGGTCCCTCTCAACATGGAAAATAGACCAGAACCAGTTTCAAATCAAAAGGGTATACTTCTTCAAAACCATTGGATCTTATTCATACTGATTTATGTGGCCCCACCAGAACTCAGAGCATTCAGGGAGAAAGCTACTTCATGTTGTTTATAGATGATTATTCTAGAATGACTTGGGTTACTTTTCTCAAAGAAAAATCTGAAGCTTTTGAAAAATTTAAAGCTTTCAAAGAAATGATTGAAAATGAGACTGACAAGAGAATCAAATGCTTAAGATCAGACAGAGGAGGAGAGTTCACTTCAAATGAATTTATGGAATACTATGAGCAACAAGGAATCAAAAGAGAATATTCAACAGCAAGAACTCCTCAACAAAATGGAGTAGTTGAAAGGAAAAATAGAACTATTGAAAATATGGCTAGAGCTATGTTAAATGAGTCAAAACTCTAGATGGATTTTGGAAAGAGGCAATCAGTACAATAGTCTACATTATCACCAGGGTCCAACTTAGAGTCAATCATCATAAAACTCCTTATGAGTTGTGGAAAGGAAGACCAGCTACAGTAAAATACTTCAAAGTGTTTGGGAGTAAGTGCTTCATCAGAAGGGAAGATCAAAATTTGGGTAAGTTTGATCCTAGGTGTGATGAGGGAATCTTTCTTGGATATTCCAATAGAAGCAAGGCCTACAGATGCTTCAACAAAAGAACGCATACAGTCATAGAGAGCATAAATGTAACAATTGATGAAAAGACAGGGATAAGAGAACCAGTCAAGGAACTCAATGGTGAAATTTGTCAAGAAGAATTCAGAGAGGTTTCAGATGAAGAAGAGGAAAGACAACAATTGCTTCCCAAAACTCCTTCACGATATGTTCAGAAACATCATCCCAAATATTTGATCATTGGTGATCCAAACAGTAGGCAAACAAGAAGAAGAGTCATTCCTTCACACGATTCTACAAATGTTTCATTATTATCTCAGATTGAGCCAAAAGATTTCAATGAAGCATGTGCAGATAAATTTTGGGTAAAAGCGATGGATGAAGAGCTAAATCAAATAGAGAAAAGTGAAACTTGGGATTTGGTTCCAAGACCTAAGGACAAGAATGTCATTGGCACAAAATGGATATTCAGAAATAAACTCAATGAGGATGGAAAGATTGTCAGAAACAAAGCTAGGTTAGTCTGCAAAGGTTATGCTCAAGTAGAAGGTGTTGATTTCGAAGAGACGTTCGCTCCTGTTGCTCGTCTTGAAGCTATCAGAATGTTTTTGGCCCTTTCAAGCTTCAAATCATTCAAGGTATATCAAATGGATGTAAAGTCAGCTTTTCTAAATGGGGTGTTGGTAGAAGAAGTCTACATAGAACAACCAGAAGGAGTGTCTCTCACAGAACAGTCAGACTATGTGTGTAAACTAAAAAAGGCCTTATATGGGTTAAAGCAAGCACCAAGGGCGTGGTACTCAAGACTTGACAGTTATCTTCATGAGCAAGGCTTCAGGAAAGGCGTGGCAGATAGCAATTTGTATATTAAGAATGAAGATGATGATATGTTGATTATGGTTGTCTATGTTGATGATATTATTTTCGGGGGAAATAATACTCAGATGTGCAAAGTTTTTGCTAACACCATGCAGAAGGAATTTGAGATGTCTATGATTGGAGAGCTATCATTCTTTTTAGGTCTTCAGATTGCTCAATCAAAAGACGATGTATTTCTCTCTCAAGGAAAGTATATCAAAGAAATGTTGAAAAAATTTGGGATGATGGACAACAAACCAATATGTACTCCAATGATTACAGGGTGCAAGATGAGTAAAGATGATGAATCTCCAATGGCAGATCAGAGATTGTACAGATCAATGATTGGCAGCTTATTATATGTTACGGCTACCAGACCAGATATCATGCAGGCAGTTGGGTTAGTAGCAAGATTTCAGGCAGCTCCAAAAGATTCTCATGTTATAGCAGTTAAGAGGATATTCAGATATCCAAAGGGCACTATGGACTTTGGGCTTTGGTATCCCAAAGGTGATGATTTCACCCTCACGCTTATACAGATGCAGATTGGAGGCAGTATTAATGACAGAAAGCACTAGTGGTGGAGCATTCTTTCTGGGAAAGAGTTTGGTTTCTTGGTTAAGTAAGAAACAACCTTCAATTTCCTTATCTACAAAAGAGGCTGAATACATAGCAATAGTGGCTAGGTGTACACAGGTTTTATGGATGAAAACCACCTTGGAGGATTTCAAAGTCAAGCATGAACAACCCATCTCCATATTTTGTGATAATACAAGTGCCATAAGTATTTCCAAAAATCCTGTAATGCACTCAAGGACAAAGCATATTTCCATCAAGTATCACTTTCTAAGGGAGAAAGTGCAAGACAAGCAGGTCAAGCTAGAGTATGTGCCTACTAAAGAGCAGATTGCAGATATCTTCACCAAACCTCTTCCAAGAGATACGTTTGAGTATCTAAGGGAGAAATTGGGAGTTGTACTCCCACCCCAAAATTAATCACCTCATCAGGAGGTGGGGAGGGACTAAGCTAAGAGGCTCATTCTTAGTCCCGAGCCCCAAAGGTGACCCTTTGCCATTGATGACAAAGGGGGAGAGATATGAGTAAGGGGAGAGCTTCAAGTGAAGAGGAAAGCTTCAAGTCAAGGGGAGCAAAACTTCAAAGGAAGATTCTCAGTTGTTAGCACAGTTGGTTTCAGTTTTGGCTCTTGAGAAGTGTTTTCAGTAAAGGTTTGCCATCAATGACAAAGGGGGAGATTGTTGGCAATTTTGGGTACCTTGGGTACATTGCATTTGCTCAAGTGAATAAGTTGTCATTGATGTCAAGAAGCTTTTGAAGGAATTTGATTTGATGTAAAATAATTTGTTTTGATGAAGGTTACGACATGACAAGTTCGAAAGAAAGTAAGTTAGAAAAGTGTCACGATATCGCGACATGTCGCATTTTCTGACTTAACAGAGAGAGAAAGCAAGTTAGAAAAGTGTCACGATATCGCGACATGTCACGTTACGACTCAAAGAGGAGAGAGAATGTTCGAGTCAAATGTCACGATTTCATGACATATTGCAAGGAAGGTTGAACGGACGAAAAGTGTCACGATTTCGCAACATGTTGCGAGAGAGAGTCCAAAGAAAAATGTCATGATTTCATGACATAATGCGAGAGAGAGTCCAGAGAAAAGTGTCACGATATCACGACATGTTGACCCAAGAAAGAAAAGCGCTAAGGAGAAAAGTGTCACGATTTCTGACAAGTCGAAGACAAAGTGGAAGCAAGATAAAGTGTCACGATTTCACGACATCTAAAGAACCTCACGATTTTGACATGCAAAAGGAAGAGTCTAAAATGAGAAGCATCACGATTTCGCGAAGTCAGAAGACGAGTCACGATTTGACAGTAAGAAAACATAAGCTAAAGTGTCACGATTTCATGATGAGAAGGAAGAAAGCTCAGATTTAAAGAAAGATGAGAAAGTGTCACGATTTCAGATTAGAAGTGAAGACAAGTGTCAAAAGGAAGAAGTGTCACGATTTAGAAAGGAGAAAAAGGAGGAAGGAGAGAAGTTAAAAGAATGTCGATATCGACAAAACCAAAAGAAAGTGTACGGATGCAAAAGTGTCACGATATCGTGACATGTTGTAGTTTCAAGGAAAAAACTACAGAAGAGTTACAGAGGCAGTGAGGCCAACAAAGTTAAATTTGAGCCGATGAAGATTAGGGTTTGCAATCGATGTAGTTTAGGGTTGTGTAGCCAACTAAGATCAAGGTTTTGATCTTGAAAGTGTTAGTATAAAAGGAGGGCTGTTTGGAGAGTTGAGGGTGAATTGATGAATAGTCGAATGTGCATCAAAGTGTGCGAGATGCACCAAAAGAGCGCAAGAGCACAGAAGTGGCGAGATGATGTCGAAGCATGCAGAGTGAGCGCAACAGCAAAGACGAACGAGGACATTTGTGCTAGACCGAAGGACTATGTTTAGTGCAAATTCGAGGACCAACTTTGGAGGTGATAGAGTTGAGGACAGAGGTCTCCAACCAGAGCAGGGAGGACAGTGTCTTCTATGGATAGAGTTCCATTTGCTAAGGGCAGCAGAGGCAGAGGTTTTCTAGAGGATCACCAGCCAGAGCAAAGCTAGGGGATCAATGTCTCCTATGGGTTGGTGCCCACGAACTCAAGATTAGGGGATTGGTGTCTCCTTTGGGTTGGTGCCCATAAACATTGTAATCGGGAAAGGTATTCCCAGAATTTGGATTGATAAAATTTAGTGAAAGATTTTATCCATGGATGTAGCCCAACCATTTTGGGTGAACCACGTTAAAATGGGTCTTCAATGTGTGATGCTTTCTGTCTTGATTAATGTTGTGTTGATGCCTCTGCTATCTAAAGTTAAAATTATTAATTGGTTAAGTCTTATACTGTTCACCCCCCTCTCAGTATAAGCTTGTGTTCTTCATTTCGGGTATGGAAGACATCCTCATAGTGATTTAGAGCATTTTTATGATAGGGAATATCTTGTGCTTCGATTGTAGGTGATTCTTGAGGGGTTTAGAGAAGCAAACATCATATTAATTGCAGATACATTTTATTGGCATCATTTTAGCAAGGGTCATACCTTTTTAGCCTATTTTCAAAGCATTTCATTGGGATTAGAGTTAGGGTTTGTGAGCATTAATTTGGGTGCCATTCTCCTACATACCTAGCATGGATTTTGAAGTTGGTTTCAAGGGTTTTCAGGAAGATTTGAGTATCATATTTGCTATTGTACTTTTCTGGTACCTGTCCGTATAGTTTTAGTAGTTAATGTGAAATTTTTGGGGCTGAAAAACACCATTTTGCATGTGGGTATTGATAGATTTGGAACATAAACAAATGGGTATGTTTAATTTGATATTTTGAAGACATTTACCCATCTGGGTATTCTAAATAATTGTTGTAAACTTGCAGATTTGAAATTATAAGATTCTTGATTGAGGGTTTCCTCAAGAAAACTAAATATTCAATGTTTATCCTATTAAATATATTGCATGTTTATGGGTATTGCATAAAATTGATTATTCAGTGCTTAAATCATCTGGGTTTCATTGCATGCTTTGGTTTATGGTTTCTATTCATCTAGGTATCATTGCATGTTATAGTTATGGTTTCTACTCACATGGGTATTAATGCACATAGAAAATTAAGTCATAGTTTTGCAAGACAAATCAAAACACAGAGAAAAAATTATCCAATTTTGGGGTGGAATATTATAGTGGTATCAAAGCTGGTTTCCCTACCAGCCTATTGGGAAGTTGATATTTCTTGCATGGTCTTCAAATTTATGTTTCCATAATGAAGTGCAATAGTTGCATGTTAATATTTAGTGGCAGCTCCATGGAGCCACTCAGTGAAGAAGAGATTTTTTGGAAATATTATAAAACATACCAATCAATGGGAGCCATGTATCAAGCTGAAATATCATTTACAGACTTCATGGATATGATGGTAAAGTATGATCGAAAGTTGAAAAGGAACCCTAAAAATTTGTGTGTGAAGCTTTACATTGTAGGTAAGAAGCTTGAACATCCCTCTTTGTCAAAAGAAATCCTTCTCAGTACCTTAAGGGATGTGGAGAAATGTTTAGACATTGTTGATAGCTCACCTTCTCATATAATGAAACAAGCTATGGACCCTTCGATGTTTTCATTGGTTGAGCCGAAGTTGTTGGAACACTCAGATAAGAAGGTAAGACTCATGGTTGCTTCTTGCTTGAGTGAGATCTTGAGAATATTCACACCTAAATGTTGGACATTTTGAGTCCCTAAGCTAAAAGTTGTCATTGATGTCAAAAGGACCTATGTAAGTAAGCACTATGATTTTGCTCCACAAAGAGCTTCATGAGAAGCAAAGGTTTTGATCAAAGGTTCTAGAAGGGATGCATGGCATTTGGTTCCAAAAGGAGCTTCAAGGGAAGCTTAGCAAAAGGTTTTTATGAAAACCAAGGAAGGCAAGGAAAGGTTTTATTTAAAACCAATAGATGGCAGATTTGAAATGGGTTTTTCTTAAAACCCAAGTTGGCTTTTCGTTTCATCGAAAAATGTGCCCCGATGATGGAGAAATTTAATTTTAAAGGTTTAGTTTAAATTTTAATTTATTTAAAATTTTAATTTTAATTTTAAAATTAAATAAAAGGTTTTTCCCTCCTTTCTTATTGGCGTCACCGATGTCATGAGGGCAATGTTAAAAGGGCCGACGTATTCACATTGAAGGATGGCTTATATAAATAAGCCAAAGGTTTTCCATTTAATTATAAAAATAAGTGTCGCATGATTTTCGAAAACCCAAAGTATTTTTGCATCCGAATATTGCGCAGCAAATTTCGTGGAGTGTGACGTGGGTAGTCAAGTCATGGACGGTCAAAGTTTTGGTGCCTTGTGAGGAAAGCGCACGTGGCTTAAGGAAGAGAGTGCCCAAGGCACTCACATGGGCAGTGTTAGCTCACGTGGCTTAGCTACCGCTTGGCAGCACGGTGGGTAGAGGTTCGAAATGCCAAAGCCCTTCGAGGGCTCCTTTGAGGTATGCACTCCGACTCCGATATTTGCGGGGGTAAATATTTTAATTAAAATATTTGCTTGCTATGGTTTGATTATGTTTTTGTGGGAGATATAAGGTTGAGCAAGATTTAATATTTTAATAAGGTTTGATATTTGATTAATGTGAGATATTGCCTAAGAAAGCTTTGTGATTATTTTTGAGTGCAAAAGTGTTGAAAGGAAGGATATAAAATATTTGATTTATTTTATGGTATAAGTGGTTTTTGGAGTGACAAGGTTATGCAATGTTTTGATTTATTTTATTTTATGGTACAAGTGGTTTTAGGAGTGATAAGGAAGTTGTGCATTAATTCTTAAGAAGGTTTTCTAATTAAAAGCCTTGGTAAATATTATTGTGAAGTGGAGTAATGTTGATTATTTTGTGATCTTCTAACCCTTGTGAAGATTGGCAAAAGAATATTGTGATTGTGGCAGATTTCCAAAGAGGCTTCTTCATCTTCATTAAAGGTATGGGCACATTCTCCTATTGATTGATTATGGTGGTTGATTTCTAAAAATATCTTTGGAGTGAAAAGGATTGATTGTGGTTTCCTTTTCGAAAGTGATTGGTTTAATGCTTCAAGGTTTTCTGGATTGAGAGTTGTGATTAAACCTTGTTTTATAAGCATTGTTGTTGGAGCCCATTGGTTGTGCAAAGAACTTGAACTTGAGTTAGAAAAAACATGAGTATCATTGTTATGTGAGATTTGTTGTTGAGCATTGTTGGAAACATTTTGATTTGATTGAGCCTAGTCAAGTGGATGCATGTGGTTGTTCAAGTTCCATAAAATAAACTATTATATATTCTTGATTTGAGTTGAGATTGAGATTTGAGAATAGAACATATAGAGTCTCTAAAAATTCTCTTTATGCTTCTATGAGATTGATTTGAGTTGAGATTGGGATTTGAGTATAGAACATATAGAGTCTCTAACAATTCTCTTTATGCTTCTATGAGATTGATTTGAGTTGAGATTGGGATTTGAGTATAGAACATATTGAGTCTCTAAAAATTCTCTTTATGCTTCTATGAGATTGAGTTGAGATATTGATTGAGCATTAAGTATAGAACATATTGAGTCTTTAACAATTCTCTTTATGATTCTATGAGATTGGACAAGTTCTGTGTGAGCTTGTTAAGCAGATTTGAGACAAGTCTTTGAGAAGGCTTGTGGACTGATTTTGAGTAAGCTTTTATGGAAGCTTGCTAAGAAGATTTGAGCAAGTCCTAGAGAGGACTTGTTGAGCATATTTGGACAAGTTCTGAGTGAGCTTGTTGAGCAGATTTGGACAAGTTCTATGTGGACCTATTGAGCAGATTTGAGCAGGTTCTATGTGGACCTATTGAGAATATTTGGACAAGTTCTGAGTGAGCTTGTTGAGAAGATTTGAGAAGGTTCTGAGTGAACCTATTGAGACAGAGCTTTGGAGGTGATAGAGTATAGAGGACAAAGTCTTAGTGGATAGAGATCTAGCATCCAGGACAATTGAAGATAGATCTGAGTGAGGAGTCTTCAAGTGGAGAGAGATCCACCTGTCAGTACAACAGAGAGACAGAGTCATCTAGAAGATCACTAGCCAGAGTAGAAGGGGAAAGATTTCTCCTATGGAAGAGATCCATGAACTTGATATTAGGGGATCAACATCTCCTTTGGATAGAGGTCCATAAATATTGTAATTGGGAAGGATTCCCAAAGAGATTGATTGAGAAAATTTTAGTAAAATATTTTCTCCGTGGAGTAGCCCACATTAGGTGAACCACGTAAATTGTGGTGTCTCTATTGTGTATGGTGTTTTGTACATTTCTTTGATTACTGCTATTGATACTGCTATCTATATACTGCATAATATTGAATTGAAAGAAAAAGTAAAAATGGGTCTTATACTATTCACCCCCTCTCAGTATAAGCTTGTGTTCTTCAATTGGTATCAGAGCGGGTTCCTTTAGAAGAGTTTGACAGCTTGAAGGAAAAGCGGTCTAAGAACACAATGGATCAAAAGGATCAAAGAGATAGACCCTTCAATAATGTAGTACCAGTATTTTATGGAAGTGACTTCTTATATTGGTGTATGCTGATGAGATTTTACTTGATGGCACTTGGCAATGAATTTTGGGATGTAGTGGAACTTGGATATGATTCAACATCCAATCCTCCTACAGATAAGGAAGGTAAGCTTCTAATGCATGCAAATTCAAGAGCTATGAATACAATTATAAAATGGCTGCATAGATCAGAATCTATGAAGGTTATGGAATGTAAAAAAACAAAAGAAATGTGGGAACTTCTGCATGAAATATATGAAAGAGATAAAGGAGTCAGAATGGCTAATATCAGAAATCTCAAAGGAGAATTTGAGAACCTAAGAATGAGGGATGATGAAAACATTCATGACTATCTCAACAAGGTTGATGAACTTGTACATGAGATGAAAGGTCTTGGAATGAAGGTTGATGAATCTGATGCTTGTGATAAGATCTTGAGGACTCTTCCAAAAAGGTATAGTGAAAAGGTTTCTACTATAGAAACATCAATTGATAGTGATTCTTTGACAATGAATTATTTTCTTGGCATGCTTACTACTTTTGAGATAAGAACAAAATATCCTATTCCTCCGAAAGAAGTTGCTTTCAAAGTAGATAAAAATAAAAAGGGAAAGAAGATAGAATCGATCAGTGATTCATCCAGTGATGAAGAAGCAAATTATGGCAGAAGAGATAGAGGTTCTAGAAGACCCATAGATCTAAGATCTATCAAATGTTTCAATTGTGGATGGTATGGACACTATGCAATAGAATGTAAAGAGCCAAAAGGCAACAATGATGAAGAAAAATAGGATCACAAATACAGGGAATCAGAAAGACATAGGTACCAGAAGAAAAGCAAGGATGGACAAAGCAGACAAGGAAAGAAGTTCTTCCAGAGACAAAAGAGAAGCTACTATGCAGAAAATGCAAGTAAGTACTCAATTGATAGTGATGCTAGTTTTTCAGACAATGATAGAGATGAAGTCCTATTTATGGTTAAAGAGAAAGATTCAGTTAAGAAAAGGACTCTAGTTATTCTCAAGTGTTTTAGATGTGGTAAATTTGGACATCTTGAAGATGATTGCACTAGGGATGGTTATAGTTTTAGTGATGATGATTTTGAAGATGCACTTGAAAGACCAGATGAGAATCTTCTAATGGCTTTGGAAGATAAAGAAAATGATCCTATAGAAGACAAGTCAAAAGGAAGTAATGATAAGGACAAAGGCAAAAAAATAGAAGATTATTCAGTAGAGAATGGTTATGATCTCAAGGGAGAACTTATCTATGCCCTTGACACAATAAAGAAGGTTAGAAAGCAACACTCCAAGCTTGAAAGTCAGTTTCAAGAATGTGATGAAGAAAGGTTATTGCTCATAGAGGATTTAGAGAAGTCAAAGGCTAAGGCAAGCAAGTTCAAGGATACGTTAGAAGCAAAGATTTTGGAATGTGAGAAGTTAGCACAAGAAGTGGCTACTCTAAAATAAGACTTAAAGGACTCCAAGATCAAGATGAAGAGTTTCACAAATAGCTCTAAGAACTTGGATAAGTTCATCTGTGGACAACAACGAACATCATGTTCAACAGGTCTTGGCTTTGGAAAGGTTCAAAAGAAACAGGAAAAAGAATCTACTTCAAGTCTTGATGAAGAAGAAACTTTAGAAGAAGATACATCAGAAGAAGATAGTTTAAGTGAAAGTGGGACATCAGAGGATGAGTTGGACAACAAAGAGTTCAACAAAGAGAGGAACAATGCACAAAGAAGATACAGATGGAACATCAATTAGGATAGGAGACCAATGAGGTCAAGACAAGGAGGCTTCAATGGAAGATGCTTTTCATGTCACAGGTTTGGACACATGGCTTCATAGTGCAGGACTCATGAAAGATAGGTATATGGAAAAGAACAACTTTTCCAAGGTTATTGCTACTCATGCAATGGTTTTGGTCACAAGGCAATGAATTGCAGGATTAATGATAGAAGATGATATGGCTTCACTAGGAGAAATCCTAAGACAATTGCACATTCAAGGAATAATAACATTAAGTGTTATAAGTGCAATAATGATGGTCACATAGCAAGATGGTGTAGAGAAAATATTCCAAAAATAGGCATGAACAGGAACAAGAACATGAAACAGGGACAGGAATATGAACAGGAACAAGAATATGAACAAAAATAGGAATATGAATAGAAACAAGAAGATGAACATGAATAGAGACTCAAAAAAGAATAAGAACAAGAACAAGGATGAGAACCAGAACAAGAACATGGATAAGAACAAGAACAAGAATAGGAATAGAAGTGACGATAGGAACAGGGATGATGACTTGGAAAGAAACAGTGAGTGGATTCAAAAGACTCACAAAAGAAGAGAGAAAGATAAAGGTACATATCTATGCTTTCGAGGAGTAGAAATACTCCCACCCCAGAATTAACCACCTCATGTGGAGGTGGAGGAGGGGCTAAGCTAAGAGGCTCATTCTTAGCCCCAAGCCCCAAAGGTGACCCTTTTCCATTGATGTCAAAGGGGAGAGATTTGTGTATTGGGGAGAGATTTGATATGAGATTTGATATTTGAGAGAGCATTGAGCCAGGGGGAGCAAAGACCCAGGGGAGCTGAAAAGAAGGTCAGGTTTCAGTAAAATGAATATGGGTTGCCATCAATGACAAAGGGGGAGATTGTTGGACATTTTGAGTCCCTAAGCTAAAAGTTGTCATTGATGTAAAAAGGACCTATGTAAGTAAGCACTATGATTTTGCTCCACAAAGAGCTTCATGAGAAGCAAAGGTTTTGATCAAAGGTTCTAGAAGGGATGCATGGCATTTGGTTCCAAAAGGAGCTTCAAGGGAAGCTTAGCAAAAGGTTTTTATGAAAACCAAGGAAGGCAAGGAAAGGTTTTATTTAAAACCAATGGATGGTAGATTTGAAATGGGTTTTTCTTAAAACCCAAGTTGGTTTTTTGTTTCATCGAAAAAGGTGCCCTAGTGATGGAGAAATTTAATTTTAAAGGTTTAGTTTAAATTTTAATTTATTTAAAATTTAAATTTAAATTTTAAAATTAAATAAAAGGTTTTCCCTCCTTTCTTATTGGCGCCGCCGACGTCATGAGGGAAATGTTAAAAGGGTCGACGTATTCACATTGAAGGATGGCTTATATAAATAAGCCAAAGGTTTTCCATTTAATTATAAAAATAAGTGTCGCATGATTTTTGAAAACCCAAAGTATTTTTGCATCCGAATATTGCGCAGCGAATTTCGTGGAGTGTGACGTGGGTAGTCAAGTCATGGACGGTCAAATTTTTGGTGCCTTGTGAGGAAAGCGCATGCGGCTTAAGGAAGAGAGTGCCCAAGGCACTCACATGGGTAGTGTTAGCTCATGCGGCTTAGCTACTACTTGGCAACATAGTGGGAAGAGGTTCGAAATGCCAAAGCCCTTCGAGGGCTCCTTTGAGGTATGCACTCCGACTCCGATATTTGTGGGGGTAAATATTTTAATTAAAATATTTGCTTGCTATGGTTTGATTATGTTTTTGTGGGAGATATAAGGTTGAGCAAGCTTTAATATTTTAATAAGGTTTGATATTTGATTAATGTGAGATATTGCCTAAGAAAGCTTTGTGATTATTTTTTAGTGCAAAAGTGTTGAAAGGAAGGATATAAAATATTTGATTTATTTTATGGTATAAGTGGTTTTTGGAGTGACAAGGTTATGCAATGTTTTGATTTATTTTATTTTATGGTACAAGTGGTTTTAGGAGTGATAAGGAAGTTGTGCATTAATTCTTAAGAAGGTTTTCTAATTAAAAGCCTTGGTAAATATTATTGTGAAGTGGAGTAATGTTGATTATTTTGTGATCTTCTAACCCTTGTGAAGATTGGCAAAAGAATATTGTGATTGTGGCAGATTTCCAAAGAGGCTTCTTCATATTCATTAAAGGTATGGGCACATTCTCCTATTGATTTATTATGGTGGTTGATTTCTAAAAATATCTTTGGAGTGAAAAGGATTGATTGTGGTTTCCTTTTCGAAAGTGATTGGTTTAATGCTTCAAGGTTTTCTGGATTGAGAGTTGTGATTAAACCTTGTTTTATAAGCATTGTTGTTGGAGCCCATTGGTTGTGCAAAGAACTTGAACTTGAGTTAGAAAATAACATGAGTATCATTGTTATGTGAGATTTGTTGTTGAGCATTGTTGGAAACATTTTGAGTTGATTGAGCCTAGTCAAGTGGATGCATGTGGTTGTTCAAGTTCCATAAAACAAACTATTCTATATTCTTGATTTGAGTTGAGATTGAGATTTGAGAATAGAACATATAGAGTCTCTAACAATTCTCTTTATGCTTCTATGAGATTGATTTGAGTTGAGATTGGGATTTGAGTATAGAACATATAGAGTCTCTAACAATTCTCTTTATGCTTCTATGAGATTGATTTGAGTTGAGATTGGGATTTGAGTATAGAACATATTGAGTCTCTAAAAATTCTCTTTATGCTTCTATGATATTGAGTTGAGATATTGATTGAGCATTAAGTATAGAACATATTGAGTCTTTAACAATTCTCTTTATGATTCTATGAGATTGGACAAGTTCTGTGTGAGCTTGTTAAGCAGATTTGAGACAAGTCTTTGAGAAGGCTTGTGGACTGATTTTGAGTAAGCTTTTGTGGAAGCTTGCTAAGAAGATTTGAGCAAGTCCTAGAGAGGACTTGTTGAGAAAATTTGGACAAGTTCTGAGTGAGCTTGTTGAGCAGATTTGGACAGGTTCTATGTGGACCTATTGAGCAGATTTGAGTAGGTTTTGTGTGGACCTGTTGAGCAGATTTGGACAAGTTTTGAGTGAGCTTGTTGAGTAGATTTGAGAAGGTTATGAGTGAACCTATTGAGATAGATATTTGGAGGTGACAGAGTATAGAGGATAGAGTCTCAGTGGATAGAGATCCAACAGCCAGGACAATTGAAGATAGATCTGAGTGAGGAGTCTTCAAGTGGAGAGAGATCCACCGATCGAGTGCAATAGAGAGACAAAGTCTTCTAGAAGATCACTAGCCAGAGCAGAAGGGGAAAGAGTTCTCCTGTGGAAGAGATCCATGAACTTGAGATTAGGGGATCAACATATCCTTTGGATAGAGGTCCATAAACATTGTAATTGGGAAGGATTCCCAAAGAGATTGATTGAGAAAATTTTAGTAAAATATTTTCTCTATGGAGTAGCCCACATTGGGTGAACCACATAAATTGTGGTGTCTCTATTGTGTATGGTGTTTTGTGCATTGCTTTTATTACTGCTATTGATACTGCTATCTATACACTGCATAATATTGAATTGAAATAAAAAGTAAAAAGGGGTCTTATACTGTTCACCCTCCCTCTCAGTATAAGCTTGTGTTCTTCACTAAAGCTTCTTACAATGATGACACTTTGAGGAAAGTTATGCAGATGTTGGTTTACAATTTTAGAGGGTTGGGAAAAGTCATAAGTTCATATTTTTCCATAAGAGATATCATACTTGAGTCATTTTCAAGAGCTATAATGGGCAACATCATGTTAGATTTGAACATGGATAAGTTGATTTACAAAATGTTTCATCATTTTATTGCTACAGCCAAAGAAGAACATGATGATGATATTATTGCAGCCATGAGAGACATTATGATTTTAGTAATAAACCAAAGTGATATAAGTGATGAGTCTTTCCAACCACTCATATCTATGTTAATGGACGTTTGGAGATATTATTTGGTTTCTTCACCTACAACACATGACTTGGTCAACAGTGTAGTTCAAGAGTGTAAAAAAAGGTTGCAGCCCTTCTTGATTATTTATGAGAACAGGGAAGAAGAGGAGCTTAAATCAGAAAATTCTCATGAAGGCAATGACACCACACATAAGGTATGTATGGATGAGTCTCAGATTGATTTTAATAACATGCATGAACTGAACAAGGGGAAAATAACACTACAATAAACTTTGTTTCTGATTTAGACCACTCAAAAGGAAGTTCTAAGGTTGACCAATGATTTGATGGCACTATTAGAATTGGTGCTAATGATGACAAATTTTTTCAGTTTACTAATGCCAATGCAGAGACAAATAATGATGAATTTGTTACAATAGCTTATTATGATGAGTTCACTAATGCTTTTTTAGATGCTAAGCATGTTGAAGGTGATATAGATTTCCAATCAACACATGATGACACTTCCCTATCACACTTCGATGATGACAGTACAAATGGATGTGGGTTTAGTTTTGAAACTAAACCTATGAAAGTAAGTGTGTTGGGTAACTTCATTTTCTTTGATGATCTTCAGAGTGATTTACGTACTGAGATAGACATGCATGATGAAGCAGAATTAAGAGATAATTTCTCAGTGCCTTGGGATCCGAGTGTGTTGATACCTAATACTGTTGAAGAAATGATTGGGAGTGAAATTCCTCTTATCCCAAGTAAAGAACAAACAATGGAGCATATAATGTGCAAAGAGGAAACCCCAATAGATGTTGATTTTGTAGAATATCATCAAGAAAATAATTCTAAAAACTTAATGTATAAATCTGATTTTGATGTCAGAACTAGTGAAGACATAATTGTTGTTGCATTAACTCATTTTGATGACACCCAAAAATTCACTAAATAACTATATTGGAAGGTCCAAATTGAGTAGAGGAAGAAGGGTGTTGAAGGGTTAGTCACTATTGCAGATTTGAAGACATTAATAGCAGCCTTGGAAACTATGAAATCAGATTTCATGAACATACTTGCAGACAGGGACCATTATATCAGGCTTGCTGAAGAGACCCATAGTGCATTAAATGGAAAAGAGGAAGAGGTTGATAGGCTCCCTACTGAGCTTAAGTATTCTAGAAGTTCTTTGTTAGAGGCACACATTTCATTGCATGAAATAGAGATGAAACTTGTTGTTGTAATAGATTCCACTAAACAAGAGAATTAGGAAAGAGCCAAGGAGATTGGGTAGTTGGTTGAAGAGCTTGATAGCATTCAGGAGGACTTTGAATTAGTCCACTATCCCACAAAATCAGAAGACACTATCTTAGAGTAGTGGGTTTATTGGTTCGAGCATGATGATAGTAATGAGATCCAGTGGATTGGTAATCTATTATTTGAGTTGGATAGTGAGACAACTTGTAACAATCCACTCTTTGAGATGCATCATGATGATGATTTGCTTCCTTTGATGGATCATGTTGGGTCGAATATTTGTGACATGGTGTTGAACCTTGTGGATTCACCCCACGGAGTGGAGATTAATAAAGATTCAATAGTTGATGTGATGGAGAGGCTTTGTGATGTACCAACAAACATTCCTAATTCTTATATAGATGAAATTCATATGATGTTTGGTATGGTGTAGCCTCAGTATGTCAGAGCCTTTGAGGAGGTGAATTTCTACACCCAAGATCGTATGTTGGTGTTTCTAGGCATCGAGAACGATGGAAGGTGCATGCCTTGGGAGTTGGTTAGCCAAAAGAGTGAAAGGGATGTTGTTGTTTGTTTTTTGAACAGCTATATGGATTGGAGGGAGATTCTGAAGATGAAACAAAGGTTTTTTGGATTGGTGACTCTCTGGGAGGCTAATTCAGTTGATGGTATGATCAAAATTTACATTCTATTTGGTAGGTCTATGATTTGCAGTAGTTATGCTTCTCATGGAATGCTGATTCTTCTAAAATCAGACTTTGAGATGCTAATTTCAGACTTGGACAACTTTAGTTTTGATCATTTTTGGGTCATTCAACCTTCGGGTAAGAATTTTGTCAATCAACTCATGTTGATAGATTTCCCAATTTCTTATTCTGCTTTGAGATTCATTGTTGTTCGAGTGTGTGGTTACTCCTAGAAAAAATATATGATCACTTGGAGGTTGAGTCACAACTTGATGTTCTTAGACCTTGTTAGTGGAAGCATTCCTGAGATGCTTATTCATAGAATTGACATTGCAACCCACTTCTATATCAACTTCTTGTTGGATATTGATCAGTGCTTTCATTGGGTTACCGAGGTGAGAATTGCAGAGAAACATGTTATTCTGATGAGCAGATTGCATTCTTGGATGCACAATACCATGTTGGACAGTGGGAGCACTGGATTTGTTCATACAAAGATACTTTGGCATGATACTTTTCATGACATAGAGCTTGGCCGCTATAGGAAATCCAATTCAGATTTTGAGGATGAGTATATTATTTGGTTGCAGGAGCAGGGAGTGCAGTTGGTGCACAATGGATTTCCTGTTGAGATCAGAGTGGCGCAACGTCAGCATGGTGGATTTCTCCTAAGGATTGTTTGGGATCCTGGTATTTTTGTGACTACAACTAGGAGCAAATATTTGACTAGAGTATATTGGAGTATTGCTTGAGGACAAGCAATCTTTGGGAAGGGTGGACTGTAATGTCCCTTTCCTATCCAGTCAGTGGATCACATGGAGCTAGCCTACTCTTGGGTTCTCATAGGCTATGTCAGGTGTTGGGGAGCCCATTGGAGGGTTTGCAGTCATCTTTAGCCTTCAGAATTATTTTAGTTGCCAATTTTTTGGGTCAATTCGAGACTTGGAGTATGGACTTACTATTTTTAGTAAGTTAGTGGATTAGGGTTTCAGACATATTGGGCAGTAAAGTGAGACTCTTTGGTGAAATGGGTGTCTGAATCTACTTCTATTTTGTTGATTGGAGTGGCAGAGGTTAGAGTTTTTAATGGACGAAGTTTAATTATATTAAATTAAATTAAATATTTAATTTTACTTTAATATTTTTATAAAATGGAGTTATGAGGTTATTAAAAAAGTCACTTAAGTTATATTATAATGTTATAAAGTGACTTATTTTCCTAGAAAAAAAGGGGATGCCAATCATATGAATTTTATAATGTTTTATTATGTAAATAAAGTGAAATTAAAAAAAAACATTATTAATTCATATTTTACCCACCAAGGAGGTCGATCCATTGGAGAAGTTATAAAAGCACATCCAAGGCTTCATTTTGGGCATTCTTGGCTTGTTATTTATTGGAGCAAAAATTAAGGAGACTTGCAAAGTTTTTTGGCAAGGGTTTTCAGCTTGTTCGGAGACGAAATCCTCCAGCAAGGAAATCACTTTTGGGATTGGAAGACATCCTCAGAGTGATTTAGAGCATTTCCATGACAAGGAATGTTTTGTGCTTCTATTGTAGGTGATTCTTGAGGGTTTTAGAGGAGCAAACATTAGATTAATTGTATATACATTTTATTGGCATCATTTTAGCAAGGGTCATACCTTTTCAACCTATTTTCAAAGTATTTCATTGGGATTCGAGCTAGGGTTTGTGAGCATTAATTTGGGTGCCATTCTCCTACAGACCTAGCATGGATTTTGAAGTTGGTTTCAAGGGTTTTTAGGCATATTTGAGTATCATATTTGCTATTGTACTTTTCTAGTACATGTCCGTACAATTTTAGCAGTTAATGTGAAAGTTTTGGGGCTGAAAAAACACCATTTTGCATGTGGGTATTGATAGATTTGAAACAACAACAAATGGATATGTTTAATTTAATATTTTTAAGACATTTACCCATCTGGGTATTCTAAATAATTGTTGTAAACTTGTAGATTTGAAATTATAATATTCTTGATTGAGGGTTTCCTCAAGAAAGCTAAATATTCAGTGTTTATGCTATTAAACCTATTGCATGTTTATGGGTATTGCATAAAATTGATTATTCAGTGCTTAAATCATCTGGGTTTCATTGCATGCTTTGGTTTATGGTTTCTATTCATCTGGGTATCATTGCATGTTATAGTTATGGTTTCTACTCACCTGGGTATTAATGCATGTAGCAAATTAAGTCATAGTTTTGCAAGACAAATCAAAACACAGAGAAAAAATTATCCAGTTTTGGGGTGGAATATTACAATATGCTTCACATTATCCTCAATACTCAATCACTTTCAATCACTCTTTTATCATGAAAACATATAGAGAATTGTTAGAGACTCAATATGCTTCACACTCATCAATACTCAAACTCTTTCTCAAAACAATTCAGAATATAGAATAATTTGTTTCACAGAACTTGAACAATCACTTCACACATTCACTCAATGAAATAATCCTTGCTCACAAACCCTAGTCCAAGCATATGAATACTCACTCAAATATTTCCAACAATGCTTTATCAACCACTCTCACATAACAATGATACTCATATTCTTTCCAAATCCTAGTTTAAGTTCTTCACTCAACAATTCACTTCAACAACAATGCTTATAAGACAATATTCACATAACAATGATACTCATGTTATTTGCAAACCCTAGTTCATGTTCTTCGCTCGATTCAAACACTTCAACAACAATGCTTATAAAACAAGGTTTTATCAACAACTCTTAATTCTAGAAAACCTTGAAGCATTGATTCAAAACACTCTCAACAATGCAAACCAAACAATCCTTTTCACTCCAACCTTTCATTCACAATTTTCAACAATCACTCACTAGGAAGAATATGCCCATACCTTTTGTTGGATGTCAAAGTGCCTTTGGAAAAACCTGTCTTAATCACAATTTCCTTCTTTCCAAATTCAATGGTTAAACACAACAATATCACTTCAATACTTTCTCAAAAATATTCCCTTTGACACAAAATAATCACAACTCTATTTATGCCTTATTTCTCCCTTTTAAAAATAACACTCATCATAACATACATAAAAATAATTTCTTTGATACACCTTATCAACTCCAACTTAAAATAATATCCAACACCATAAAATATCAACCAAACACCTTACAATCCTTTCAAAACCTTTGAGAAAATAACATTAAAAATTCAATTTTGCAAAACCCTTATAACTACCTTGCAACCTTAAAACCAAATAAATTCTTAAGAAATTGTTGGAAAAAAAAAAAAAAAAAAAAATAAAAAAAAAAAAAAAAAAAAAAAAAAAAAAAAAAAAAAAAAAAAAAAAAAAAAAAAAAAAAAAAAAAAAAAAAAAAAAAAAAAAAAAAAAAAAAAAAAAAAAAATAAAGTAAGAGACAACCCCAAAAAAATAAAAATATGCAAAAATTAATTTTTAAATGCCCAAACTATATCCCCAAAATTTTTGGCAACCAATTATCAAAGCATAACTCTTTCTTCCCAAAAGGGAATTCGACGAGATTCGATCTATCGTTCTCCTCTATCCTAAGCGCCTTAGTGCTTGGGAGCCCACCACATGGGCTACAAAGGCTCACATGAGGGAAGGATAAACTCCTTCCTATTATGCCTCTGTCGTCGTCTCTTTTCTCATGAATTTCGCATGCTTTCTCTCTTCCTTGGACGCAATGCAAATTACAAAGCTCGCATTCAATTTCAAAGGCATGGTCATTTTTGGTGGTGTGAATGTTCCTCATTTTATACATGTTTTCAAACTTCTCCTCACGTCGGTGCTATGACATTCAAATTTTAATTTCAAATTTTATTTTTAATAACCCACCTTAGGGTTTTAACCTTAGCTTAAATTAATTTATAATTAATAATTAATTTAAATAACTTTATAAGTTAAATAAATTAACTAATAAATTAATTTAAAATTAATTTATAATTAATTTTAAACTTCCTTTGTATAATATTATAAAAAAATATTATAATATTATTTATTTGGGCTTTCTCTTGCACTTTGGCCCTCATCTGACTTCCTGGAACCGGGTCTTGAAACTGAAACCGAAATGGATGCTGCCAACTAAAACTGCCATTGATTGGTGTTGTTAGTTCGACATCAATGACCACTTACTCTTGACATCAATGACAACTTATCACTCAAAATTTCCAACAATATCCCCCTTTGTCATTGATGGCAACCCAAATTCGTTTTACCAAATCTTGACCTTTTTCCTATTCTGCTCTCCCTGGGAAACTGCTCCCCCTAACTCAATGCTCTCTCCTTAAACCAAATCTCTCCCCCTTACTCAAATATCTCCCCATTTGACATAAATGGCAAAGGATTACCTTTGGGGCTTAGGGCTAAGAATGAATCTCTTAGCTTAGCCCCTCCCCCACCTCCTCTTGAGGTGGTTAATTCTGGGGTGGGAGTATTTCTACTCCCAACAAGCACTGGTCTTTACCTTTATCCTCTTTCCTTATCATTTGATCCTTATGATTTCTTTGACTATTCTTGTTCCTATTCTAGTCCATGTCCACATTCTTGTTCCTGTCCATGACAATATTCCTGTTCCTGTTCCTATCCATGCCCATATTCCTGTTCCTATTCATGTTCCTGTTCATGCTTGATTCTAGAATGTCTACTCTACACAATACTATTGTATGTCCATCATTATTGCACTTATAACACTTAATGTTATTATTCCTTTGAGGTGCAAATATTTTAGGATTTCTCCTAGTGAAGCCATATTTGTTCCTATCATGAACCCTGCAATTCATTGCCTTGTGACCAAACTGATTACATGAGTAGCAATACCCATGGAAAAGTTGCCTGTTTTTGTTCCCATTTTCCTATCTTTCATTTGTCCTACACTGTGAAGCCATGTGCCCAAACCTATGACATGAGAAATACTACCTATTGAAATTTCCTTGTCTTGACCTCATTGGTCTCTTAGTCTCTCTTACCCTATTCTAATTGTTGTTCCATATTTTCCTCCTTTGTGCATTGTTCCTTTCCTTGTTGAACTTGTTGTTGTCCAACTCATCCTAAGATGTCTCACTTTCTCTTACATTGTCTTCTTCTAAAGTTTCTTCTTTTGAAGCTTCTTCTTCTTTAGAACTTGAGGTTGACTCTTCTTCTTGTTTTTTTTGAGCTTGTTCAAAACTAAGACCTGTTTTGTTTTTTGACCTTCTTTGTACCTTGATCATCTTATCCACAATATTTAAACTCTTTCCAAACTTGTGTAGCTTATTCTTGAAATATTCTAAATCTTCCCTTAGTAGAGCTACTTCTTGTTCTAACTTTTCACATTCCAAGACCTTTGTTTCTAGCTTATCCTTGAACTTCTTTGTCTTAGCCATTGATTTATTTAAATCCTCTATAATATTTCCTCTCTCTTCATCACATTATTGAAACTAAAACTCAAGTTTAGAGTTTTTCTTTCCTATCCTTTTTACTATGTCAAGAGCATAAATAAGTTCTGCCTTAAAATCATATCCTTCTTTATCTGATTCTTCCTCTATTTGTTTGCCTTTGTCCACATCTTCATTTTCTTTTGACTTTTCTACTATAGGATCACCTTCTTCTTCTTCTAGTACTATTAGAAGATTCTCTTTTGGTCCTACTAGTGCATCCTCATATTCATCATCACTAAAATTGAAACCATTCCTTGTACAACTATCTTCAAGATGTCCAAAATTACCACATCTAAAGCACTTGAGAATTATTGGTGTCCTTTTCTTAACTTGTTCTTTTTATTCAATCATAAATAGGAATTCATATTTATTATTATCTGAAAAACTATTATCACTATCACTTGAGTACTTACTTGCCTTGTCTGCATAGTAGCTCCTTTTTTATATTTGAAAGAATTTCTTTCCTTGTCTACCTTGTCCTTCCTTGCCTTTCTTTTGGTGCTTGTATCTTTCTGATTCCCTGTTCCTGTGATCCTATTTTTCTTCATCATTGTTATTTTTAGCTTCTTGACAATCAGTTGCATAGTGACCATATTTTACACAATTTAAACATCTAATAGATTTTGTATCTTTAAACCTTCTTGAATCCTTATTCCTTTTACCATAATTTTCTTCTTCATCACTGGATGACTCATTGCTTGATTCTAACTTCTTACCCTTTGTCTTCTTAATTACTTTGAATTTTGCTTCCTTTTGGGGAATAGGTTCCTCTTTTTTTCTCAACTCAAATGTTGTAAGAATACCAAGCAACATATCTCTTGTCAAAGAATCACCATATTTTGATTCTTCTATAGCAAAAATATTTTCACTAAATATTTTTAGAAGAGATCTTAAGACCTTATCACAAACATCTGATTCATCAACCTTAAGTCCAAGTCCTTGCATGGCGTTAACAACCTCATCTATCAAAAGTAGATAGGTACTAATGTTTTCCTCATCCTTCATTCTTAATCCTTCAAATTGTGCTTTGAGATTTCGTATCTTTACATTTTTGACACTTTTATCTCCTTCATATATACTTTGCAACTTATCCCAAATTCCTTTTGCATCTTGACAATGCATAACTTTTATGGACTATGTTCTATGCAAACCTCTTAAAATTGCATTCATTACTTTTGAATTGTAATGTTGTAGAAGCTTACCTTCCTTATCTATAGGTGGATCAACTGGTGGTACGTATCCATTTTCAACTGCTTCCCAAATTTCATTGCCAAGTGCCATCAGGTAAATCTTCATTCTCATACTCAAATATATATAATCACTTCCATAAAATATTGGTGCTGAATTATCTGAGGACACATTATTAGAATTCATTGTGTTCTTGAAAGCTTTTCCTTCAAGATTTTAAACTCTTTCGAAGGAACCCGCTATGATACCAATTGAAGAACACAAGCTTATACTGAGAGGGGGTGAACCCTATAAGATCACTTTTTACTTTTCTTTCCCAATCAATATTATGCAATGTATAGATAGCAATATCAAAAACAATAATCAAAGCAATGCACAAATCACCACACACAATAGAGACACCAAATTTACGTGGTTCACCCAATGTGGGCTACTCCACGAAGAAAATTTTTCACTAAAATTTTCTCAATCAATCTCTTGGGAATCCTTTCCCTATTACAATGTTTATGGACCTCTGTCCAAAGGAGACACCAATCCCCTAATCAATTTTATGGATCTCTATCCATAGGAGACACCAATATCCTAACTCTACTTTGGCTGGTGATCCTCTAGAAGACCTCTACCTCCACTACCCTTAGCAAATGGAACTCTATCCATAGAAGACACCTGTCCTCCCTGCTCTAGATGGAGACCTCTATCCTCAAATCTATCACCTCCAAGCAAATCTATACTAAACATAGTCCTTCGGTCTAGCACAAATCTATCCTCAATCTCTATCTCTTAGTCTGGCACAAACCTATCCTCAAATCTGCACCAAACTCTATCCTCAAATCTGTACTAAACACAGTCCTTCGGTCTAGCACAAATCTATCCTCAATCTCTATCCTCAAGCCTTAACTCAAAGCTTGACTCAATATCAAATCAACTCTGTTGGATCTGCCCCAAACCTTAACTCAAGGTTTGAACAAATCAATCAATCAACTCTACTCACAAGCCTTCTCAAAGACTTGTCTCAAATATACCTTGTAAGCTTCCACAAAATCTCACACTAATCTATCCTCAAGTCCTCTCTAGAACTTGTCCAATCTGCTCAATAAGTCCTCACAATAACTTATCCAAATTTTCTTAATAAGTCCTCACTAGAACTTATCCAAATCTGCTCTCAATTTGTATTGTAAGCTTCCACAAAAGCTTACCCAAGTCTGTCCACAAGTCTTCTCAAAGACTTACCTCAAATCTGCTCAACAAGTCCACACTAGAACTTGTCCAATCTCATAGAAACATAAAGAGAATTGTTAGAGACTCAATATGCTCTACATTCATCACAATGCTCAATCACTTTCAATCACTCTCTTATAAACATATAGAGAATTATTAGAAACTCAATATGCTTCACATTCACCTTAATACTCAATAACTTTCAATCACTCTCTTAGAAACAAATAGAGAATTGTTAGAGACTCAATATGCTTCACATTCACCTCAATACTCAATCAATTTCAATCACTCTCTTAGAAACATATAGAGAATTGTTAGAGACTCAATATGCTTCACATTCACCTCAATACTCAATCACTTTCAATCACTCTTTTATCATGGAAACATATAGAGAATTGTTAGAGACTCAATATGCTTCACACTCATCAATGCTCAAACTCTTTCTCAAAACAATTTAGAATATAGAATAATTTGTTTCACAAAACTTGAACAATCACTTCACACATTCACTTGACTAGGCTTAACCAACTCTACTCAACCAATCACTCAATGAAATAATCCTTGCTCACAAACCCTAGTCCAAGCATATTAATACTCACTCAAATATTTCCAATAATGCTTTATCAACCACTCTCACATAACAATGATACTCATATTCTTTCCAAACCCTAGTTCAAGTTCTTCACTCAACAATTCACTTCAACAACAATGCTTATAATATAATATTCACATAACAATGATACTCATGTTCTTTGCAAACCCTAGTTCAAGTTCTTCACTCAATTCAAACACTTCAACAACAATGCTTATAAAATAAGGTTTTATCAACAACTCTTAATTCTAGAAAATCTTGAAGCATTAATTCAAAACACTCTCAACAATGCAAACCAAACAATCCTTTTCACTCCAACCTTTCATTCACAATTTTCAACAATCACTCACGAGGAAGAATATGCCCATACCTTTTGTTGGATGTGAAAGTGCCTTTGGAAAAACCTGTCTTAATCACAATTTCCTTCTTTCCAAATTCAATGGTTAAACACAACAATATCACTTCAATACTTTCTCAAAAATATTCCCTTTGACACAAAATAATCACAACTCTATTTATGCCTTATTTCTCCCTTTTAAAAATAACACTCATCATAACATACATAAAAATAATTTCTTTGATACACCTTATCAACTCCAACTTAAAATAATATCCAACACCATAAAATATCAACCAAACACCTTACAATCCTTTCAAAACCTTTGAGAAAATAACATTAAAAATTTAATTTTGCAAAACCCTTATAACTCCCTTGCAACCTTAAAACCAAATAAAAATATGCAAAAATTAATTTTTAAATGCCCAAACTATATCCCCAAAATTTTAGATGACCAATTATCAAAGCATACCTCTTTCTTCCCAAAAGGGAATTCGGCGAGATTTGATCCACCGTTCTCCTCTATCCTAAGCGCCTTAGTGCTTGGGAGCCCACCGCATGGGCTACAAAGGCCCACATGAAGGAAGGATAAAGTCCTTCCTCTTATGCCTCCGTTGTCATCTCTTTTCTCATGAATTCCACATGCTTTCTCTCTTCCTTGGATGCAGCGTAAATTACAAAGCTCACATTCAATTTCAAAGGTATGGTCATTTTTGGTGGTGTGAATGTTCCTCCTTTTATACACGTTTTCAAACTTCTCCTCACATCGGTGCTATGACATTCAAATTTTAATTTCAAAATTTATTTTTAATAACCCACCTTAGGGTTTTAACCTTAGCTTAAATTAATTTATAATTAATAATTAAATTAATTAATAAGAAAAACCCCTCGGCCCTGCAGGACCATGACAGGGGTCTACACCAAAGTCACCCGAGCCCCACCCCCCCCAATATTATCAATTGGATTTTGGATACCCAATTCACTTTTGTAGGGTGAGATTTGAACCTGACCTCCCTTGGAGGATTCCCTCTCCTCTCCAACTCACCTACAACACCTAGTAATTAATAATTAATTTAAATAACTTTATAAGTTAAATAAATTAACTAATAAATTAATTCAAAATTAATTTATAATTAATTTTAAACTTCCTTTGTATAATATTATAAAAGAATATTATAATATTATTTATTTGGGCTTTCTCTTGCACTTTGGCCCTCATTTGACTTCTTGGAATTGGGTCTTGAAACTGAAACCGAAGTGGATGCTGCCAACTAAAACTGCCACTGACTGGTGTTGTTAGTTAGACATAAATGACCACTTACTCTTGACATCAATGACAACTTATCACTCAAAATGTTCAACAATCTCCCCCTTTGTCATTGATGGCAACCAAAATTCTTTTTACCAAATCTTGACCTTTTTCCTATTCTGCTCCCCCTGGGAAACTGCTCCCCTGACTCAATGCTCTCTCCTTAAACCAAATCTCTCCCCCTTACTCAAATATCTCCCCCTTTGACATCAATGGAAAAGGGTTATCTTTGGGGCTCGGGGCTAAGAATGAATCTCTTAGCTTAGCCCCTCCCCCACCTCCTCTTGAGGTGGTTAATTCTGGGATGGGAGTATTTCTACTCCCAACAAGCACTAGTCTTTACCTTTATCCTCTTTCCTGCTCATTTTATCCTTTTGATTTCTTTGACTGTTCTTGTTCCTATTCCTATCCATGTCCACATTCCTATTCATGTTCTTGTCCATGCCCATATTCATATTCATGTTCCTGTCAATGCCCTTATTTATGTTCCTATTCCTATTCCTGTTCTTGTTCATGCTTGATTCTGGAATGTCTACTCTACACCATTTTGTTGTATGTCCATCATTATTGCACTTATAACACTTAATGTTATTATTCCTTGGAGGTGCAAATATTTTAGGATTTCTCCTAGTGAAGCTATATCTGTTCCTGTCATGAACCCTGCAATTCATTGCCTTGTGACCAAACTGATTACATGAGTAGGAATACCCATGGAAAAGTTGCCTATTTCTAAAATTCCCATTTTCCTATCTTTCATGTGTCCTACACTGTGAAGCCATGTGCCCAAACCTATGACATGAGAAACACCTTCCACTAAAATTTCTTTGTCTTGACCTCATTGGTATCTTAGTCTCCCTTACCCTATTCTGATTGTTGTTCCATCTGTTTCTCCTTTGTGCATTATTCCTTTCCTTGTTGAACTTACTGTTGTCCAAATCATCCTCAGATGTCTCACTTTCTCTTACATTGTCTTCTTCTGAAGTTTCTTCTTCTGAAGCTTCTTCTTCTTTAGAACTTGAGGTTGACTCTTCTTCTTGTTTCTTTTGAGCTTGTTCAAAACCAAGACCTGTTTTGTTTTTTGACCTTCTTTGTATCTTGATCATCTTATCCATAATATTTGAACTCTTTCCAAACTTGTGTAGCTTATTCTTGGACTTTTCTAAATCTTCCCTTAGTAGAGCTACTTCTTGTTCTAACTTTTCACATTCCAAGACCTTTACTTCTAGCTTATCCTTGAACTTCATTGTCTTAGTCATTGATTTGTTTAAATCCTCTATAAGCTTTCCTCTCTCTTCATCACATTCTTGAAACTAAAACTCAAGTTTAGAGTTTTTATTTCTTACCCTTTTTACTATGTCAAGAGCATAAATAAGTTCTGCCTTAAGATCATATCCTTCTTTATTTGATTCTTCCTCTATTTGTTTTCCTTTGTTTACATATTCATTTTCTTTTGACTTGTCTACTATAGGATCACCTTCTTCTTCTTCTAGTGCCATTAGAATATTCTCTTCTGGTCCTACTAGTGCATCCTCATATTCATCATCACTAAAACTGAAACCATTCCTTGTACAACTATCTTCAAGATGTCCAAAATTACCACATCTAAAGCACTTGAGAATTATTCGTGTCCTTTTCTTAACTTTTTATTTTTCTTCAATCATAAATAGGACTTCATATTTATCATTATCTGAAAAACTATTATCACTATCACTTGAGTACTTACCTTATATGCATAGTAGCTCCTCTTTTGTCTTTGAAATAATTTCTTTCCTTGTCTACCTTGTCCTTCCTTGCCTTTCTTTTGGTGCTTGTATCTTTGTGATTCCCTGTTCTTGTGATCCTATTTTTCTTCATCATTGTTATTTTTAGCTTCTTGAAAATCAGTTGCATAGTGACCATATTTTCCACAATTTAAACATCTAACATATTTTGTATCTTTAAACCTTCTTGAATCCTTATTTCTTTTACCATAATTTGCTTCTTCATCACTGGATGACTCATTGCTTGATTCTAACTTCTTACCCTTTGTCTTATTAATTGCTTTGAATGATGCTTTCTTCTAGGGATTAGGTTCCTCTTTTGTTCTCAACTCAAATGATGTAAGAATACCAAGCAACATATCTCTTATCAAAGAATCACCATCTTTTGATTCTTCTATAGCAAAAATATTTTCACTAAATATTTTTGGAAGAGATCTTAAGACCTTATCACAAACATCTGTTTCATCAACCTTAAGTCCAAGTCCTTGCATGGCGTTAACAACCTCATCTATCCAAAGTAGATAGGTACTAATGTTTTCCTCATCCTTCATTCTTAATCCTTCAAATTGTGCTTTGAGATTTCGTATCTTTGCCTTTTTGACACTTTTATCTCCTTCATATATACTTTGTAACTTATCCCAAAATCCTTTTGCATCTTGACAATGCATAACTTTTATGGACTTTGTTCTATGCAAACCTCTCAAAATTGCATTCATTGCTTTTGAATTGTAATGTTGTAGAAGCTTACCTTCCTTATCTGTAGGTGGATCAACTGGTGGTACATATCCATTTTCAACTGCTTCCCAAATTTCATTGCCAAGTGCCATCAGGTAAATCTTCATTCTCATACCCAATTATATATAATCACTTCCATCAAATACTGGTGCTGATTTATCTAAGGACACATTCTTAGAATCCATTGTGTTATTGAAAGCTTTTCCTTCAAGCTGTTAAACTCTTCCGAAGGAACCCACTCTGATACCAATTGAAGACCACTTTTTACTTTTCTTTCCCAATCAATATTATGCAATGTATAGATAGCAATATCAACAATAGTAATCAAAGCAATGCACAAATAACCACACACAATAGAGACACCAAATTTACGTGGTTCACCCAATGTGGGCTACTCCATGGAGAAAATATTTCACTAAAATTTTCTCAATCAATCTCTTGGGAATCCTTTCCCTATTACAATGTTTATGGACCTCTATCCAAAGGAGACACCAATCCCCTAATCAATTTTGTGGATCTCTATCCATAGGAGACACCAATCTCCTAACTCTACTCTAATTGGTGATCCTCTAGAAGACCTCTGCCTCCACTACCCTTAGCAAATGGAACTCTATCTATAGAAGATACATATCCTTCGTGCTCTAGCTAGAGACCTCTGTCCTCAACTCTATCACCTCCAAATATTTTTACTAAACATAGTCCTTCGGTCTAGCACAAATTTATCCTCAATCTCTATCTATGGTCTGGCACAAACCTATCCTCAAATTTGCACCAAAATCTATCCTCGAATCTGTACTAAACATTGTCCTTCGATCTAGCATAAATCTATCCTCAATCTCTATCCTCAAGCCTTAACTCAAAGCTTGACTCAATCTCAAATCAACTTTGTTGGATCTTCCCCAAGCCTTAACTCAAGGTTTGAATAAATAAATCAATCAACTCTACTCACAAGCCTTCTCAAATATGTATCTCAAATCTGCCTTGTAAGCTTCCACAAAAGCTCACACTAATTTATCCTCAAGACCTCTCTAGAACTTGTCTAATCTGCTCAATAAGTCCTCACAAGAACTTATCCAAATCTGCTTAATAAGTCCTCACTAGAACTTATCCAAATCTGCTCTCAATATGTATTGTAAGCTTCCACAAAATCTTACCCAAGTTTGTCCACAAGTCTTCTCAAAGACTTGCCTCAAATCTGCTCAACAAGCCCACACTAGAACTTGTCCAATCTCATAGAAACATAAAGAGAATTGTTAGAGACTCAATATGCTCTACATTCATCACAATGCTCAATCACTTTCAATCACTCTCTTAGAAACATATAGATAATTGTTAGAGACTCAATATGCTTCACATTCACCTAAATACTCAATCACTTTCAATCACTCTCTTAGAAACATATAGAGAATTGTTAGAGATTCAATATGCTTCACATTCACCTCAATACTCAATCACTTTCAATCACTCTATTAGAAACATATAGAGAATTGTTAGAGACTCAATATGCTTCACATTAACCTCAATACTCAATCACTCTTTTATCATGGAAACATATAGAGAATTGTTAGAGACTCAATATGCTTCACACTCATCAATGCTCAAACTCTTTCTCAAAACAATTTAGAATATAGAATAATTTGTTTCATAGAACTTGAACAATCACTTCACACATTCACTTGACTAGGCTTAACCAACTCTACTCAGCCAATCACTCAATGAAATAATCCTTGCTCACAAACCCTAGTCCAAGCATATGAATACTCACTCAAATATTTCCAACAATGCTTTATCAACCACTCTCACATAACAATGATACTCATATTCTTTCCAAACCCTAGTTCAAGTTCTTCACTCAACAATTCACTTCAACAACAATGCTTATAAGACAATCTTCACATAACAATGATACTCATGTTCTTTGCAAACCCTAGTTCAAGTTCTTCACTCAATTCAAACACTTCAACAACAATGCTTATAAAACAAGGTTTTATCAACAACTCTTAATTCCAGAAAACCTTGAAGCATTAATTCAAAACACTCTCAACAATGCAAACCAAACAATCCTTTTCACTCCAACCTTTCATTCACAATTTTCAACAATCACTCACTAGGAAGAATATGCCCATACCTTTTGTTGGATGTCAAAGTGCCTTTGGAAAAACCTGTCTTAATCACAATTTCCTTCTTTCCAAATTCAATGGTTAAACACAACAATATCACTTCAATACTTTCTCAAAAATATTCCCTTTGACACAAAATAATCACAACTCTATTTATGCCTTATTTCTCACTTTTAAAAATAACACTCATCATAACATACATAAAAATAATTTCTTTGATACACCTTATCAACTCCAACTTAAAATAATATCCAACACCATAAAATATCAACCAAACACCTTACAATCCTTTCAAAACCTTTGAGCAAATAACATTATAAATTCAATTTTGCAAAACCCTTATAACTCCCTTGCAACCTTAAAACCAAATAAAAATATGCAAAAATTAATTTTTAAATGCCCAAACTATATCCCCAAAAATTTTAGCGACCAATTATCAAAGCATACCTCTTTCTTCCCAAAAGGGAATTCAGCGAGATTCGATCTGTCGTTCTCCTCTATCCTAAGTTCCTTAGATCTTGGGAGCCCACCGCATGGGCTACAAAGGCCCATGTGAAGGAAGGACAAAGTCCTTCCTCTTATGCCTCCGCCATCATCTCTTTTCTCACGAATTCCACACGCTTTCTCTCTTCCTTGGATGCAATGCAAATTACAAAGCTCGCATTCAATTTCAAAGGCATGGTCATTTTTGGTGGTGTGAATGTTCCTCCTTTTATACACATTTTCAAACTTCTCCTCACGTCGGTGCTATGACATTCAAATTTTAATTTTGAATTTTATTTTTAATAACCCACCTTAGGGTTTTAACCTTAGCTTAAATTAATTTATAATTAATAATTAGTTTAAATAACTTTATAAGTTAAATAAATTAACTAATAAATTAATTTATAATTAATTTTAAACTTCCTTTGTATAATATTATAATATTATTTATTTGGGCTTTCTCTTGCACTTTGGCCCTCATCTGACTTCCTAGAACCGGGTCTTGAAACTAAAACCAAAATGGATGCTGCCAACTAAAACTGCCACTGACTGGTGCTATTAGTTTGACATCAATGACCACTTACTCTTGACATCAATGACAACTTATCACTCAAAATGTCCAACAATAGTAGCTTCAACTTGTGACTATGTATCTTTCTATTAGAATAGTTTGTGAGCCAACATAGAGTATATAATCAATAGAAGAATCCTAAGTGAGATGGGTGCAAGTAACAAATAAATAGTCATGATCCTTTGGATCTTTATGATGGTGCATTAAGATCATTTTGTGAGTCGACCATGCAATTTATCATAATTTTTATCATCATTATATGTTTTTATGGGAGTGTCATGTGCATCCACAGTGAAAGATCATATATGAAAGGTTTTCTTTTTAAGTTAAAACACTCTATTATCATATCCCTTTTTCTTATAATACCTTTTAGTTACCCAATTTCGACACACTTCACCAACCCTCAAGTCCACTAAAATTCATCAATTAAACCTACTTCAAAAGCCTTTAATCAATCAAATTAAACCAACCTTCTTCATACCCAAAATTGGAATAGTAAATGCCCTAGAAAGTAATGTCATATTTGGGACATAATTTCTCATATGAAATCTACATAAAACTCTATTAAATAATTCCATAAAAATAAGCTTGAAAATATCTTTCCAATGAGTATAAATATGCCTATACTAATACAATTATCAATACCTTAAATTGCAAGAAAATGAAACCTAGCTAGGACAAAAGCAATGGTTCTAGATATAAGCAAAAGCATTAGGGAAGGGCTTTTGCTAATAGGTGGTGCTTTTGCACCTTTGACTATTTTTTATTTTTTACTATAAAACTATCAAATTCAAAGCATTAACTAAGATCAAAAGTGCTACCCCAATGCTTTTTTTGGCACAAGTAGAATCTCTATAAGCATGAGCCTCAAGCATGTTGATTCCTTCCTCCACTCCTAAGCTTGATCACCCTCACCTTAGGCCTATGATATATAAATTCCTCTTTACCCAATGACATATTTTACTTTTCCTTCCCTTCAAGGGATACCTCTCCTAAAATATTTAAATAGGTCCCATGGCATGAGCATTCAACAAGCATCTCAATTTTTTCAAAATCTACCAAATTCTCTCCAAATCTCTCTCTTTCTCATCCTCTTGTATTATGAATATCTTCAATAGAATTTGGGGTCATGTGAAGCAACACATAAGGAATTAGGGAAAGGCTACATCCTATTATTACTAGTATCAAAGAGGATTCTTGGCTAAGAGGAGGAAACTCTATTAGGATTTGATTGTAATCGTGTGTTCCTATTTTACTTTTCTCTTCATTTTGCTTTCTATTTCATGTATTTTTTCTTATTGCTTTGCTAATTACTTCTTTGTTGTATTATACAACTACTAACACTTATTTATGGTATTTTATTGCTTATAGAATTTCATTTTATATATCTCTAATCTCTTTTGTAGTTATCAATATTGGTTTATGCTTACTTTATCTTTTCTTATATATATTTACAACCACTACATGCTTATTTTCATTATATTACAGTCACACTAGCATTTCTAATCATTCAAATCTCCTTTGTCTAGTGCTTTTATAGATATTTATTACTAATTTGTAGCATCTATTCTTGTTTTGTAACTCTTATTACATACTCATAGCTGATTTGTAGTCTCTAACCATTATTTCTTGATCTCTTTAGGTTTAGCTTGTAGCATCTAACCCTTTGTTTGAGGTCTTAGTTGCATGAGTATCAAGATATTTATCTTCTACTTTGTCATATACTACTTGGAACAATATTCATACTTGCTATATCTCATTCAATATTACTTTCATAGCTATTACTCACTCAATTATATTCAATATGTAGTACCTGTAATGACCCAAAAACACACAAACAGAAAAATACAAAAATAGAAAAAGTTTTTTTTTCACTAAGGATAGAGGTACATGAACCCTTAATGAACCCCTAATCCACTAGCAAAACCTAAAGTTTCATTCTCCTAAGTTTCCCTAGAAGTTACATCTCATGAATTACCCTAGCACAAATCCATCTGTGTAGGCATATGTTGTGTTATTGCGGATAAGTCCATCTATTTCATCATCCTTGATGAGCTAGACTTATCACCCTCTATCCATCGAAGGTGTACACACATATCCATACCATACACAAATCCTTATGTGTAGGTATGCTACGAGTACCACGAGTTAAGCTATCCATATCATCTCCACGATGAGCTATCTTAACTTAGATGTAATATCTTCCTACTTAGTCCTCTATCTCCATAAGGGGGTCTCAATTCCCTTAGGTCCTCCTATGTTCACCCTAAGGGGGTCTCAATTCCCTTAGGTTACCTCTGAGTTCACCCTAGAACTCTACACTAGATTCCCTATCATCAAGCAATCAACGATAATACATCTATGCTACCACATCATAAAGCAATCAAACAATAATAGAGAAAATGAAGCAAGATTAACTCTAAAATAGAATCTAATACATGGCATAATAAAATATAGACATATAGTAAAATTACTTTCAATAACCCACTAACTATTACCTCAATATTACTTGCATAATAAGCCTTTCCTACTCAAAGGTATCACATTAACTATATTGGGGATATCTCCCCACAATTCTAATCTATGGAACATAAGTAAATCAACATAAGATGCCATACCTATTCTTTGTTTCTATTCGATGCCTTGCTTCTCCTCACTTCCCTTTGGTTCTTTGAGGGTAGTAGGGGATCAGGATACTCATGGTTCAGGATAGGCATACCTTTAAATGCATCTATTCATCTACTATGCCAAATTGCAACTATACAATATTCCATTAAGTCTCTAACCATCTAATGCATAATGGACATCATAAAAGAAACCTTACTTTTATTTTCACCTCCACCAAATCCCCTTGGAGAGTCATCCAAACATGCTATCACTTAGATTAAGGTCTAACTTAATTTCATTCCATTCATGTACTAAAGCATTAAAGTCCCATACCCTTAACCTTTAAAACAATCATTCCTTCATTCCCTAAACCAAAGCCCCATAAATTCAGCTTAAAGAATAAATCCACATTTCATTCTATTTAAAAACTCCTAAGATAATCAACATTAATCCAAGGGTTCTCTTTAAATAAACCTTCCATATCTTTCCCTAAGATCAAAGGTTCCATTTCAATCAAAACCTAACATTTACATATCCCATATAAATCAAAGGTTCCTTTAAATAAAACCCATTATGTGTCTCATATAAATCAAAGGTTCCTTTAATTAAAACCTACTATATATTTCACATATAAATCAAAGGTTCCTTTAATTAAAACCTACTATATGTTTCACATATAAATCAAAGGTCCTAATATATGTCTCACATATACATCAAAGGTCCATTTAATTAAACCCTAATATATGTATCACATATAAATCAAAGTTTCATTTAATTAAATTCTAATATATGTTTCACATATAAATCAAAGGTCCATTTAATTAAATTCTAATATATGTTTCACATATAAATCAAAGGTTCCTTTAATTAAATCCTAATATATGTTTCACATATAAATCAAAGGTCCTAATATATATCTCACATATACATCAAAGGTCCATTTAATTAAATCCTAATATATGTTTCACATATAAATCAAAGGTCCATTTAATTAAATTCTAATATATGTTTCACATATAAATCAAAGGTTCCTTTAATTAAAACCTACTATATGTTTCACATATAAATCAAAGGTCCTAATATATGTCTCATATATACATCAAAGGTCCATTTAATTAAACCCTAATATATGTATCACATATAAATCAAAGTTTCATTTAATTAGATTCTAATATATGTTTCACATATAAATCAAAGGTCCATTTAATTAGATTCTAATATATGTTTCACATATAAATCAAAGGTCCATTTAATTAAATCCTAATATATGTTTCACATATAAATCAAAGGTCCATTTAATTAAATCCTAATATAAATCAAAGGTTCCTTTAATTAAATCCTAATATATGTTTCATATATAAATCAAAGGTTCCTTTAATTAAATCCTAATATATGTTTCACATATAAATCAAAGGTCCATTTAATTAAATCCTAATATATGTTTCACATATAAATCAAAGGTTCATTTAATTAAATCCTAATATATGTTTCACATATAAATCAAAGGTCCATTTAATTAAACCCTAATATATGTTTCACATATAAATCAAAGGTCCATTTAATTAAACCCTAATATATATTTCACATATAAATCAAAGGTCCATTTAATTAAACCTACTATATGTCATATATATAAATCAAAGGTCCTTATTTTTATTTAAAACCACAATTTAAAACCTTTCATAAAATATGGCTCTTTTACGTAGCAAATCTACAATCAGTGTTAACGCCAAACAAGGCACACCAAACATCCATGGCGAACCCAACGTCCACTAAAACTAGGGATGTTCTACTGATGTTGACTGGTTTTCTCAACCTGCACTCCCTAAAACCTAGGGATTTTCCTTTTTTGAACACTATGCTTACTTGTCGAATGTTGTTCCAAGGCAAACAGAGCATTTGACGTCACTCTCTACAACACTGGTTAAACATGGTGCCCTCTCATGGCGCCAGGGGTTTCTGACTCAAACGCAGCACAAAGTGGCCTCATCAATAGCACACCTCTCCCACTGGTATTAAAGTTTCCAATGTAGGTACAACATACAATGCTTCTAAGCAAGAATGGCCTCACTAAAATAGCCTAGTTCTCCCACTCATGGTGGTTCCAAACATGGGTACAACGCACAATGCTTCCAAGAAATAATGGCTTCACTAAAACACACAGTTCTCCCACTCAAGGTGGTTCCAAATGAAGGTACAATGCACAACGCTTCCAAGAAAGAATGGATTCATTAAAATACACGATTCTCCCACTCAAGGTGGTTCCAAATGAAGGTACATTGTACAACGCTTCCAAGCAAGAATGACTTCACTAAAACACATGGTTATCCCACTCAAGGTGGTTCCAAACAAAGGTACAATGCACAACACTTTCAAGACAAGAACGACTTCACTAAAACAACCCAGTTCTCCCACTCACGGTGGTTCCAAATGTGGGTACAACACACAGTGCTTCCAAGCAAGAATGGCTTCACTAAAACACATGGTTCTCCCACTCAAGGTGGTTCTAAATGAAGGTACAACACACAGTGCTTCCAAGCAAGAATGGCTTCACTAAATCATACGATTCTCCCACTCAAGGTGGTTTCGAATGAAGGTACAGTGCACAACACTTCCAAGCAAGAATGGCTTCACTAAAACACATGGTTCTCCCACTCAAGGTGGTTCCAAATGAAGGTACAACACACATCGCTTCCAAGGCAGGAATGGCTTCACTAAAACACATTTAATTAAAACCAAATCTTAGCTTAGAATAACCCAACCTATGGTTTCACTGAGATAGACGTCCAATGAAGTCTGTTGCCTCCCTTTTGGCTCCTGGTGTGCTTCCTTTCCTCTACCTTCTCCCTCGCTTCCTCTGTTATTCCCTCACATTTTTTCTTCCCCTCCTTTCGTTCTTCCTCTTACTTACATGCCCCCTCACCTTGGTGGTCCATCCGCCGCCCTCTCGAAGCTTGCGCCACCACATTTCCTTCAATGCCCGTCCCCTATCCCTTGTGCATTCATCCCATATTTTCCTTCTTTGGCAAGTTTAAGCATCGTAGGCCTTTCCTTAGGTTGCACCATGTAGGAATGTGGGACCACAACATATTATTTTAAAATAATAAAGATATTTATAATATATTATAATATAAGATATTTATAATATACATTTATAATATATCTATTATTATTTTATTTAAATGAAAGATCCTCTTTCAATTTATTCTTAATTAATTAAAACTTTTTAATGAATTTTCTCTTATCATTAAAATAATCACTTTTAATTAATCTCTAATGAATCATAACCACTATTAATTAAAATATCTATTTTTTAATTAATTAAAATGAAAACTCCTTAATTAATTGCAAATGAAGTTTACAAATGAGCTCCAATGAGCCAATCATTGTTTTCCTAAACTCCATTAATTAATTTAAAAGCATCTAAATTCACCATATAACTTAATTTATTCTCTTTCACAAGGAGGATGCTTTGTTTTCATTTTTAATATGACAATTAATCTTATGCATATATAATCATCTTGCAGTGGTTCTTATATAGGAGCTAAATTATCAAACTACTCAAGTTATGATGTAGTAGAAAGCAAACACATTTATACAATTAACCAAAGAGGGAGTCTTTCCATAAATTCAATCACACATCTTAGCTAGAGATTTTACGATAGCTACTAGGCTATCAACTAAAGCTCCAGGTGATCGACTATCGATGATTATCCCTTTCGTCAATGCATGCCTATATGAAGGTATTTATCCATGTTACCTTCGAGTACCTTAATCATCATTTCCCCTGATATTTGGTGCCCTCATCTCTGGTGGGTAACTCTGTCTGTTCCACCTACGAGTGTACCTGATCCTACACACTTGGCAATATGTTAGCAATAACATGCCCTTATAAATCAACTAAACATCACATAACTAGTTCAATTGTTTAAACTAAGTATCACCACATCTTCGATTAATACATTGTTTTCTTGTGCCTTAGAGTCAGCTAGGGAGGGTCATGACAGTACCTAACATTTTTTTATGATCTCTTAGGCTTTATTTGCAAGATTTTATCGATATTGCCTTTTTTCATAGCATTTTATAGATTTATTGACTTCTTAGGCATGATTTAAAAAGCTTAGATACTAATTGGCATAATTTTGTAACTATTTGAAATTTATACACCTTCAATTAGGCTTTAATATTCCTCCTATATCCCTTATCAATTTATAGGACCAAATTGGCATCAACTTGGGATTTTAGAATCTTTATTTCTCAATTATAGGAACAAAAGTGCTGATCTTTCTAGAAACTTAACACTTTTTCCTATATATTTTGCACAATAAAAAATTCTCAAGGTTTGCAAAAGTGCCAAGGCAACACTTTTAAGCAATTTTAGCGCTTTTGCATGTATTCACTTTCCTTCCAATTTCTAGGTATTTTCCAAATTTTTCTTAGAAGAATGGTGTCTAATCAATTTAACTAGATAGTTTACCACTTCCCTACAATTAGACAGACCCCCTAAACCTAACTATAGTTTCCATTTTTTAAACTTTTACAAGCTCTAGAAAAAGCTCTAGGTTTCAACAAAAATATTAGGGTAATGATTCTATAGAGTTTCAGTGCTTTTGCACAACCATTTGAAAGCAAGTTTTCCAATTTTGAGACCTTTTTGTTTGCCTTATGTAGTTTACATTTCTATCATTTTTCTCTATATGACTATTTTTATTATAAAATCCACCTAAATTTCATTATTAAGGAACATTATGATTTGGATTAAAATCATTCTTTCAAAACCTCCTTAGGCAAGGAATCAAAATAGCATTTAGTTGCACTTAGTCTAGACTTGTTTGTTGCACCAATTCTTGTTTTCAATTTAAATAATGGACTTATTTACTCTCTCTTAATCATTGAGATCTAAAAACGCATATAGTCTAGGATTTTTTTTCTTGCATACTTGTATTCTTGGATCATTTATCTTTTATTTTAGTTCATAGTGGTCTTGTTTAGTTTATAAAACATAGCCTTAGATGATATTATAAAGAGACACATAAAATATTTTCTTGAACATATACATATAAATATACATGTGAGGTAGACCAACCCATGTGAAATGTTTTAGGTCCCCTTTGGAAAGGGACTCAAGGTCTCAACCCATACAACCCACTGTCTATATTTTGGTGAACGTGATGTGAAACACACATTTTCCCTAATGAAAGATAAAATTAATTTAAAATTAAGCAAGACCATTTAAATTTATTTATTTAGTTTAGATCACATTAATCAAGATTAAGAATTTGTTCCCTTTATCCATTTGAAAGTATCAATACTAAATCATGTATCTAGGTGTGGTTAATCCTCGTATTGGACCTCATTCATGTACCTCAAGGTTTACCCCATGTATAGCTACTTATATTGGGATAACCAAGCCTCTTCCACATACCAATGGGTATATCAGGAGGGTAGGTATATCAAATATATTTAGGTATATTAGGTGTTCCTCTTGAGGTATATCAACCAATTTTTTATATTTGTAGCAATTACTACCTATATTAATTAGGATTTAATTAATTAATCAAACCCCTTTCCTCTCAATATTTTGACCTATGTCTAAACATTGATATAACACCCATAATAGAGGATTACCTTCAAATCCTTATCCTCCTTTTGCACATGCTTAAGAAGAAGAAAATCCATGGTCAAACTGTAATTATGAGGAGGAAGAACATGTTATAGAGAAAACAACATTCAATTTTATATATCACCTAAGAGATTATGTAATATGAAACAAAAATATCTTTCTTAGATGTCCTTAGGGAATACATTAACAATTAAAGTAAGTAACAATCATATTTGAATCAAAATCAACCACCCAATTTGAATCCCCTACCATCACATGAAAATAATAATCAATAAATTAATCAAAATAATATAAATATCACCTAATTGAATAAAAATACTAATCAATTAGGTACCTTGGGTCTTAACCCATCTTCTGAGTATGATAACCACAATATCGCATGGATGTTGTACTCCCTAACATGCCTAATTCTACTCCTTCTAGTGTACCCATTTATTTTCAACACCACATTCCTCTCACCTTAAACCTCTTTTGTTTTAATCCCTTCTTATCAAGTGAGTTAAGGATTAGCTATATATCAACACCTTTAGTATCAAGTCATATGACATCGATGGTATATTTTCCCCAAGTATCTCAAACTTACCCATATGTTAATCATCAAAAATCATTAATCTTATGATATGTATCTTCAAATCCCTAGTCTCTTGAATTATAAAGCATAAATGGAAAAATATAGCACCTTGAAATATGAGACTCCAATTTGGAGTTATAATGACAAACAACCTCTCTCCAAGGAGCCTTAACGGGACAAAAGTACTCCTATGATAAATTCTATAACCAACCATTGGACCCTATGGTAACCAGTTGCCCTTTTTGGCCTATTTTGGAACCCCAAAATTTTAAAATGTAAGATGGTAAGCAAGACCTAGTTAATCAACTTAGGCTCTTTCAAATTGCTTGTAATGGAATCACCCATGATGAAATGCTACTCCTTAGATTATTTCCTAAAAGACTTAGTGGTTTAGACTTAGAAAGATATTTCTAAATACCTCGCCATTTGATTAAAATATTTAGAGAACTTATGGAAGCCTTTGTCTAATGATTTTCAATATATATTAAATAAAATATTACCATAGATGGCCTTTATCAACTAAAACAAGCAAATAATAAAAATATTGCCAATTTATAGGCAAATGGTGAATCCTTATTGGAAGACTATAATATACTCCTCCACCAAAGGAATTCTTTCCTATCTTTATACATAACCTACATGAGTAGTTATCCTATCCTTTAGAAACCAGTATTATTTCTTCCTTTGAAGAGGTAATTGATGTGGCTAAGTAGGTAGAAGCCACCCTCTTCTTAAGGAGGCAACTAAAGACCAAAATAGAGGAGGATAAATCCTCCCCCAATTTAAAGGAAACAATGTAAAGGCAAACATGAAAATACTATGACAACCCTCCAAAAACTTTTCTCAAAAAACAAAAAAAAAACTAAGTGAAACCTAATTAAACTAGATCAACCTCTTGTCATCATCTTAAAGCAACTTCTTCAACACAATATGATTGAACTTCCACCCATAAAACTTGTAGATATTGAAAAAGGAGACATATCCTTCGTTTCACCCTAATGATTATTGTGCTTTCCACCATGTTTGCAACCATTCAACTAATAGATATAAAACACTTCAAAAACTTATCAATAATTTTATAGATAAAGGTCAACTTACCTTCAATAGAATTTTTGATTCCTAACAAATGGCAAACCACTATGTCTTCTTTTTTGACCTTATCCATAAAGCAATATTAAAATATATCATTTTTTAATCCATCCTTACTAACTTCTAAGTAAATCTAGGAAGCATTAAGACTCTTAACCTTGAACATCTAGGTTGATCATTATGATATGATAAATATGTGGGATAAAATTCCATCCCTAATAATAGTATGTTTATTTTTGTTTAATTTTTAAGCCTTTATACTACCACAAAATATCACAAGTTATCTAAAAATATCACATAGCTCCCCAAATATGAAATAGCCATAATAAATATCAAATAATAATATAATGAGTAGAATAATATGATAAAATTAATATGTATATCAAGGCTTACAATAAATCAAATAACATTGATTTATATATTGAAATATGAATGTAAATAGCCTGAATCATTCTTGTATTATGCATGTAGAACAACTCACAATATTAATTGTTCAAAAAATGTATATAAGATTTATTGCTCCTCTTTCTATTACAACTATGAATATCGATGCTTGATTCTTGAATTCAGTTTTCCATACTTTATTATGGAGCATTGTCTCCATGATATAGCAATAGTGATGTGACTCTTCAAGTACTTGACTATTGCTTTTCTAAGACTCTTGGATTCTCATCTTGCCACTTGTATACATGAAGAACACTTGATTCTCATCTAGGATACTTGTGCACATCATCACATTACATATTTACACTCTTAAATACAAGATACTTGTGAATTTCCTACACATTCACACTTACATAAAAGGGAAATATAAATCAGACCCTAAACTATAGAATCAACCCTAATATGTTATTTATAAATGTACCATGAAGGTACCATGGGATACATTAGCATGTACAAATAATGTAATATTCTCCAACACTTTTGGTGTCATATCTGCCTAAAAATGGTATTGAAGGAAATTTATTTATTTTTAGGGTTCTATGGTAGATACCATTCCTATTAATAGATTGGGTTGGGATAGAACAACTGAGAAACATTTATCTCTCACATGTTCCACTAATTTGAGAACTCTTTTTGAGGATAAAGAGACGCATTTGCATCAATTGGTTGCTCATGTTCCTATTTCCATGCTTCCCTAAATTCATGGTTGCTTGAGTCTCATATATATCTGAACACACATGCTTGATTACATGGTTGCCTAGGTATACTTGTTTCATACCATGGATTCAGGAGATTTATGATGAGGCTATGATGATCCTAGCTAGAAAAAAGAATCATATGCACTTAATTTGCATTGGGTATGTAATGCTAGCGGATCTCCTAGTTCTCCATATTTACAATTTAAATTAAGGGTTCCTAGTCCCCTATCTCTACAATTCATGTAGTCCATCTATCCATCATCAATTTTCAATCTAAACCAATTTATCTACATTCCTACGCAATCCAAGTTGATCTATCTTTGCTAATCCAAATATGTACTTTCAATCTAAATCATCCTTATCCTCTATTTTTCAAGATCATGTATAGATCATTACAAAGTCCATAGGGTTGGTGATAAATATTATCACTTCATCAAGATCTACATACTATTTTTATAGACTATGTGGATGATAGTCCCATCACATTCACTTTTCTTATGCTCTATCTTGGGTTACATTATTTGCCATCTTGATGATTCACAAAAAAAAATATGCTTAATTGGAAGACATCAAAAACTCACTCATCACATGATGGTGCTTAAATATATCTAGAGCTTAGTATTAGGACTTTTAATAGGTTGATCTATTATACATTTCATTTCAAAATTCTTTGTATATATTTTATATCATAACAAAGCTACCAAAAGTCCCTCTTGGATAATCGATATGAAAGTTCTCTTCAAGGCAATCAACTAACACATCATGAAATACTCCTTAAGTACCTCACTTGAGGATGGGCACTTATCACTATTTGAAATTGTATATATGCTATCACAAGACATCCTGCCACCCCATGTTTGGGGGAAATCAACTCATAAGACATAATTCCTCTTGGCTAGGGGTATCAACTTTGAAAGTGATTATTAAAAATAGTTAAAATATCCAATCATGTGCCTTTAAGTAGTGTTGGATTTTAATCCAAACTATATTAGGATCCAATATAATTAAGCTAAAAAATATTAGGTCTTAATATTAATAATAAGAGTAGAATTAAATATGAGCAATCAAATATATAAACTAGCTAATATAAATATAATACCAATCACAATCTTCTTACATGCACACTTGACTCTATGACACTTGCACACTTCTACATGAATCTTACTCTCCTATATGCACTCCTAATGCAAGACACTTGTGCACATCCTTATATTACATATTTTCATGCTTACATACATGACACTTGTGCAAATTCTCTCAATGTACACTTGCACTCTTACTTATATGACACTTATGCATATCTTGCATATTGCATTCTTACATGACACTTGTGCATATCTTGCACATAGACACTTACATAAAGGGGAAATATAAATCACTTATTTAAACTATCAATTCAAACCCTAATCTATTACATATTTACATTTGTACCATACAAGTACTATGGGGTATTAGCATGTACTAAATAATTTAATATACTCCAACACCCCCTTGTATTACATTATTTGGTTATTGAAGGCTTCAGTATTCAATTGGTATTCAATATTGTATCTTCATATGTCCTTGCATTGTCCATGAACCTCTACTTGAGATTCATCTTTAGCTTTATTCTTGAGTCTTCCTTTAGACCTTTATCTGAATCTTCAATACTAGATTCTTCTTTGAATTTTGTTTCATGTCTTATGTTATCCTTTCTTTTGTGCTTTCCTCTATTATTATTTTTTGCTCATCTCTTCTTCATATTTAGCTATTATATAACTGGTGATGTGACCTCTAAACAAGGATTTAGTAATTAATCACAACAATACATTCTACAATTCAATGATTCACTTTTGAAGCTAACATAAGCTTCATTTAAGTCATATGAGTCACAATTTACAACCTTCTTCTTTTGTCTTTTTCCTTGGAAGATGTCAAAGGTAAATAAAGACAAATGCATCATTAAGCATTATTTTGAGGAAAATAAAATGGTGTTTTGTGAATTACACCATGTTCTAAATAGTTTTTCATGAAGATAACTTATAAGTGTTGTGAAATTTTCATCTTTCACATTTTTAAGAAATAAAGATAATTTTTCTTTTAAACCATTTGGTATTTTCTTTTTTCCATATCAAGTTTTGATAACAAAACTTTAGTCTATCCACCATTTCTTTATTATATTCATTGAATGCATTTTTAATAATTTCTTACATAATAATCAAAGTTTGCAATTTAATGATTCAATTTCTTTGAAGTTAAAAACCTTATATGTCGACCTTAGAATGCTTATATTTTAGAGTGGAGTTATAAATATTGTTAGATTAGAGAAAACCTAATACTTTGGATTTCATGAGGACTTTTTTGAAGAAGTGAGCAACTGTGCGAGGGTTTCATCTATGTTGAGAACAAGTAGCTCCAAAGGTTGTTTTTCGGAGCCTTCAGGCCCTAGTGACCAATATTTTTGTGTTTTATGATCAATATTTTAGCGAGATATATTGTAGGGGATCTAAGATGGGTTAAAAATCTATATTTCAATAGATCTTCATGATGTAAACTTGATTGATAGTGGCTTCCAATTTATTATACAAAATAAAAGTGAAAATCATACCTTTCCTTGATGTCCAAGGCATGTAATAAAGAGATCATAAAACAAGTTTCAAGTAGTTGATCAAAAAATGGTTTAGATCTCAAGTGAATCTAATACTAAGGAGCACCTCCAAGAAAATTCCAATGTGGAAACCTCTTTCAAGGGAAATAATTTCCAAGACTCAACCCCAAAAATAAATATTAGGGATGCCCTCCATGGTGGACAACCTCAGCCTAATGCTAACATTAATCTTAGGGCTTCCCGTAAACCTCTAAGAATACCTAATATTGATCCTAGGAAAATTGAGTCAGGATGTCTTAGGGCAGTTGATGAAACTCCAATTGTTAAGTTAGATATGGGTAACATTCATATTGACATTGAAGATCTAGAAAAAAGAGGACTAATTTGTTGTTTCTTGGGTTTTCATTCGAGTTTATCTGATTTTAAAGTTTGGGTTGCAAAAACTAGAAAATAAAAGGTGAGTTACAAATATCTATTTATGCAAATGGTTATTTTCTTATTTTATTTGTTACTAATGAAGATAGAGAGAAAACATTTCAATGGGATCCCTTTTTCTTTAGAAGGGTGGGGCTTTTCATGAAGCCTTGGCATACTAAATTTAAAGTTGAAGAAGAGATGGCTTCTATAGGTCCCATGTGGGTTAAACTCTTAGGACTCCTAATTGAATTCTGGAATTTGACTATTTTTTTTCAATTCAAAACTCTTTGGAAAATTTAATGATGATTGTTGATTGTACTAAAAATTTGAACATATTATTTATGCTCAAATTTGTGTTTTAATAGATTTTGTCAAACCCCTACTTGAAAATATCTCATTACAATTTGGGGAGGACACTTGGGAGTAAGTGGTTGATTGTGAGAATATTTCTTTTCATTGTAATATTTGCCATGAATATGTTCATTTGGATAGTGTCTACCCAAATAAAATTCTAGATCAAAAGAAAGAGGATACAAACTTAGCAGGTTTCCAAATACCTAAAAAGAAGAACACTCAAAAAAATCAATTACAAAGGATCAATCAATTATTTTTTTTATTATACTAGAGGAATCAGTAACTCATTACAATTTTTTACACCTCTTCATGGGTTTGAATCTCGCTTCTTGTCGCCACTATAACCTCCAATTGCATTGGGTAAACCTTTTACGTAGCCGACTACGCCGACGCGATATGCCCACCAATACTACGGGGCTCAAGGGATTGGAACCTTGGTCTTCACACTCTTATGAAAGCATTTTGACCATTGAACCAAGCCCTCGGACCCATAAATCAAAGTTATCAGCTAATAAGTTTGAAATTCTTTCCACAAATGATGTCACAGGTGAGGAAGAGGAAATAATGGAAACAAAAATCTTAGAAACACAATTTAAAGATGCAGGGAAGAACTCAGAGACAAACCAGCAAATCAAATATTTTCAACAAAAAAGGGAGAAAATATACACAAGAAAAACACTCTTTTAAATGTTAAGATTTCAAATAATACAGGTCCCAAGATAGACTCTATTGAACCTTCTAGTAACACTTTGGATTTGAACATGCATTGTTCAAGGTTAGAAGCCATCCTAGATTCAATTGGGGTAGGTCAAAAAAAAGGAAAAAAAATTGAAGATGGATTCTAACCAAATGGTAGGTCACAAAACCAATCAACATCATATGGTAAAAGAAGGTGAAAAGCTTGTAGAGGAAGGTAAGATTAATGCCTTTACCAACTTTATTAGCCTTTGTATTAATGACAATCATCACTTGAAATATTAGAGGACTCAAAGGGAGTCTTTAAAAACAAAATGAAACTAGAAGAATGATTCGAACAAACCATCCACATATTGTTTTTCTTTAGGAAATGAAGATGTCAATTAAGGAAATGTAATCAATTGCTAGTAAAATTTGGCCAGCTAAAAAAGTTGTTTTCCTCAATTCCTAGGGGACTTCTGGTGGCATTGCTTGCCTTTGGGACCCAAAATAGGTAGTTATTCACCATATGGTTGGTAGCTAGGGTCTTTTGGCTATAGTTATTTAAAGTAGACATTCCAACCAAATTATGCTCTGCATAATTGTTTATGCTTTAACTACTTTAAAGGAAGAGAGAAGATAGTGGAAGGATATAACTTATATTATCTCTCATTTTTTTGAAGCTTGAATCTTTATTGGAGAATATCTCAATACAATCCTCTCTCTCAATGATATAATGAGGGGAAATAGAAATTTGGATAGGAGCACTAACCTCATGAGTGAATATATTGCAAACCTTCATCTTGTGGACATCCAACCAGATAATGGCCTTATGAATTGGTCTAATAGAAGACAAGACTTAGGTTGTATCATAAAGAGATTGGATAGGTTCTTGCTCTCTAGCAATTTCTTAATATCTGGTCACATTCTTAAGGTGAAGACTCTTAAGAATGCTAGTTAGGATCACTGGCCAATAATGGTAGAAATGTGGAAAACCAATGTGAGTTTCTCACCTTTTAGATTCACTTAATGTGGCTTAGAGATAGTTCCTTTAGAACTCAACTTTAAAAATGGTGGAAGGAAGGTAAACCAAGGTATGGGACTAAGATGTTCTATTTTGCCAAGAGGTTGCAATACATTAAATCCAAAATCAAAATTTAGAACTAGGAGTTTGGGGATGTTTGAAAAAATAATATGAAGTGCTTAGCTTGAAAATTTGAATAATAAAATCCATTTAGATGGCCTCCAGAGAGTAGAAGTACAGATGAAATTAGACTCACAGCTCAGTTAGAGGAATGGGAAAAAAGAGAACTCTTATAGAAGTAAAAATATAAGATCCAATGGCTCAAAGAAGGAGATAAAAATATATTTCTTCCACAAATATCTTCTAGCTCAATGATCTCACAACTTTATTTCTCCCTTGCAATAAAATTATAGGGATGTTGTCTACACTTGGGATGGCATGAACTCTATTTTTGTCAATTACTTTTCCAATCTATTTGTTGCTACTCATCTTGACTCGGCTTATCAACAGAATTTTTTTCAAGTGATCCCAAATCTTATCATTTTTGAGGAGAACCCTATTTTTACTACTTTGATTACTATCAATGAGCTTCAATAGGTGGTTTTTAAAATGTAAAAAGCAAAAACCCCAAGTCCTGATGGTTTTCCCATTGAGTTCTACAAAGCATTTTGGGATATCCTTCATGCTGATTTATTAGAGCTAGCAGAAGAAGCCTAGAAAGCCAAAAATATTTTGAAGTTTATCAATAATATATATATCTTGTCCCAAAAGCTCAACAGGCTAAACATATCTCTGCTTTTAGATCTATAGCTATATGTAATGTTCTCAAAACCATTACTAAGATCATGGAAGAAAGGTTGAAGCCTCTTTTGCATAAAATTATTTTCCCTAAACAAGGGGGTTATGTGGAAGGGTGTAAAATAGTGGATGAGATAGTTTTTTCTCAAGAAGCTATCCATTCCATGGAAATAAAAAAATCTCCTTCTATGTTCATTCGTTTAAATTTATCCAAAGCTTACGACAAAGTGGATTGCTACTTCCTTGTCAAAGTTTTGAGACAATTTGGCTTCTCTCAAGATTGGATGGACTGGATTATGGGGTGTATCTCTTTACTATCCTACTTAGTTCTTATTAATGGTAGGCCTTCACAATTGTTCCTAGCTTCTAGAGGTATTAGGCAAGGTGACTCCCTCTCCCCTTATTTATTCATCATTCATGTTGAATTGTTCCTAGCTTCTAGAGGTATTAGGCAAGGTGACTCCCTCTACCTGTTGAGGGAGTTACCATTGCTCATGGAGCCAGACCTATATCTCATCATCAAATTGTTGATGACTCTACTTTTTTAGGTAAATCTATAGTTATGTAATATTCTAAAATTAAGCAAATCATTAGCTACTTTTCTAAGGCTACCGAGCAATTGATCAATGAAGAAAAATCTAAAGTCATTTTCTTTCACTGATCTTCCATATAGGTATACATGGTCCTGGATAAATTAAGATATAATAAGACCTCCCTTTTTTTCACTTAGGCATTCCTATAAATATTCAAATACATGAAAAAATATTGGAATTGGTCATTGGACAGAGTTAAGAAGAAAATTAGAAAGTGGACCAATAGGTGGATTTCTTTTGAGGGAAGAATTACATTGGTAAAATCAGTCCTTCAAGCCATACCTATTTATGTTTCTGCTATGTTGAATATCTCAAAGGTTGTTCTTTAATAATTGGATCAAATCAATCATCGATTCCTTTTGAGTGGTACTAAGGATAAAATAAAATGGGCCTTGGTGAAATGAGATACTTTATGCCTTCCCAAGAATGAAGGGGGGTTAGTATTCTGGTCGGTTATTAATAACAATAAGGCTTTAGCTACTAAATTGTATTGGAGGATTTTGCATAACCCTAATGCTCTTTGGGCCAAAAATATTCATGCTAAATATGCTAAGAACAAAAGTCCTGAAGACCTTGTTCGCTATCAATTTCCTACCAAAGGTTCTCCTATTTTAGCGGTTATTAAGACTAGTGAGGATTTGATAAAGCAAAATTTATTTTGGATCATTCATAATGGTCAATAGGTAAATTTTGGGATATATTCTTGGAATGGTCACCAACCTTTGATAACTCAATTTCTCAATTGCAGGCCTTGGATGGAGGAGCTTCATCAAGATAACTAGATAAAGGTAGCTAATTACTATCAATTCATATTGGTAATTTAGAGGGTTGTAGATATTGGATTCCTATATTCCAGAAAGGCAAAGACAAGACATCCAATGCATCCTTCATATGAGATCTCTCTCTTGGTCCCATGATAAATATTATTTTGGATGGAACAAAACTACTAAGGGTGAGTGTTTAGTTGCTCAAGGTTATTTTTACTTATGCCATAATAATACCAAACAATCATATGACATATTTACTTAGTTGTGGGATTACAAGCTCTGGACTAAGGTGAGATTCTTGGCATTTATTGCATCACAGGGTGCTAAATAGTGAGGAACTTATGAATCATGCTTTTCATGGCCCATTTAGATGTGAAATGTGTGGAGAGAATGTGGAAAATATTAGCCATATTTTAATTAAGTGTACCTTAGACTCAGAGCTATGGAGGGGAATATCTTACATGGATTATAGTGGTCCAATTTTTTTTACTTTTGAACAACTTTGGAGGGATTGACCTAAATAGGAGGGTGTTGATCATTTTATTAGGTTGTTAGTTTGGATGGGTTCTACCATTCTATCTTGGAATATCTGGAAGGAAAGGAACAACTAGATTTTAAATCAAGAAAGGAAGGATGTTCACTATATTTGGCAAAAGACCATTTCCAACTTAGTTGAATCAGTCCAAAAACTCCTTAATCACCCCCAAAACTCCCACCAAATATGGGATCAAATGATGCAAAGATTGAATATTAACTCTTCTAAGGGTAACCAACTTAAAGGTAATGTGAGTAATCATAATATGGATAGAACAAATAATTGATAGCCTCCTTCTAAGAATTTTGGAAAATTCAATACCGATGGAGTTGTTGGTCATCAAATCTGCCCAGGAAAGGATTTGGGTAAGTGTATGCACCCTAGACCTAGACCAAAATTGAAAGGTCAAAGGGAAGAGATGCCCCTTGTGCCAATCTCTAGAGAAAGGCCGACTTCTATACTAAACTACTTTGGTATTTTAGGATAAGGATGCAGGAAAGAGATAAACAAAATAAAGGTGCAGGAAAGAAATAAAAGAGTAAGGGAAAAAAATTTAGTAGTTTAATGGTGGGAAAGAACCAGAAGCACGATTGCTAGCCAATAGCTTAAAATAGCAGCAAAGAACACCAAGAATAAATGAAATGAATGCAATATTAATCCTCCTATGTATCCTCTGGACGAGTTCCAGGATTACCCTTCCCTCTCATCAAAATTCAGAGTTCAGAGTTACAATGATGAAGGAGTGAATATGACAGAAACACTATCCACAGGCATCATAAAAGAAAACTAATACAACATTTTCCTCCCCTATGTATCCTTCAAGAAAATCTCAGGGTTCCACTCCAAATCCAGAGTTTAGAATTACAGTATGCAAATTAAGAAAAGATAAAAGAAATAATCATAGAAGGCAGCATAAAAGAGAGAAATAGAGTCCAAAGCTCTTTAGTATTAATCACAGGAATCTAAGTTACAGCAGCTTTCTAGCAAAAAGTTCCCCCATTTTTACATTACAATGCCTGGGTTTTTATAGAGGACCCGACCCTTTGAGCCATTAATGCACAAAATGGAGGAGTACACCCTCGAAACCTGAGAAGTCGGCTCTTCGTGGCTCTCGTGACTGAGCTCTCAAATCTATTACCAAAACTGGCAACTATGATCAGGTCAGTCATGGAAACATGCATTAATGAGCTGTCTAAGCGTCCTTGGCTTTTGGGTGTAGTGCTCGAGTGGCTGCCATGCTCATCGGGCTCTTCTTCAGGGACTGATATTTCATTTCCAATTGCTAAAAATGAGCAACGAGCTTACCGGGCACGTAAAAATGCATTTATCAGGCACTTGATCACCTCAAGAAAATACTTGACTTGGAGTGCGTGCCCTTGAAGCACTTCACTATATTTTCATTCGCAACTTCGCTTTGCAATGGACTTGAGTCAAAGTAGATCCTCCTTCTCAGTTTGCCTTTCGCATGGTGGAGCTTCACAAAACTGCTTTGGGAGTGGTGAGTGCCGAAGCAGATTTTCTTCACAAAATGGGGCTCTTCATTCCTCGTCACTTCGTTGTCAAAATTTCTTCGCTGATGCATTGTAGAAATGCTTTTCCGTGATCTTCTTCTAAAACTATGGTTCAGGAGGGTTTTGGCCGAAGCATATACTTACCTTCAAAAATGATTCATTCTTCCTGACCTCTACCACTTCGGGTGAAAGTACTTCACATGAAAGCTATCCGAAGCAGATGCTTCACAATAAATTTTGGCAAAGTCAAAATGGTTCACTGGTGGAGAGGCCCGAAGTGGGTGCTTCAGTGATTTTTAGCGAAGTACTTCTCGGTGTTGCGCTTCTTCAACTTTCACTTCGCAAGTTTTCTGGCCGAAGTAGCTGTTTGAAGTGCTTCGGGTCGGAAGTAGTTTTCTTACGTATTCCTTGCATTCTTTCTTCGGCAATACCACTTCACAAAATTCTTGCCTAAAGTAGCTTCTGAGAATGCTTCGGGTGCGAAGTAGACTTTCCTTCTTCTGTGAAGCTGTCCTTTTGAAATGCCGCTTCGCAAAACTTTCGCCCGAAGTAGCTGCTGGAAATGCTTTGGGTGCGAAGATCTTTTCATACTCTTCTTCTTTATTTATGTGAAGCTATCTTCCTCTGATTGTTAGACAACAAAGCTCTTTCAAATCTATTCTATATACAAGGGGGTGGCATGGAAAGCCAAAATTGTGCAACTTACAAATATTTTCAAAAACAACAAAAAGGAATACTTTACAAAAGAAACACTTTACAATTTTTTTTATTTTTTTCTACCCCTCTATGCAATGTGACAAAAGTTGTCAACATTATTGGCGGCTCACGGGACAATGAGCTCATCTCGGTGGAAGAACCCTTAGCCTTGATCCATTGGGCTAGAGTTACCTCCAGAACCTTCTCCTTTTTCTCTCTCTAGGGATGCTTCCACAACTTGTTCTTCTTCTTCTTTTTCCTCTTCTTCTTCCTCTAATGAGGCTTCCTGCTACGACAATGGGGGAAGGTGATCACGAATGCGATCCATGGTTCTACGGATGTGAGTCCAGAAACCATTCTAAAATAGCTCTTGGTCTTCAAGTGCCTTAACCAAAATGTAGAACTGATCAATCTTCTCGATATCCGCATGTTTGGCTCTGGTGTATAGATCGTTCAGGCAGGCTACAATCTTGTAGTGTCTTAGAATGAAATTTGTGACCTGCCTTTCTATTATCGGCTCCGCCCATTTGTCTATCTCCGATACGTCACCTTCAAAATGAAGCCATGTCGGCTTAAGCTCTTCCTTGGTCAGAAGGTTCCCATCATCATCCATGAAGCTTTGGAAACCTAAGGAAGAGAGATCTTGGAAATAGCCTAGCGATGCATGCTGCTCATTCTCAAACACATCCACGAGGTCCTTCGCCTTATGTGCTTTCCTTACCTTGGAGAAGAAGGCGTGAACTATGGCTTGGGTTGTAGACCAATCCCTAGCCGTTCGACTCATAGCAATAACCTGTAGGTCCTGATATTTAATGCTTTGGACCTCAAAAGTCAACTTGAGTCACCTTTTGATTTTCTTGATGACCTCATCTACTATTGGCCCTTCCTTAGCAGCGGCATACTGGGCTTCGATAATATATGTTAAAATCGACAGGGCACTGGAGGTCCAGGACTTGAAGTTTTTTAGCATGTGTGAGCAAATTTCTTTGATTCTTCCTCTGTCAAATAGATCAAGGTTTTATTTTTCGTATAATTGCTGCTGCAACTGCAAGATATTTCTTTCAAACTCTTTGGCCCTTAGCTCATTTTCGGCCTGTATCTAGCCTTGAATTTTAGTTGCACACTATAGTTTTCTTACTTGCTGTCTCAAGGTGATTACTTATTTTTTCCTTTGCTCACACTGCTTCTCTGAATCCTCCAACTTGGAGAAGATTCTAGGTATCTCTTCCTCCAACTTGATGTTGGTGTTCTCTGCTTCAAATCTATGCTGACTGGCGATGTTTGCATGCACTCAAAAAGATTCAATCTTGACGTGCATGGATGCAGATTCATTATCTACATTTAAATGCTCCAGGTCCTTGGATTTATCTTGATAATCATAGTCCGTTGGAGTCATTTCATCCAGGGCTTTTGGACCTTCAGAATCTTTTTTGCCTTATGCAACTTCCCAACCTTCAAATCAAAGACAACACATTTTTCAACCTGGGCCAGAGAGCACCCTCTCTTCTTCCTTGCTTCCTTCAATATTTTATCTATGTTTTGCTAGGCTTGGAGTAGCTTTTTAGCTAGAGGGAATTCCTTAATCAAGGACAACTCAGATTCAAAGGAGGCTGGATCTCCAGCCAAAGGGGTAAACAAATATAAAGAATGAATGGGGGATGCCTCCTCAGTAAGTTTGGCAACGGGTGTGGTAGGAGTTCCGATGAGTGAAACAATGTCGTGTGAAATAGGGGAATGAGGCATGGGGTTCGATGTTGGAGTACTATCTTCACCCTGACTAAGGACCAAGGGAATGGTGGTGTGGGAAGGTAAAGTAGTATCAACAGGCTTGTCCCGACCAGATGACTCAAGTGGGGTAGATACACTTGTGGGACTAACGGGACCCTGAGGCAAAGTTGGAATAGCAACGGGTAGCACATGAAGGGGAGGTTGAATTTGCATGGGAGGGAGAGACTAATGGGAAGACTCGATCAAGACCGTGGTGGACATGTGAGAGACCAAGGCAAAGGGTGGAGAGTGTGTACCTACGTGCCCTCCTAGTAGAGCAGCCGTAGTGACCTCCTGTGTAATCGGCTCTTGCTCCTTCTAAACTTTAACACTTCCAACCTCCATGAACTCTTCTCCAGGGCCTCCCTCTTGTTGGAGGAGTTCCTCCACATCAATGATGTCTACGTTTGGGGTTGTTTCAGTTCTTGGAGATTTTGTCCCTTTGATATTTTTTTTGATCAGGTATGATGTAGGTTGTTCGACAAGAGCACTTGGAAGCTTCATGTGGGGTCGCTTCAGGTGGCTTGGAGGCACTTGAAATTGCTCCTGTCTCTTTCTTTTCTTTCCCTCTGAGTGTTGTGCTGACCCCTCGGCACTTGTATCATGGATTTCTACAGGTCCCTAAGGTAACTCTTATGGTGTAGATTCGACCTCTTCCTCTTCTTCTTATTTTAAATCATCATCAAATCTTCTTGGGCTTTCACCCAAACCTAGGGTAGCTGGAGGAACAAAGTCGGCAAAGGAGAGGGGCTTCCAGGTTCTAGCATTAGCTTCATAAAAAATCATGAAGTCTCTATCTATTGCCAAGAGTCCATAGGATTTCATATTTTGGTGATGGACTCTCATTATCCACCACTCCCTTAGTTGCTCCTCGCCCCAATTCTTCAATTCTTCCTTCAAATCATCCTTTTCTTTTCTCCAAAATGTGGAGTCTGGGCTTGGGAAAGGGTATCGAACTGGGTCGTACTCAACCTCCATAGGGTAGAATTCATGCTAGGGAGGCAATGTCCTCATCCTTTCCAAATGCCATTCTAAATCCCTCCCATTGGGATTGTTCCTCTGATCTACTATTTCTGGGTGAGGGCGGACATGAAAGTTCTTGAACCAGAGGTGGTCCCTCATCACTCCCAAAGGATCATAGCACCATTATTGAGGAATTTAGAGCAAACCAAAATTGGTAAGCTTATCCTCTAGGAAAACATTTTGCTTTAGTGCAAACACTTCAATTACCCCCATTTTGAAGGGGAAGTCGCAAGTGTGAGCCTATTTTCGACCGTGGCCATACACGATGTTTGTTGCGTCGCTCTAGTGAGCGACTTCCAATGCGAACTGGTACTCAGAGGGGTAGAATGGTAGTAAGAAGGGCTTTTATATGAAGCTAAATAGGTGAACCACAAGCCCCTGCATCAATTGAAACATGTCTCCCTTTTTCTCCTACACCACTCTATCTCTTAAACTGAGGGGGACCCGAGGGCAAGACCCCGTTAACAAATGCATAGCGGGTCCCAAGAATTGTTGATTAAAAGAATAATAAGACTCTACCCTCAATAGGAGGGGAGTCCACTGGTATATAGGCAGAGGATTTCCATCCTTACTACTTGATTGAATGGCAACATGGGGAAAACTTTTATGTACATGGTAGAAAAATAACCAGACAAGAAAAGAGCAGGGTCTGAAGTACTGGCCCATTCCAGCGTTCTTCATGCTGGTAAGTGATGAGCAAGGTGCAACCAAAGTATTGTCATTGTTGTCAACACAATCAGGTTGATCAGTTGATGCAATGGACAGGAGTTCATTGATGAGCAAGGTGCAGCCAAAGTGCAATGGACAGGAGTTCATTGATGAGCAAGGTGCAGCCAAAGTATAATGGACAGGAGTTCAGTGATGAGCAAGGTGCAGCCAAAGTATTGTCATTGTTGTCAACATAGACAGAGGATCGGTTGATGCAATGGACAGGAGTGCAGAGGTCTTTAGATAGATCGGTTGATGAAGTGAACAAGAGTTCAGAGGCAGTCAGAGCATGTACAATGAATTTCCAAGAAGACAGAAGTGGCCCAGATTCAAAGGATCTATCGCGATTTCGTGACATATCGGAGGAGAGAGAAAAAGCTGGAAAAGCTGTCATGATTTCGTGACATATCGGAGGAGAGAGAAAAGCTAGAAAAAATTGTCGCGATATCACGACATGTTTGAGGAGAGAGAAAGCGCAAGAAAAACTGTCACGATTTCGTGACATGTTGGAGGCAAAGAAGCCAAGTGGAAAAACTGTCACGATTTCACGACATGTTGGCAGAGAAAAAGCCAAGTGGAAAAACTGTCGCGATATCGCGACATGTTGGAGGCAAAGAAGCCAAGTAGAAAAACTGTCATGATTTCGTGACATGTTGGAAGAGAGAGAAAGTGCAAGAAAAACTATCATGATTTCACGACATGTTGGAAGAGAGAGAAAGCACAAGAAAAACTGTCACGATTTCATGACATGTTGGAAGCAAAGAAGGCAAGTAAGAAAACTGTCATGATTTCGTGACATGTTCGAGAAAGAGAGGAGGAGAAAATGTCACAATTTTGTGACATGTTTGGACAAAAAATGCAAGAAAGAAAATGTGTCATGATTTCGTGACATGTTCGGAGAGAAGGAGCTTGCAAAGAAAAGTGTCACGATTTCACGACAATCTGCAAGAGAGGTAGTACGAACGAAAATGTGTCATGATTTCATGACATGTTCGAGAGAAAGAGCTTGCAAGGAAAAGTGTCACGATTTCGTGACAATTTGCAAGAGGAAGCGCTAAGGAGAAAAAGTGTCGTGATTTCGTGACATGTCGGGTTTTCGTGATCCGATGAGAAGAAAAGCGCTAAGGAGAAAAAGTGTCACGATATCGCGACATAATGCAGGAGAGAGAGTCCGAAAGAAAAAGGTGTCGCGATTTCATGACATGTTTCATTTTCGTGGTCCAAAGCGAAGAGAAAGAGGAGAGAGAAAAAGGTGTCACAATTTCATGACATGTTTCATTTTCACGGTTCAAAGCGAAGAGAAAGAGGAGAGAAAAAGGTGTCATGATTTCATGACATGTCATGTTTTTGCTAGTGCTTGCAGAGAAGAGGGTACGGAAGCGAAAGGTGTCACGATTTCATGACATGTCATGTTTTCACTAGTGCTTGCAGAGAAGAGTGTATGGAAGTGAAAGGTGTCACGATTTTGTGACATGTCATGTTTTCGCTAGTGCTTGTAGAGAAGAGTGTACGGAAGCGAAAGGTGTCACGATTTCATGACATGTCATGTTTTCGCTAGTGCAAGCAGAGAAGAGTGCAAGGAAGCGAAAGTGTCACGATTTCATGACATGTTCCATTTTTGCAGGCAAGAGACAGAGAAGAGCTCAAGGCAGCGAAAGTGTCGCAATTTTATAAATGTGTCGCGATATCGTGACATGTTGTGTTTTCGCGGATGCAAGTTGAACTATGAAACAAGGAGGCGAAAGTGTCGCGATTTCATGACATGTTATGTTTTCACGGTCAACTGCCAAGAAAAAGTCAAAGGGGCAAAAATGTCATGATATCGTGACATGTCATAGTTTCATGGGTAAAAGTCGAGAAGCATACACAGGGACTATTGCAGAATAAGTTCATGCAGCAAAATAAGAACTGTTATAGGTGGAGTTACAGTGAGATCATGTAAGCTATAATAAGAAATGTGAAAAAGAGTGCGGCGGTTATAGAAATGCTACACAGTGAACTGCAGATAGTACGATAGTAACAAAGGCAGTTACAGAAAGAATTCATGCAGCCAGAATAAGAAGAGTTAACTAGAGTAGAACAACAGTTACAGGGGCAGTTGTAGAGGAAAATCATGCAGCCAAAATAAGAAGAGTTAACTGGAGTTAGTGCGACAGTTACAGGTGTAGTGACAGATAGAAATCATGCAAGCTAAAATAAGAACAAAGCATTAAAGGAAGAATGGCAGTTACAGGGCACGTGTCGTAGTGAAACCATCGAGCAGCGGTTATACTATCAGTCCAAAACAAGAGACAAATCCATTAATAGGTTGCGTATAAGAATAGTGTGTCAGAAAGGAGTTACTCACAGGAGTAGCTATGAATAGGCTGCATGCGGGTTAATGGCAGTTATAGAAGACTTAGGGTTTCAAGATGAAAATATTGTTATAAAAGGGCAGTTGCATGCAGAAGAAAAATTTTGGCTCAGAATTGAAAAGAGTGCCATCGAAAAGAGTAAATGTGCCACGAGGGCAGTTGCGTGTAGAAGTGAAAAGGTAGCTCAGAATTGAAAAGTGAGAAGATAAGAATGACAGAGCATCGAAATGTGCAGAGAAGGTTGTCAGAGCGCAGAGAAGGCTGTCAGAGCATAGTAAGTAGAGCGGTAAGAGTGATCCGTTAGGTTGAGCTCTATGTGGGTAGATATATATGAGAAAAGTCGAAGAGAGAAATGAAGTTGAGGGAGAGCAGCTGAGAAAGAGTGACTGAGAGAGTGCAGCAGCAAGTGCGTAGAAGGAATATGTGTTTCCTGAATTGAAAGAGAGGTTGGATGAGCAATAGACCAGTAAGGGTCTTGTAGAAGTGAAGGCATATTTATGTCAATCTAAGATTCAAAATAGAAATCCAAGTTGGTGCTTGGAATCAGGGGTTGGTGCTCCTTCCAGTTGGTGCTGGTAAATCAAGGGTTGGTGCTCCTTTCTATTGGTGTAGATAAATTAGGGGTTGGTGCTCCTTTCTATTGGTGTAGATAAATTAGGGGTTGGTGCTCCTTCTAGTTGGTGCTGGTAAATCAGGGGTTGGTGCTCCTTTCTATTGGTGCAGATAAATTAGGGGTTGGTGCTCCTTCCAGTGGGTGCTGGTAAATTGTTTGTAAAGTTGGTGCTTTGCAAAGGCTGGATTTGGATGGGTGTCCAAGTAGTCTATTTTTGAGGAGTAGCCAAAACTGGTGAACCTCGTTACATCTTGTGTTATGTGATGCTCTCTTGTTATATCTGCTTTATCTGTTTTAAGTTCTCCTTGCTTCAGCTTTAAGAGTTAAGTTTTTAAGTTTTAAATAGCTACACTGATTCACCCCCCCTCTCAGTGCCATTGTAAGACTAACAATTGGTATCAGAGCCAAGTTCCTGTATCAGGCTAAATCAGCTAAGGTTGATCTTGGATTAGTACACAATGGGTAAGAAGAATAGATCCTCCTCCAAAAAGGCATCTCAGCCAGTTTTAGTTCTTGTGGAAGAGAAAACTGAACTAGAGAAGGTAGAAGAAGTGGTTTCTGAAGTATGCAATGAAAACCTGGAGATTGAAGTAGATCTAGAAGGTGAGTTGATAGCCGCACTTGAAGAGTTAAGTATACAAAAGAAAAAGAACAACAGACTGTCCAAAAAGTTGGAAGAATACGGGGATGAGATTGAAAATCTCTTCTTACAATTTCAAACGGCCAAGAAAACAGAAGAAGCCTTGAAGACACAACTGGATGATAAGGTTGATGTATATAGCAAACGTGAAGAAGAATCTAACAAAGTTGTTAGTAATCTGAAGCTGCAAGTAGAAGAGTCCAAAAGGATTGAAGAAAGTCTCAGGTCACAGATCAATGAGAAAGAGACTGTTTGCTGCCAACAAGAAGAAGAGATTGTTTCATTGAAGAAACAACTAGAAGAGGCCAATGTAAATCTCAAATATGAGAAGAGCACAGAGTTGCTAGATAAAATGATAAAGCAACAAAGAAGCTCCATGGCTAAGTCTGGTCTTGGATATGAAGCTGAACAACCGTCATCTTCCAAAAGTATAGAAAAGAAGAAGCCCACTGCTGAAGGATCGAAGCAAGAAAAGTCTGAAGCTGAATCTTCAAAAGGAAGAAAATATCAAAGAAGATCTACAACAAAGCAACCACAACAAAAGAGGTTCTCTCACTCTCACTCTTTTAATAATAATGCTTTTAATGGCTATTGTTCTAAATGCAATTGCTATGGTCACAAGGCAATTTATTGTGGACTGAACAATAGATCAAAAAGTTATGCTGATAAAAACACATCTGCTTTCCTGAGTGAACACCCTGTGCAATGTTTTAAATGTAATGGCCATGGGCACATAGCAAGGTTTTGTCCAAGCACTTATGTATCCAATCTAAGGCAAAACCATAGATTTCATCATACACACAGAATGCAATGCAGACAGGGAATAAAACATGTGCAATGTTTTAAATGTAATGGTCAAGGGCACATAGCAAGGTTCTGTCCAAGCTCTTCTATATCTAATCTAAGGCAAAACCCTAGATTTCATCAGACTCAAAGAGGGCAACACAGACAGGGAGCATATCATGTGCATAAAAGAAAGGAAAATAATCATCCATCAAGGATGCACAAGAGACAACCCCACAAGAGAAATGTTCAAGTTCACGAACAAGGGCAAAATAGGGATGTAATTGAAAAACTCAAGCCCAAGTTCAGGAAAGTCTGGAGAAAGGCAGAAGAAAGGAAATCGTGTCTCCTTGGACTGAAGGAGGCTACTCCGCCATTGCTCTAAGCAACTCCAGGTGGCACATCCTCAGGGGGAGCAATATTAAAGTTTTATTTTAATGCTCCTATGTATTTGTCTGGGTATCTGAGGATGAAAGACCAGCAGTCGGGTTATTGTTGTATAGTTGTCAAGTGTGTTGTCAGTTCATGTAGTTGTATGTGGAAGTGTCGTGAAGGGTGATGATTAAATTGAGAATTGTCACCATTGGTAGTATTGCTACGTCATTGTTGTTCTGTTGATAGTTCTTACTGCCACTGTTCAAAGCGTCGGATTATAACAGACAGTTTCATTTTAACTGTTGATAAAATGCCAATCCGAGATTAAGAAGTATGAGGTTGAGTAAGGTGCACTATGGTTGGCCATAAAGTGTTTGACAAAATGTCTTCTCCTGATTTGCATAGTTGAAAGTAAGGTGTGATCTGCAGTAACTATAGAAAACTCAGATCAGGTTGTAAATTTAAAAAGGAATTTGGTTGTGTTGTGGTACAGTGTTTGATGCTTACACAGAGTTGGTTGATACATGCTTCGACTAAGGTCTGTGATAAAGGGATGTTCATTGAGGTGATTGGTTGAGTTGAGTTGAGATTGAGATTTGAGTATAGAACATATTGAGTCTCTAACAATTCTCTTTATGCTTCTATGAGATTTAATTGATATATTGATTGAGCATTAAGTATAGAACATATTGAGTCTCTAACAATTCTCTTTATGATTCTATAAGATTGGGAGTTAAGTATAGAACATACTGAGTCTCTAACAATTCTCTTTATGCTTCTATGAGGTTGATGAATCACATTGGGTCTCTAACAATTCTCTTTGTGGGTTCATGCTAAGCAAGTTTTTCTTGATGAACTTGTGAGCTGATTTGAGGACAATGCTGGGACAGATTTCCAGATGCAGATTTGGGCAGGATGTGTAGATGACAGAAAGAGTACCAGTGGAGGTGCATTCTATCATGGAGATAGTTTGGTCGCATGGAATAGTAAGAAACAAGAGTCAGTTTTCTTATCCACAGCAGAAGCAGAATATATTGCAGCGACAGTGTGTTGTACGCAGAGGGAGAATTTATATATTTAATTATCTTTGTGCTCATATTTGTAATTTTTGCTAACTGTCATAACATGTGCCTAAGAATGATGTGCATGGACTCAGGGGGAGTTTTGCAGCCGCCCTTTGGTATTATTGTCAAAGGGGGAGAAGAATTATAGGTAATTGCACGCAATTACGTGTGTTGCCAACAATTCCAAAGGGGGAGATTGATGAGCAAGGTGCAACCAAAGTATTGTCATTGTTGTCAACACGATCAAGTTGATCAGTTGATGCAATGGATAGGAGTTCATTGATGAGCAAGGTGCACCAAAGTCATGGAGGGGTTTCTGATGAGCAAGGTGCAGCCAAAGTATTGTCATTGTTGTCAACAGGACAGAGGATCGGTTGATGCAATGGACGAGAGGTCTTTAGATAGATCGGTTGATGAAGTGAACAAGAGTTCAGAGTAGTCAGAGCATGTACAATGAATTTCCAAGAAGACAGAAGTGGCCCGATTCAAAGGATCAAAGAAAAAGACAAGGAGAGAACGAGCGATATCACATATCGAAGGAGAGAGAAAAGATGGAAAAAACTGTCATGATATCGCGACATGTTTGAGGAGAGAGAAAGCGCAAGAAAAATTGTCATGATTTCATGACATGTTGAGGAAAGAAAAAACTTTTCTGACATGTTAAGGAAAACCCCTCACGATATCACGACATGTTGGAGGCAAAGAAGCCAAGTAGAAAAACTGTCATGATTTCGCGACATGTTGGAAGAGAGAGAAAGCACAAGAAAAACTGTCATGATTTTGTGACATGTTGGAAGAGAGAAAGCACAAGAAAAACTGTCACGATTTCATGACATGTTGGAAGCAAAGAAGGCAAGTAAGAAAACTGTCACGATTTCATGACATGTTCGAAGAAGAAGCACATGCAAGGAAAACTGTCATGATTTCATGACATGTTCGGAGAAAAGATGCAAGCAAAGAAAACTGTCACGATTTTGCGACATGTTCAGGGAGAAGGAGCTTGCAAAGAAAAGTGTCACGATTTCATGACAATTTGCAAGAGAGGGATAGGATGAAAATGTGTCATGATTTTATGACAGGTTTGAGAGAAAGAGCTCGCAAGGAAAAGTGTCACGATTTCATGACAATTTGCAAGAGGAAGCGCTAAGGAGAAAAAGTGTCATGATTTCATGACATGTCGGGTTTTCACGATCCGATGAGAAGAAAAGTGCTAAGGAGAAAAAGTGTCACGATATCATGACATAATGCAGGAGAGAGAGTCCAAAAGAAAAAGGTGTCGCGATTTCATGACATGTTTCATTTTCACGGTCCAAAGCGAAGAGAAAGAGGAGAGAGAAAAGGTGTCACGATTTCGTGACATGTTTCATTTTCACGGTTCAAAGCGAAGAGAAAGAGGAGAGAGAAAAAGGTGTCACGATTTCGTGACATGTCATGTTTTCGCTAGTGCTTGCAGAGAAGAGTGTACGAAGCGAAAGGTGTCACGATTTCGTGACATGTCATGTTTTCGCTAGTGCTTGTAGAGAAGAGTGTACGAAAGCGAAAGGTGTCATGATTTCATGACATGTCATGTTTTCGCTAGTGCTTGCAGAGAAGAGTGTACGAAAGTGAAAGGTGTCACGATTTCATGACATGTCATGTTTTCGCTAGTGCAAGCAAAGAAGAGTGCAAGGAAGTGAAAGTGTCACGATTTCATGACATGTTCCATTTTCATGGGCAAGAGACAGAGAAGAGCTCAAGGTAGCAAAAGTGTCGCGATATCGTGACATGTTGTGTTTTCGTGGATGCAAGCTGAACTATGAAACAAGGAGGCGAAAGTGTCACGATTTCGTGACATGTTATGTTTTCGTGGTCAACTGCCAAGAAAAATTCAAAGGGGCAGAAATGTCATGATATCGTGACATGTCATAGTTTCATGGGTAAAAGCCGAGAAGCATACACAGGGACAGTTGTAGAATAAGTTCATGTAGCAAAATAAGAACTGTTACAGGTGGAGTTACAGTGAGATCATGTAAGCTATAATAAGAAATGTGAAAAAGAGTGCGACGATTATAGAAATGCTACACAGTGAACTATAGATAGTATGATAGTAACAAAGGTAGTTACAGAAAGAATTCATGCAGCCAGAATAAGAAGAGTTAACTAGAGTAGAACAACAGTTATAGGGGTAGTTGCAGAGGAAAATCATGCAGCCAAAATAAGAAGAGTTAACTAGAGTTAGTGCGACAGTTACAGGTGCAGTGACAGATAGAAATCATGCAAGCTAAAATAAGAACAAAGCATTAAAGGAAGAACGACAGTTACAGGGCACGTGTCGTAGTGAAACCATCGAGCAGTGGTTATACTGTCAGTCCAAAACAAGAGACAAATCCATTAATAGGTTGCGTATAAGAATAGTGTGTCAGAAAGGAGTTACTCATAGGAGTAGCTATGAATAGGCTGCATGCGGGTTAATGGCAGTTACAGAAGACTTAGGGTTTCAAGATGAAAATATTGTTATAAAAGGGCAGTTGCATGCAGAAGAAAAAGTTTGGCTCAGAATTGAAAAGAGTGCCATCGAAAAGAGTAAATGTGCCACGAGGGCAGTTGCATGCAGAAGTGAAAAGGTAGCTCAGAATTGAAAAGTGAGAAGATAAGAATGACAGAGCACCGAAATGTGCATAGAGAAGGTTGTCAGAGCGCAGAGAAGGCTATCAGAGCACAGTAAGCAGAGTGGTAAGAGTGATCCGTTAGGTTGAGCTCTATGTGGGTAGATATATATGAGAAAAGCCGAAGAGAGAAAATGATGCTGAGGGAGAGCAGCTGAGAAAGAGTGACTGAGAGAGTGCAGCAGCAAGTGCGTAGAAGGAATATGTGTTTCCTAAATTGAAAGAGAGGTTGGATGAGCAATAGACCAATAAGGGTCTTGTAGAAGTGAAGGCATATTTATGTCAATCTAAGATTCAAAATAGAAATCCAAGTTGGTGCTTGGAATCAGGGGTTGGTGCTCCTTCCAGTTGGTGCTGGTAAATCAGGGGTTGGTGCTCCTTTCTATTGGTGCAGATAAATTAGGGGTTGGTGCTCCTTTTTGTTGGTGTAGATAAATTAGGGGTTGGTGCTCCTTCCAGTTGGTGCTGGTAAATCAGGGGTTGGTGCTCCTTTCTGTTGGTGCAGATAAATTAGGGGTTGGTGCTCCTTCCAGTGGGTGTTGGTAAATTGTTTGTAAAGTTGGTGCTTTGCAAAGGCTGGATTTGGATGGGTGTCCAAGCAGTCTATTTTTGAGGAGTAGCCAAAACTGGTGAACCTCGTTACATCTTGTGTTATGGAATGCTCTCTTGTTATATCTGCTTTATCTGTTTTAAGTTCTCCTTGCTTCAGCTTTAAGAGTTAAGTTTTTAAGTTTTAAATAGCTACACTGATTCACCCCCCCTCTCAGTGCCATTGTAAGACTAACAAGTAAGCCACATGTGCAAGGTTCAGGCCATCCATTCTGCCTAGTCGAATAATAATAGGTTGGTGTTCGGCATCGAAGCATCGAGGGCATAAAATTCCCCTTTGGAAATACACTCAACCAAAAACACCTGCCAGGGGTGCACCAAAGCATCGATCGACAGGCCTGCCACCCATGCAATGATTGAGAAGATGTCAGTGCTCTTGAAAGCTATCAAGGGTAGGGGCATTTGGGGTAGCTTGCCTGAAGGGAGCCCACTTTTGAGGTTCTCACTCAAAAATTTCAAAATGTAGCTAGAGGAGGTAAACCTCTCCATTTGTTCGCTCAGAATGATGTTGCAAACTGAATATCCCTTAGGCGGCCCCTACTATGGTGTGAAGGCTGCTTTAACATCTTCTTTTAAGATTGAAAAAAATTTATGTCCAGTGACATTTAGCACTTTTCTGGAGGAGGGCTGGTAATTCTATGCAATGGCAGAGATTAGTTTCGGACAATGATGCGCGGGCAGGGTCAGATACCAGTATATCTAAGAATAATATGCAGTAGCTCTCTTATTTTCTAGGGTGAGTCTGCTTGTCATGAACTCGATGGTGTATCTGAGTTCGGCCATGCTCTTTGAGAGTTCTATGTCCCTAATTTTTTCCCACCCATTAATTGGTGGTTCTATGGGTTGTTCATCTTCAGATTCTCCTTTCTCCTCCACGACTTGATTTTCTGGGCGAAGGTTAAGGTCGACCCTCTTGGGTCTCTATTTTTTATCCTCCTGGCCCTTCTTTGTTTTTTTGGGGCCTGCAACTTTTGGCTCCTTCTTATTTTCCTTGGAGTTTTTCTTCCCCATGATGGATGCTCATAGCAGTGAAGCTTACAACGTAGAGGACTTCGATGCATGATTTCAATGCGAAAGGTAGAAGAATTACAGGTTATCAGCAGAGCTCCTAATATCGCATGCACCAGTAGGCAAATAACCTTCTCACTGCTAAGGCTTGAGTTTTATAGCCTTAGAAGGCAACTACTTCTATTTATGGCTCCTACCATAATTAAATTTACATCTCTGACCTGGGAGATCGCTGCACCGTTTGATTGGCTATCCGACAACGTAGTACACGGGTCCACGTGCTTCGATGATTATGCCCTATATTGGAAATGCAACCTGTTGCCACCTCGTACCTAGGCACGAGATTTCCTCCTAACTGAATCCTCTCGGGATGTGTTTCGCCACCTTTGCATTAAACTCGCTTGCTTTGGATGCTTTCCAAAGTTGTTGTCGACATGTTCCCCTAGGCACATTTTAAATGTTCTCGCCTTGCATGCTTGTCAAATTGGCAAAGTTGAAATCAGGGCTGAAAATGCTTCACGGTGAACCTTTGGTGCGAGCTGATTTTCTATGCTTCGGGCCCGAAGTAGTTCTTCCTCGTTGTGTCACTACTTGGCTTTGCGAAAGACTACTTTCGAAGCTCACTCCTTTTGAGAAGTAGTTCACTAATTTTCCTTTGAAAACTGCTTTGCTTAGATTCCTCTTGGTGGGTGAAGCACTTCTCATGCCTTGGTTTGAATCTCGTTCCGCAAACGTGCTTCACTACGAACTACTTTACATCAGCTACTTCACACGAAAAGTTCCTGAAGGAGATTTATATATATATATATATACCAAAGTAAAACTTGAACTAAGCTCCTAAGCAATACTTAGTGCCCTCGACACTCTATTTACTAGCCAGATTATTTACAATATTTACACAAAATTTTATGGCATGATTGGCATGCCGCCACCACAAACTTAGATTTGGGTGTCTATCTGGTGAACCTGCAATGTCTAGACTAGATCTGATTGAACTTTAGTCGATCCTTGAGGTTTTGATAACTTCTTCCCAAAGTTGTCCATGTAGCGAACAGGGTGCAACGTAGCAGGTTGTCACTTTTGTCAGTACCCATACTGTCGATGAATGATGTGGCGAAGAAGTTTGCTACATGGGGGTCTTTTTGGGTACCGGTTGTAGTGATGGCTGGAACCAATACCCCAATTCTACTAACTGTGGGCTGAGTACAGGCTCCTCCATCCTCTTGGTGTGGTAACAGGGCTTTTCCAGTGATGAGTAATCTTCAAAGATCTCTTCAGGCTCAGCTTCTTGGCATGCTTAATGGGATCTGGTTGAATACTCATGTGCCATCCACTGGGATACAAAAAGGGTGCAAAAATGTGCCCTCTTCACTCTTATGCTCTACCACTTGAGTCTGCTCTTCTCCTTGGCTCATATTCTGATGGAGACTACAAGCAACCATATTATTTATTGTTGGGACAAAGCTTGCATATTCCCATCGTTGGACTTGGATGAAATCTACTTCTTGAGCTCCACACGACTACATCTCAGGTCTCTGCTCAGTATGAGGAATCTTCCATGGTGAATACTTTGTGGGATAGATAGGAGTAGCAACTACCAAATAAGATGATGGAGTTTCTCCCTATTGCCACTTTCCAGATAGGAGCATAAGTTGTTCTGCTTGTACTACTTCCTCAAATATTTGAGGGAATATTTGTTCACCTGATTGCAGCAAGAGAAGGCTCATGTCCAAGTGAAAGGCCCAAACATAGAAGAGGTGGGCTTGGGCAGGTGTTAGATGGATCTCTCCTAGAATTCTCTTCCAACTTCTACAGAATCGGACATTGAAGTCTGTGACACTCTCCAGAGGTGTTCTTGTGATGGTGGAGAGGTGCATTAAAATCTGGAAGGGATCTTGAGATTCATCAAATGTTTTTATTAGTACTCCCACTAAGTCATCCCATGAGCAAATGTTTTTTTTTCTGAGTAGTCTGTACCACTGTAGTGCCCTTCCTTCCAAAGATAGAACCAAAAGTCTAATCATGACATCTTCATGGATTATGTCATGGAGGATCGCTAAAGTAGCAACATCTTCTAGGTGCTCTTGGGCCATTCCCTTAGCGCCATTGTATTTTGTCAAGGTTTTCAAGGTGCTTTTGGGAATCTCATGGTAACTTTGAAGATTTAGGGGGCCATAATCATTCCAGCTAGGACAACTTGCCCTTGCAATTATAGCAGCGGTCTGTAGAGACCAAGGTTATCACCACTAAGTCGGAGTCACCAGGTGAACATTCTTTTCTCTTCTTGTGAGGTCAAGGCTGCTCACCAAACCTTGATTCCTCTGGGGTGTTCTTCCTTTAGATTTAAAATGTGCCTACACTCTAGAAATATGGATTTTCATCTCAACAGAGTTGCCTGATGCTAAGAGTCTTTTCGGTAATGAGAGCATCAATTTTCACTACCACTCACAAGGTGAGACTAATCAGGTCCCATCGGGCGTGCCAGAAACTGTTGGTCATCAAATATGCCCAAGAAAGTATTTGGGTAAGTGTATGCACCCTAGACCTAGACAAACATTGAAAGGCCAAAGGGAAGAGATGCCCCTCGTGCCAATCTCCAGAGAAAGATTGGCTCCTATACTAAACTACTTTGGTGTTTTAGAATAAGGATGCAGGAAAGAGATAAACAGAGTAAAGGTGCAGGAAAGAAATAAAAGAGTAAGGGAAGAAATTTCAATAGTTTAATGGTGGGAAAGAACCAGAAGCATGATTGCTAGCCAATAGCTTAAAATAGCAGCAAAGAACACCAAGAATAAATGAAATGAATGCAATATTAATCCTCATATTTATCCTATGGATGAGTTTTACGATTACCCTTCCCTCTCGTCGAAATTCAGAGTTCAGAGTTATGACAACGAAGGAGTGAATATGACAGAAACACTATCCACAAGTAGCATAAAAGAAATATAATACAACATTTTCCTCCCCTATGTATCCTTCGAGAAAATATCAGGGTTCCACTCCAATCACACACCTAAATCCAGATTTCAGAATTACAGTATGCAAATGAAGAAAATATAAAAGAAATAATTACAAAAGGCAACATAAAAGAGAGAAATAGAGTCCAAATTTCTTTAGTATTAATCGTAGGAATCTAAGTTATAGCAGCTTTCTAGCAAAAATTTCCCTACCCTTTTACATTACAATGCCTGGGTTTTTATAGAGGACCCGACCCTATGAGACATTACTGCACAAAATGGAGGAGTACACCCTCGAAACCTAAGAAGTCGGCTCTTCGCGGCTCTCATGACTGAGCTCTCAAATCCATTACCAAAATTGGCAACTACGATTGGGTCAGCCATGGAAACATGCATTAATGAGCTGTTTGAGTGTCCTTGGATTTTGGGTGCAGTGCTCGAGTGGTCGCCATGCTCGTAGAGCTCTTCTTTAGGGATTGATACTTCATTTCCAATTGCTAAAAATGAGCAACGAGCTTACCGGGCACATAAAAATGCATTTATGAGGCACTTGATCGCCTTGGGAAAATACCCATCTTGGAGCGCGTGCCCTTGAATCTTGCCTAAAATACAAAGACAACAAAAAAACACAAAACAAACAAAAACAAAAAAAGCATAAAAACAATAAAAAACGTAAATAATAACAAACAACAAAACACAAAAACCAAAAAAATAAAACAAAACAACACACAAACACAAAAAATAACACAAATACAAATAAAAAAAAAACATAAAAAAACAACATAAACACAAAACACCAAAAACAACACAAAAACAAAATAGAACAAAAATAATATAAAAACACACACACACACACCAAAACTCTAAAAAAAAAAAAAAATAGAAAACAACAATGACCTTTCTAGGCCAAAAGACTTTTTAGGCAAGATTCAACAAAGGAAACATAAGAAAGATCTCTCTGAGCTTGGGAACTAAAATACCTTGATTGAACCAAAGAGAAGCATAAAAAAAAGAACTAGGTACCTCTAGTACTAGATCCATACAAAGAAATGATAGAAAGAAGAGCTTCCCTTATTTGTGAAGCCCACCATTTGGGAGGGTGGTTGTAGTAATATCATCTTTGTCCAATGCCAAATTAGCTAAAGCATCAATACTCTTGTTCTATTCTCTGACCACATGATTGTATTCAACTTTCAAAAATCCCATTTGGATTAATTGGATCTTCTCAACAATTCTTTTTATTTTCCAATCAACCTTATGATTCTTAGGAGTCTCCAATAGATTAATCATGACTTGAGAGTCATATTCAACCAACACCTTTTTCCATCCAACCTTAGTAGCCTCTTTAAGTCCTTTGAGGATACCATACCCCTCAACAAGGTTATTGGAAAGGATACCCAAATTCTCAAAAAAAGTGAAAACTAAGGAACCATCTTAAAGTCTACCAATTCCTCCTACACTAGCTTTTCCAAGGTTCCCCCTAGAGGCTCCATCGGTATTGAATTTTTCAAAATTATTAGAAGGAGGCTATAAATTCTTTGTTCTATCCATATTATGATTATTCACATTCCCTTTAAGTTGGTTACCCTTAGAAGAGTTAATATTCAATCTTTGCATCATTTGATCCCATATTTGGTGGGATTTTTAAGGGTGATTAAGGAGTTTTTGGACTGATTCGACTAAGTTGACAATGTTATTTTGCTAAATATAGTGAGTATCCTTCCTTTCTTGATTTAAAATCTAGTTGTTCCTTTTATTCTAGATATTCCAAGATAGAATGGTAGAACCCATCCAAACTAGATGCTTAATAAAATGATCAACACCCTCCTGCTTAGGCCAATCCCTCCAAAGTTGTTCAAAAGTAAAAAAACTTGGACCACTATAATCCAAGTAATATGGTCATTCCCCTCCATAGCTTTGAGTCTAAGGTACACTCAATAAAAATATGGCTAAGATTTTCCACATTCTCTCCACACATTTTGCATCTAAACAGGCCATGAAAACCATGTTTCATAAGTTACTCACTAGTTAGCACCCTACGATGCAATAAATGCCAAGAATATCACCTTAGACTAGATATTTTAAGCCGAAAACTAAGTAATAATATCATATTATTATTTAGGATTATTATGGCATAAGGCCAAATAACCTTGAGCAACTAAATACTCACCCTTAGTAGTTTTGTTCCATCCAAAATAATCTTTATCATGGGACCAAGAGAGAGATCTCATATGAAGGGTGCATTGGATGTCTTTTATTTGCCTTTATAGAATTTGAATAGGCTAGTCCTCAATAGGGATCCAATATCTACAACCCTCTAAATTACCAGTATGGTACTGATAGTAATTAGCTACCTTTATCTAGTTAGCTCGATGAAGCTCCTCCATCCAAGGCCTCTAATTGAGAAACTGAGTTATCAAAGATTGGTAACCATTCCAATAATCTATGAAAATATTTACCTATTGACCATTATGAATGATCCAAAATAAATTTTTCTTTATCAAATCCTCACTAGTATTAAGAACCGCTAAAATAGGAGAACCTTTGGTAGGAAATTGATAGCAAACAAGGTCTCCATGAATTTTGTTCTCAACATATTTAGCATGAAGATTTTTGGCCCAAAGAGCATTGGGGTTATGCAAAATCCTCCAATAAAATTTAGCAGCTAAAGCCTTATTGTTATTAATAGCAAACCAAAATACTAACCCCCCTTCATTCTTGGAAAGGCATAAAGTATCTCATTTCACCAAGGCCCATTTTATTTTCTCCTTAGTACCACTCCAAAGGAACCGATGATTGATTTGATCCAATTCTTGAAGAACAACTTTTGGGATATTCAACACAACAAAAACATAAATAGGTATGGCTTGAAGGATTGATTTTACCAATGTAATTCTTCCCTCAAAAGAAATCCACCTATTGGTCCACTTTCTAATTTTCTTCTTAACTCTGTCCAATGACCAATTCCAGTATTTTTTTGTCTTTGAATATTGATAGGAATGCCTAAGTGATCATAAGGGAGGTCTTACTTTATCCTAATTTATATAGGACCATGAATCCCTATCTAGAAGAGTAGTGAAAGAAAATGAATTTAATTTTTTCTTCATTGACCGATTGCTCAATAGCCTTAGAAAACTAGCTAATGATTTGCTTAATTTTAGAATCTTCCTTAACTATAGCTTTACCTTACATAGTAGATTCATCAAAAAATTGATGATGAGAGATAGGCCTAGCTCCATGAGCAATGGTAACTCCCTCAAGGGTTCTATTTTCCCTATTTTTGGTTATAGTCTTGCCCAAATATTTAGCATGAATGTTGAATAAATAAGGGGAGAGGGATTCACCTTGCCTAATACCTCTGGAAGATAGGAACAATTGTGAAGGTCTACCATTGATAAGAACTAAGTAGGATAGTAAAGAGATACACCCCATAATCCAGTCTATCCAATCTTGAGAGAGGCCAAATTGCCTCAAAACTTTGACAAGGAAGTACCAATCCACTTTATCATAAGCTTTGGATAAATCTAAATGAATGAACATAGAAGGAGATTTTTTTATTTCCATGGAATGGATGGCTTCTTGATCAAAAACTATCTCATCCACTATTTTATGCCCTTCCACATAACCCCCTTGTTTAGGAGAACTAATTTTATGCAAAAGAGGCTTCAACCTTTCTACCATGATCTTAGTAATGATTTTGAGAAGAACATTACATATAGCTATAGGTCTAAAAGCTAAGATATGTTCAATATGTTGAGATTTTAGGACAAGAGCTATAAAAATTTATTGATAACCTTCAAAATATCTTTGGCTTTCCTGGCTTCTACTACCTTTGATAAATCAGAATGAAGGATATCCCAAAACTCTTAGTAGAACTCAATGCGTAAACCATCAAGACCTGGGGTTTTTTCTTTTTGCATTTTAAAAACCACCTATTGAAGCTCATTGATAGTAACTAGAGTGGTCAAAATAGAGTTCTCCTCACAATTTATAAGATTTGGGATCACTTGAAGAACATTCTATTGAGAAGTCGAGTCAAGAGGAGTAGCAACAAATAGATTGGAAAAGTAATTGACAATAATAGAGTTCATGCCATCCCAAGTTCATACAACATCTCTAGAATCTGATTGCAAGGGAGAAATAAAGTTGTGAGATATTTGAGCTAGAAGAGATTTGTGGAAGAAATCTATATTTTGATCTCCTCCTTTGAGCCATTGGATCCTAGATTTTTGCTTATATAAGAGCTCTTTTTTCCCATTCCTCTAACTGAGCTATGAGTCTAATTTCATCTGTACTTCTACTCTCTAGAGGTCATCTAAATGGATTTTCTTATTCAATTTTTCAAGCTAAGCACTTCATGTTTTTTTGTCAAACATCCCCAAACTCCTAGTTCCAAATTTTAATTTTGAATTTAATGTATTGCAACCTCTTGGAAAAATAGAACATATTAGTCACATACCTTAGTTTACCTTCCTTCCACCATTGCTACACTTAAGGTCTGAAGGAACTATCTCTAAGCCACATTAACTAAAATAAAAAATGTGAGAAACTCACATTAGTTTTCCACATTTCCACCATGACTGGCCAATGATTCGAACCAACATTCTTAAGAGTCTTTACCTTAGGAATGTGACCAGGGATTAAGAAATTGTGGGACAACAAGAACCTATCCAATATCTTCATGATACAAGCTAAGTCTTTTCTTCTATTAGACCAAGTCATAAGACCATTATCTAGTTGGATGTCCACAAGATGAAGGTTTGTAATATATTCACTCATGAGGTCAGTGCTCCTATCCAAATTTCAATTTCTCCTCATTATCTCATTGAGAGAGAGAATTGTATTGAGATCTCCTCCGATCAAGATCTAAGATTCAAGAAAATGAGAGATAATATAAGTTATATCCTTCCACTATATTCTCTCTTCCTCTAAAGTATTTAAAGCATAAACAATTATGTAAAGCATAATTTGGTTGGAATGTCTACTTTGAATAATATAGCCAAAATATCCCAGCTACCAACCATATGGTGAATAACTACCTCTTTTGGATCCCAAAGGCAAGCAATGCCACCAAAAGTCCCCTAGGAACTAAGGAAAACAACTTTTTCAGCTGGCCAAATTTTACTAGCAATTAATTACATTTCCTTAATTGACATCTTTATTTTCTAAAGAAAATTAAAATGTGGATGGTTTGTTCGAATCATTCTTCTGATTTCATTTTGTTTTGAAAGACTCCCTTTGAGTCCTCTAATATTTAAAAATATGATATTCATTAATACCAAGGCTAAAAAATTTTGTAAGGGCATTAATCTTACCTTCCTCTACAAGCTTTTCACCTTCTTTTACCATATGATGTTGATTGGTTTTGTGACCTGCCTTTTGGTTAGAATCCATATTCAATTTTGTTTCCTTATTTTTTGACTTACCCCAAATGAATCTGGGATGGCTTCTAACCTCGAAGAATGCATGTTCAAATCCAAAGTGTTACTAGAAGGTTCAACAGAGTCTATCTTGGGACCTGTATTATTTATGCAGGATCATCCAGTGGTGTAAGGGCAATCGTGCATCACCAAAAAGAAAGAAAATATATTTTCTCTTTTTGTTGTAAGTTTCTTTAGTGGTTTTCAGATCCATGATGACACTTATGGATTTGAAAATTTATCCCAAGGAGTAGTATTGAAAAATGTATCCTATGGCGAAAGAATCACCCCAATAGCCTAAACGGTTTGAGAGATATTAAAATTTCTATCCCGAGAAATCTCGCCAATAAGGTTAGAAATTTAAAATTTGAAGACATTAGAGGCCCCGACGAAGGATGAAAATTTGATGAAATGAAATTTATTTAATTGTAGTGCTATATATCCCTTCACAATATTTCCAACGATATATTATAATAGCCAATCGGACACCTAAGTCAAAAGTTACGGTTTCGGGAAGCTGTGCCACTGAAATTCAAATTTGAATATATTTTTGTGCAGAAAATAAAAAATTCAAATTTCAGAGGAATATCTTCTTGGGTGGGAAAAAGGGAGTTACACTTTCTAGAATGTTCTAGGGGGGTTATTAAAGGGGGAAGAGGGATCACCAAAAGGCAGTCTGGGGGAATACGAATCGTAGCTCCAACTTGGAAATTTTGAGTCGATTTTCTTTGTGATAAAATCGGTCTTGTGGTTGTAGCATTGTAACTCTGATTCTATATTTGCATTTCATTGAAATAATATACAATGTTGTGTTTCTTCTAAATTTTTCTATTATTTGAGTTTTGTGTGAGTGTTGGGTGGAGTAGCCCTTCATCAATTATTTGAAGTCTCAACATTTAAAAGAGTGTTTTTCTTGTGTATATTTTCTCCCTTTTTTGTTGAAAATATTTTATTTGGGGGTGCTTGTGAAGAGGTGTAGAAAATTGTAATGAGTTACTGATTCCTCTAGTATAATAAAAAAACTTCAATTGATCCTTCATAACTAATTTTTCTTAGTGTTCTTCTTCTTATGCATTTGGAAACTTGTTAAGTTTATATCCTCTTTATTTTGATCTAGAATTTTATTTGGGTAGACACTACCCAAATGACCATATTCATGGTAAATTTTACAATGAAATGGAATGTTCTCACAGTCAACCACTTACTCCCAAGTGTCCTCCCAAAATTATAATGAGATATTTTTAGGTAGGGGTTTGTCAAAATCCATTAAAACACAAATTTGAGCATAAATAATATGTTAAAAAATTTTAGTACAATCAAAAGTCATCATAAAAGTTACCAAAGATTTTTTAATTGAAGAAAAAATAGTCAAATTCTAGAATTAAATTGGGATGCCTAAGAGTTTAACCCACACGGGACCTATAGAAGGCATCTCTTCTTTAGCTTTAAATTTAGTATGCCAAGGCTTCATGAAAAGCCCCACCCTTTTAAAGAACAAGGGACCCCATTGAAATGTTTTTTCTCTATCTTCATTATTAAAAAATAAAATAACAAAATAACCATTTGCATAAATAGAGATTTGTAACTCACCTTATATTTTCTAGTTTTTTCAACCCAAACTCTAAAAGAAGATAAACTTTAAACAATAAATTAGTCCTATTTTTCTAGATCTTCGATGTCAATCTGAATGTTGCCCATATCTAGCTTAACAATTGGAGTTTCATCAACTGCCCTAAAACATCTTGACTCAATTTTTCTAGGATCAATCTTAGGCATTCTTAGAGTTTTATAGGAAGCCCTAAGATTAATGTTAGCATTAGGCTGGGGCTATCCACCATGAAGGGCATCCCTAAAATTTATTTTTGGGACCGAGTATTGGAATTTCTTGCCCTTGAAAGAGGTTTCCACATTGTATTTTTCTTTGGGGTGCTCCTTAGTGTTAGATTCACTTGAGATCTAAACCATTTTTTGATCAGTTGTTTGAAACGTGTTTTATGATCTCTTTAATCTATGCCTTGAACATCAAGGAAAGGTACGATTTTCACTTTTGTTTTGTATAACAAATTGGAATCCATTATCAATCAATTTAACATCATGAAGATCTATTGAAAGATAGATTTCTAACCCATATTAGGTCCCCTACAACATATCTTGCTAAAATATTGATCATAAACCACAAAAATGTTGGTCGCTAGGGCCTGAAGGCTCCGAAAAACAACCTCTAGAGCTACTTGTGCTTAACATAGATGAAACCCTCGCACACTCACTCACTTATTCAAAAAAATCCTCATGAAATCCAAAGTATTAGGTTTTATCCAATCTAACAATATTTATAACTCCACTCTAATAAATAAGCATTGTAAGGTCGACATATAAGGTTTTTTTTTGGTAAGTAACAAATTATATACAGAGAGGGGTTTTTTAAAGGGACCCAAAACCTTATTACATTAAATGTCGTAGCACTATCATGCCAAGAAAGGCTAGGAAACTAAACCAGAACTAAATATTCAAACAAAAATAGGGATATGGGATCCAGACAGTCCCTTACAATAAACTATCCCAGGGACAAGGCAGAGCGCCACATAGAACCACCTGCAAAAATCCAATTCTACACACAAACTACAAAGAGAGGATGCAAGCCCCATAACCGAGCCCACACCGATAGATCTTACCATAAAATTAGAACAAAAAAACCTTGGGATGGGGGACACCATAGAAAAGGGGATGGCATTGCTACTTCCCATCTCCATCAGACCCAGATCCCAGTCTACGATGGAGCTCCTTGAACACGCGCACAGAGGATGACACCGCATTGGTTGTAGAGGTCATGGAGTTAATTGCCATATCTAGGAGGAGATTTTTAGGGAAGGCCTTCATCTTGCCCTCAAAATCAGATATGGTCTCAAGGGTTCCCTTCCTTTCTAGCTTTGGTCTCTTGAGCCTCAGAGAAGACCTCCGATTGTTGGGAGCGTTGGGACTGCCAGGGGTGGGCTCACCTAGGGCACTTGGACTGCTAGGGAAGTTATCTGAAACTCGACACTTCTTGGTGGGGTTGCATTTCTTAGGGGGAGGCATTTGGTCAGGAACACTAGGGTTGTCCTCCCTATCTTTGGGTTTTGTGTTGGATGAGGCCGAGGATTCGGGAGGGGGTTTAGTAGAGGTGGGGGGATGTCCTGAATAGGAGGTTGGTTAGCCAATGCATGGTGGTAGAGGACAAACATGAGGACCTGATGGATGGGCTTGAGGTGGGATTTTTGGGCTTTCTCAACTGCTAAGGTGAGCGAGTACAATAAATACCTAAGGGTGCACAACTGGGTGGCATCCCGGAGGTGATTGAAAAAACTAAGGTGAAAACTGCAAAGCTTTTTGTTTGGGTCATCGTAGGTAATGTACTGCATAATAGGAACAATGGCCTCATTGTAGGGTTTGGGCAGTTCATACCTAAAGAGGGCCCCCTTGTCCCAGTCGTAAGCTTTGCCCTGGTCTAGAAAGTGCGCGAGTTCCTCCTCCCAATTATGCCTATCACACTGGATGTACTTCCCTTTCTCTTCATGGTAGAGCCCTGTAACCTCAAACATGAGCTCCTTGGTGACACGTAAGTGGAAACCCTTGACCACCATCATTGTCCTTGTTCTAGGTGTCGAGAAAACTCTAGGTGATATCATCATCGAGGGCCCCACGAACTTGTAGAGGAAAGGGGTGAGGAATTTGGCCTCCATGAATACTTGAGTAGACTCGCTCAGATTCAGGATGGTAGGCTCAACGTAAACTAAATTCATGGTGGGGGAAAGGGTGGACAACACCTGAATGTAGCTAGGGGCACAAGAGTAGAGCTAAGGCCACATGCTCAAAAGGTAGTCATGGAAGGGATGGAGGTGGGGAAATGAGTCGAGCATGCTCTAAATAGAATATATAGGCTTGAGGGAAGCCGAAGGGACATAGCACTACCGCATGTAGTAGGACTCTATAGCATGGGAGGTGGAATACATGCTCGAAAGGTGGCGATGAAGGGGAGAAGGGTGATGGGCATAGGAATTAATAGGGAAATGGTAGAGTACAGTGGGTCCCTCGGGACACAAATGATGAGGTGGCACTCTGAGCGAAGGTTAGGTAGGTAGTAGACATCGAGCATATACCACATCATGAATATGGAAGGATAAGGTAATTATGCTATGGTGGGTGGGCTGAGTTGACATGGGGGCCAAATTGGGAAAGGTTCTACGACTTGCATAGGAAAGGAGGGACCTGCTTGGATCTGATCGGGCACTAAGGTGGCCGCTCTAGATAGGCCTATCAAAACTACCAACATTGGGATGCTCCACGCTAAGTTCAATGGCCCACATGAATTTGAAGTGGTGTCTAGGGTGCCAGGTAAATAGGGTCCAAAGAGTGGCACCTCTAGACTTCTATGTGGGCATCGTTACCATGAGATAGATCTTGGGAAGCTACGACTGCCATGTCATCGAGAAAATCATTTCTCCAGATACGAAGACTTGTCGATGAGGCCACTAAGTTGGCCATGAAGTCTACAAACTTGTTGCCTTCCCTGAAGACATGGTGAATGACTATCTAATGGAATCTCTAAATAATTATGCAAGCCTCTTGGATGATGTTGGATATTCGCCATGATAGTTCTTCATGCTTAGTCATGAAATTGATGATGTTTAAAGAGTCTCCCTTGATGATCACCTTTTTGGGGTCTTCCTAGAGGATGGTCATCCCATGAAGTAGCATCGATGATTTAGCAAAGTTTTTAGTTTGGAAGCCAAGGAATTCTGCATAGGCAAGAATTAGATTCCCCCTATGGTCATGAATAACCCAATAGAAGGACCAGGATTGCATTTGTAAGCTTCGTCAAAGTTGAGCTTGACCCACCTGAGAGGGGGCCACCCATTTGACTGAGGCTCTAGGGGAGGGGGAAGGGATGGGGCCAAGGGGAAGTGCTTGGACTCCAAGGGAACTGAGGAGGGTAAGCTCACTCGACTTTAGGGGAGAGCAGGATAGGGAGAGGATGCGAGAGTTCTCTGACGTGTAGGTGAGCACTTTGACTACCACCACCAGGGGGTTCTTGGATGGGGAAGAGAATGCTCTATTGTTGCACTTGAGCCAAAGCTGCCAGAGCAAGTGAGGTAGGAAGAAGGCCCAGAGGGAGCAAAGGGTGGGGTGGGAAAAGGGATTGGGCCATTGGATGAAGAGGTCAAGGATGGATCTAGGAGGGGCTCACTGGATGGAGAAGAGGTGGAGGATATGGCCTAGAGCTACAGAGGATAAAGGACAACTTAGGAAGAGGTGATTGGTCACTTCCTAGTTAGAGCAGCAAAGGTAGCACCGGTTTGGGATCGAGAATCCTCTCTTGGCAAAATTTTCAATGGTGAGGATCTTGTTCTGGATGGTCGTCCAAGTGAAGAAACTAATTTTGGGGATTAAATTTTTGGCCCACACTTGCTTGACTAGGAAATGGGTCTCTTTGGGATCCCTCTAGAGTTCATAAGAGGATTTTATTGAGAAGGAACCACTACTAGTGTTGTGCTAGACACACCTGTCCTCTCCCCCTCTTGAAGGGATGATAGTTGTGCCAAGAAGGGTTGAGATGTTGGCTGCCTGGAGGAGAATTGGGCATCTTTGATGGGGCCCCATCTAACCTTGACCTAGATACTGATCATATAGTCAACCATTGTAGATCCTTTGGAGACCTCTAGCTAGGGTTTGAGGGCCAGGAGGTCTTTATATTCTCTTAGGTTCTCGTCTTGGATCCACTTGTCATCCCAAAAGTCAATCTTGGTCCCATCACCTAGGATCCATATAGCCCCTTTGCGGATGAGGTATTTCATTTGGGTCAAGGATTTCCAAAAGGTAGACCCATCATGGGGCTGATGGTCACTAAGGAAGGGGTGTTGTTGGAGGTATTTTCTTCTTGCAATGCTGACCCATTCAGTCGGGAAGTTGGTGAACACTTTCTAGGCATGCTTGGCCAGGAGGGTCATGTTCATCTAGGATACCCTCTGAAGCCCGATCCCGCCTTCATTCTTGGGATGGCAGACAAGGGGCCATGAGACCAAGGGGATCATTTTATTTTCTTCACTCTCAGACCACATAAAACACTTCTAGATTTGCTCAATGTGGATGTTGATCGAAGTTGAGATTCTAAAAATAGACATGAAATACACCAGGATGCTTTGGAGGTAAGCGAACATGAGGGTGGCCTTGCCCGCTTGGGAGAGGAGGTGCCCTTTCCAAGAGGCTAACTTCTTTTAAATTCTCTCAACCAGGTTGCTCCACAGGGCCTTGGAAGGGAAGCCCATGAATAGGGGAAGCTCGAGGTAGGTGGTGGGGAGGGTGTCCGAGATGTAGCCCAAAATTTAGGCTATCTTAGCCTACCTTGCCAGGGGAGTATGGATGAAGTAAATTTTTCTTTTTAGGAGGTTTATATTCTACCTGACTACATTCTCATACAGGTTTAGGATCTACTTTATGACTTTGGCTTGGGTCATCGAGGCGGTAGTGGCTAAGATGGTGTCATCAACAAACTACTGGTGGGACACTAGGCTCAAGCCTGAAGCTGATCTGATCCCATAGATGAGCCCATTTTTGGTTGCACTTGAGATGGTGCACCCCAAGGCTTCAAGGATGATGAATAGGATTGGGAATAGAGGGTCACCCTACCGCAGCCCTCTGAACTAGGGAAGAAACCAGTCGGGGACCCATTGACTAGGATAGAGAACCATGGGGATGACATGCAATGCTTGATGAGGTTGACCTAGGAGGTGTGGAAACCAAATTTGAGGAGGACATCACCAAGGAACTCCCAACTGACCTTATCGAAGGCTTTTTTCATGTCCATCTTGAGGAGGAACGTTGGTTTCTTGGCAAGGGATGTTGAGTGCAAGACCTCATGGATGATGATGATCTCATATGTGATGACCCTCCCTTTGATAGAGCTCCCCTGGTAGGGGTTAATGATTAGGTTGAGGATGTCCTTGAGCCTAGTTACTAGGGCCTTTGTGATAATTATGTAAAGGAAATTGCACAAGATGATGGGGCAGAAGTCGAATAGGGATTTGGCCAAATGGGTTTTGGGGATCAAGGTGATGAAAATGGTGTTGATGCCTCTAGAGATAGATTTAGCAAACTGAAGATCTCTGACAATAGTGCACACTTCTTGGCCTACCAAATCCTAAAAATCTTGGAAGAAGTGGGGAGAGAAGCCATATAGGCCTGAGGTAGCATCTACTTTCATGGAGAGCAAAGTTATCCTAATTTCACTATCCGTGAGAGGGCTGAGGAGCATCTCATTGGTTTATGGGGAAATGGTGGGGGGCATGTGCTTGAGGAGAGACTCGGCCTCTTGGGGGATGGCTGGGATGTAGTGCCAAGGAGATCCTAGTAGAATCTGGTGGTCTCTGATCTGATTTCTACCTCATCCCTCGTAGATTTGTCATCGCTACAAATGAGCTCTAGGATTCTATTGGTGCTCCTATTTTTGAGAGTGAACATGTGAAAACATTTGGTGTTGGCATCACCATATTTGAGCCAAAGGGCCCTCAACTTATGCCTCCACAATGTCTCCTCCCTTGCTAGTACATTGTGGTATTCAATGAGGACTCTACGTTCCTCCTCCCTAGACCCAGGATCCTGGAAGCCATCCTAAAATATGCGTTCTAGGTCTTCCAATTTTCTCTTCAAGATCTCCTTACTCTCAAAGATATTGTTGAACACCTCTCTATTCTAGACCTTAAGATTTTCCTTGAGGGACCTTAGTTTCTAATAGACTTGTCCAGCAGGGGGTCCTTTGATGGGTTGGGTCCACCATCTTCCCACCTGCTCTTTGAAGTCGGGATGGTGGAACCACATGGACTAGAATCGAAAGGGACGTTTGTGAGGAGGGCACCTGTCAACTTCAAAGAGGAGGGGACTATGGTCTGATCCTATTTTTGGAAGAGCCAAGAGGGTGGAGTTTGCAAATAGGGGGATGGATTACCTAGATAGGAACACTCTATCTAGCATGACTTGGATGAGGTTGGCACCTACTCTTCTGTTGCTCTAGGTGTAGTTGGCTCCCTTCAGAGGAACATCTATGAGCTCATTGGTATCGGTGAAGACCCCAAAATCAGCCATGCTTCTGGTATTCTAGAAGGTTCCTCCACACTTGTCTAAGGGGAAGAGGGGGCTATTGAAGTCACCTACCAGGATCTAGGGAAGGGGAGTGAACGCCTCCCACATGAGGCTGATTTCATCCCATAGGGAGGCCCTTTCAATCGGGCTATTGGGGGCATAGATGTTGGAAAGGATCCAGGTCTACCCGGTCACTAGGTATTGGAACATGATATTGATGATTCTAGGAGAGGACGATATTAGTCTCCCTTCGATGATGCTCGGGTCCCATAGGCACATCAGATCCCCGATGGAGCCGAGAGCTAGGGTGAAGAGGGAGTCATCATTGTTCTAGATTGCCTTGGCTACTTTGGGGGAGGATGTCTCATCGAGCTTGGTTTATTGGAGAATAAGGATAGTAAGTTTGTGATCCCTACAAATCTAGGCTAGGGTTCACCTCATGGGGGTTCCATTGAGCCCTCTTACATTCCAAGTGATGATCTTCATTTGACACCCTTGGGGGGTCTTTTACCTCCCTTCCCCTGTTGGGTGGGAGGTTTGGATCTCAGAGGTTCTTATTTTAGGAGGTTTAGAAAATTAGACAAGAGATTCGACTGGAGGCCATTGGCAATGTCATCCTCCTCTTGCTTGCTTATTTGTTCACCTAGCATGGGCCACCCTCTTTTCTTCTTACTACTAAAGTTCATTGCAAATTTTTTGTTGCAGGTCCATTTAGGGTTGAGCCCTTCTAGGTTCGATTGGGAGAAGGTGGGGTTGCCTTCATCATCATCCTTGGACATATATGAGCTGGCTTCTGAAGCCTGAGAAGGGAGGGGAATGGATAGGAGGAATGGGGGAGTTGGGGCACCGAAGGAGGAGGGAGGGGGCTTGAAGGGAGGGGGGACGAGGGATGCTCTGGGAGGATTTCTAGGGTTGGCTTTAGGTCACCCAAGACCAAGATTTGGGGAGGAAATTAGTCATCCAAGGAATCCACTAGGGAAGAGAGGGTATATACTATCCCTTCTGACTGGTGGGGAGGTTCCTTGGGACACCTCAAGTCTACTATTGAAACTTTAGGGTTGGAGTCAAGATGGGTGCATACCTGGTTGTGGTCATCCATCAAGATGGGGTCCACCTTCTATTTCCCTTTGTCAGTAGGTTTAGGCACCTTCCCTCACCATGCATGGGTTGGAGGTCTTCACCTATTTTTGGGGGGCCACGAGGGAAAAACCTGTCATAGGATAGAGCCTTCGAAAGGGGGATATTCAAGTGTTGGAGCTTCTAGCTACTTAGTGAGGGGGCACTGATTGAGAAGATGCCCTTGCATGTTGCAATGGGTGCAAAAGGTTGGCTTGTTTTTGTATTCCAAGATTTGGCACCAATGGTAGGATCCAGATGAAAGAGTGACTGAGGATGAAAGCTCAGATTCAAGGTTCGTATTGACACAGAGCCTAGTATGGACCATTTGAGAGCCAACTTTGGTGGTAGAGTCAAAATCAATGAGCTCCCCTATGGCCTACATGATGATTCTGAGCACACCCTCTTGCAAGAGGTGGAAGGGGAGATCTAGCAATCTAACCTAGATCGGGGCATAGTTTATACTCTGGATGTTGGGGTTGAAATCTGCATCCCAGCATCTAAGGAAGAGGCTCCTACACCCCAAAAACCAAGGCCCACCCATGAGAATCCTATTGGTGTCTTCCTTGTTGTTGAGCTTGATGAGGAAAAATCCATTTGACAGGGCAACAATCTGCATGTTCCCTATGGTTTTCCATTTGGTGAATACCCAATGTCGGATGGTTTCCATTTTTGGCCGACCCTCAATGAATTTCTTGACCAGAGAGAGGGAGGCCCCTGACATGAAGGATGAGAAGATGTCATACTTGATGGAAATATGTGTCCCTTCTAGGGATAACCCCATGGACAGGTGGTAGGTGCGACTGGTCTCTCCCACCAAGATCTAGACATACGAGGGTTTATTGGACCTCCCAAAGTAGAATCCTCGACAACTTTGTCAAGAGGTTCTTTGTCTAGAAAATCAGAATGCTCATTTCCAGAGGGGCCCCCATGAGCACCCTTGCTTCCTACCTCGAGGCCCAAGTCCCCAGATGCATGGCTGGTACCATGGATCTTGAATCCCCCATTGCTGGTTTCCTGTCTTGATACTGCTTCTAGTCCTGCTTCTGCTCCCGATCCCACTCCTGCTCCCACCAACACCATCGCTTTAATTGAAAATTGACATATAAGGTTTTTAACTTCAAAGGAATTGAATCATTAAATTGTAAACTTTGATTATTATGGAAGAAATTATTAAAAATGCATTCAATGAATATAATAAAGAAATGGTGGATAGACTAAAGTTTTATTCTCAAACCTTGATATGGAAAGAAGCAAATACCAAATGGTTTAAAAGAAAAATTATCTTTATTTCTCAAATATGTGAAAGATGAAAAGTTCACAACACTTATAAGTTATCTTCATGAAAAACTATTTAGAACATGGTGTAATTCATAAAACACAATTTTATTTTCCTCAAAAGAATGCTTAATTATGTATTTGTCTTTACTTACCTTTGACATCTTCCAAGGAAAAAGATAAAAGAAGAAGGTTGTAAATTGTGACTCATATGACTTGAATGAAGCTTATGTTAGCTTCAAAAGTGAATCATTGAAATATAGAATATATTATTGTGAAGATTTACTAACTCCTTGTTTAGATGTCACATAACCAGTTATATCATAGCTAAATATGAAGAAGAGATGAGCAAAAAATAATAATAGAGGAAAGCACAAAAGAAAGGATAACATAAGACATGAAACAAAATTCAAAGAAGAATCTAGTATTGAAGATTCAGATAAAAGTCTAAAGGAAGACTCAAGAATGAAACTAAAGATGAATCTCAAGTATAGGTTCATGAACAATGCAAGGCCATATGAATACACAATATTGAATACCAATTGACTACTGAAGTCTTCAATAACTAAATAATGTAATACAAGGGAGTGTTGGAGTATATTACATTGTTTGGTACATGCTAATACCCCATAGTACCTTTATGGTACAAATTTAAATATGTAATAGATTAGGGTTTGAATTGATAGTTTAAATAAGTGATTTATATTTCCCCTTTATGTAAGTGTCTATGTGCAAGATATGCACAAGTGTCATGTAAGAGTACAATATGCAAGATATGCATGTGTTATATAAATAAGAGTGCAAGTGTAAATTGAGAGAATTTGCACAAGTGTCATGTATGTAAGCATGAAAATATGTAATATGAGGATGTGCATAAGTTTCTTGCATTAGGAGTGCATATAGGAGAGTAAGAGTCATGTAGAAGTGTGCAAGTGTCATAGAGTCAAGTGTGCATGTAAGAAGATCGTGAATGGTATTACATTTATATTAGCCAATTTATATATTTGATTGCTCATATATTTAATTCTACTCTTATTATTAATATTAAGACCTAATATTTTTTAGCTTAATTATATTGGATCCTAAGATAGTTTGGATTAAAATCCAACACTACTTAAAGGTAAATGATTGGATATTTTGACTATTTTTTATAATCACTTTCAAAGTTGATACCCCTAGACAATAGGAATTATGTCTTATGAGTTGCTTTCTCCCATACATGGAGTGGCAGGATGTCTTGTGATAGCATATATACAATTTTAAATAGTGATAAGTGCCCATCCTCAAGTGAGGTAGTTAAGGATTATTTCATGATGTGTTAGTTGATTGCCTCAAAGAGAACTTTCATATTGATTACCCAAGAGGGACTTTTGGTAGCTTTGTTATGATATAAAATATATACAAAGTATTTTGAAATGAAATGTATAATCGATCAACCTATTAAAATATCTAATACTAAGCTTTAGATATATTTAAGCACCATCATGTTATGAGTGAGTTTTTGATGTCTTCCAATTAAGCATATTTTTTTGTGAATCATCAAGATGTAAAATAATGTAACCCAATATAGAGCATAATAAAAGTGAATGTGATGGGGCTATCATCCACATAGGCTATTAAAATAGTATGTAGATATTGATGAAGTGATGAGATTTATCACCAACCCTATGTACTTTGTAATGATCTATACATAATCTTGAAAAATAGAGGATAAGGATGATTTATATTGAAATTAAATATTTGGTTTAGCAAAGATAGATCAACTTGGATTGGGTAGGAATGGATATGAATTGGTTTATATTGAAAATTTATGATGGATAGATGAACTACATGAATTATAGATATAGGGTACTAGGAATCCTTAATTTAAATTGTAAATATGGAGAACTAGGAGATCCACTAGCATTAGGTACCCAATGCAAATGCAGTGCATGTGATTCATTTTTCTAGCTAGGATCATCATAGCCTCATCATAAACCTCCTAAATCTATGGTATAAAACAAGTAGACCCAAGCAACCATGTAATCAAGCATGTGTTTTCAAACATATATGAGACTCAAGAAACCATGAATTTAGGCAAGCATGTAATTAGGAACATGAGCAACCAATTGATGCAAATGCATCTCTTTATCCTCAAAAAGAGTTCTCATATTAGTGGAACATGTGAGAGATAAAGGTTTCTCAGTTGTTCTATCCCAACCCAATCTATTTATAGGAATGGTATCTACCATGGGACCCTAAAAATAAAGGAATTTCCTTCACTACCATGGTTAGGCAGATATGACACCAAAAGTGTTGGAAAATATTACATTATTTGTACATGCTAATGTACCCCCATGGTACCTTCATGGCACATTTATAAATAAAATATTAGGGTTGAGTATATAGTTTAGAGTGTGATTTATATTTTCCCTTTATGTAAGTGTGAATGTGCAGGAAATTCACAAGTGTCTTTTATGTAAGAGTGCAAATATTTAATGTGATGATGTGCACAAGTATCCTAGATTAGGAGTCCAAGAGTCTTCCAAGTGTTGTAGAATCAAGTGTTCATCATGTATACAAGTGGCAAGATGAGAAGCCAAGAGTCTTAGGAAAGCAATAGTCAAGTACTTGAAGAGTCACATCACTATTGCTATATTATGGAGACAATGCTCCATAATCAAGTATGGAAAAATGAAGTAAGTCAAGAATCAAGCATCGATATTCATAGTTGTAATAGAAAGAGGAGCAATAAAGCTTATATACATTTTTGAGAAATTAATATTGTGAGTTGTTCTACATGCATAGTACAAGAATGATTCAGGATATTTACATTCATATTTCAATATATAAATCATTGTTATTTGATTTATTATAAGCCTTGATATACATATTAATTTGCTCATATTTTTCTACTCATTATATTATTATTTGACCTTTATTGTGGCTATTTCATATTTGGGGAGTTGTGTGATATTTTTAGATAACTTGTGATATTTTGTGGTAGTATAAAGGCTTAAAAATCCAATAAAAAGCAACATACTATTATTAGGGATAGAATTTTATCCCACAACATCCTTATCATATCATAATGATCAACCTAGAATCTAGATGTTCAAGGTTAAGAGTCTTAATGCTTCCTAGATTTACTTAGAAGTTAGTAAGGATGGATTAAAAAATGATATATTTTAATATTGCTTTATGCAGAAGGTCAAACAAGAAGACATGATGGTTTACCATTTGTTAGGAATCAAAACTGCTATTGAAGGTAAGTTGACCTTTATCTATAAAATTATGGATAAGTTTTTGAAGTGTTTGATATATATTAGTTGAATGGTTGCAAACATGGTGGAAAGCACAATAATCATTAGGGTGAAATGAAGGATATGTCTCCTTTTTTAGGATCTACAAGTTTTATGGGTGGAAGTTCAATCATATTGTGTTGAAGACGTTGCTTTAAGATGATGACAAGAGGTTGATCTAGTTTAATTAAGTTTTCACTTAGTTTTTGTTTTTGTTTTTTGAGACAAGTTTTTGGAGGGTTGTCATAGTATTTACATGTTTGCCTTTACATTATTCCTTTTAATTGGGGGAGGATTTCTCCTCCTCTATTTTGGTCTTTAGTTGCCTCCTTATGAAGAGGGTGGCTTCTACCTACTTAGCCACGCCAACTACCTCTTCAAAGGAAGAAATAATACTGGTTTCTAAAGGATAGGACAACTACTCATGTAGGTTATGTATAAATATAGGAAATAATTCCTTTGGTGGAGGAGTATATTATAGTCTTCCAATAAGGATTAACCATTTTGCCTAGAAATTGGCAATATTTTTATTCTTTGCTTGTTTTAGTTGATAAAGGTCATCTATGGTAATATTTTCTTTAATATATATTGAAAATTATTTGACAAAGGCTTCCATAAGTTCTCTAAATATTTTAATCAAATGGCGAGGTATTTAGAAATATTTTTCTAAGTCTAAACCACTAAGCCTTTTAGGAAATAATCTAAGGAGTAGCATTTCATCATGGGTGATTCCATTACAAGCAATTTGAAAGAGCCTAAGTTGATTAACTAGGTCTTGCTTACCATCTTACATTTGAAAATTTTGGGGTTTCAAAATAGGCCAAAAAGGGCAACTGGTTACCATAGGACCCAATGGTTGGGTATAGAATTTATCATAGGAGTACTTTTGTCCTATCAAGGCTCCTTGGAGAGAGGTTGTTTGTCATTATAACTCCAAATTGGAGTCCCATATTTCAAGGTGTTATAATTTACCATTTATGCTTTATAATTCAAGAGACTAGGGATTTGAAGATACATATCATAATATTAATGATTGTTGATGATTAACATATGGGTAAGTTTGAGATACTTGGGGAAAATATACCATCGATGTCATATGACTTGATACTAAAGGTGTTGATATATAGCTAATCCCTAACTCACTTGATAAGAAGGGATTAAAACAAAAGAGGTTTAAGGTGAGAGGAACGTGGTGTTGAAAATAAATGGGTACACTAGAAGGAGTAGAAGTAGGCATGTTAGGGAGTACAACATCCATGCGAGATTATGGTTATCATACTCAGGATATGGGTTAAATCCCAAGGTACCTAATTGATTAGTATTTTTATTCAATTGGGTGATATTTATATTCATTTGATTACTTAATTGATTATTATTTTCATGTGATGGTAGGGGATTCAAATTGGGTGATTGAGTTTTATTCAAATATGGTTGTTACTTACTTTAATTGTTAATGTCTTCCCTAAGGACATCTAAGAAAGATATTTTTATTTCATCTTACATAATATCTTAGGTGATATATAAAATTGAATGTTGTTTTCTCTATAACATGTTCTTCCTCCTCATAATTACAGTTTGACCATGGATTTTCTTCTTCTTAAGCATGTGCAAAAGGAGGATAAGGAGTTGAAGGTAATCCTCTATTATGGGTGTTATATCAATGTTTAGCCATAGGTCAAAATATTGAGAGGAAAGGGGTTTGATTAATTAATTAAATCCTGATTAATATAGGTAGTAATTGCTACAAATATAAAAAATTGGTCGATATACCTTAAGAGGAACACCCGATATACCTAAATATATTTGATATACCTACCCTCCTGATATACCCATTGGTATGTGGAAGAGTCTTGGTTCTCCCAATATAAGCAGCTATACATGGGGGTAAACCTTGAGGTACATGAATGAGGTCCAATACGAGGATTAAACACACCTAGATACATGATTTAGTATTGATACTTTCAAATGGATAAAGGTAATAAATTCTTAATCTTGATTAATGTGATCTAAACTAAATAAACAAATTTAAATGGTCTTGCTTAATTTTAAATTAATTTTATCTTTCATTAGGGGAAATGTGTGTTTCACATCACGTTCACCAAATGTAGACAATGGGTTGTATGGGTTGAGACCTTGAGTCCCTTTCCAAAGGGGACCTAAAACATTTCACACGGGTTGGTCTACCTCACATGTATATTTATATGTATATGTTCAAGCAAATATTTTATGTATCTCTTTATAAAATCATCTAAGGCTATGTTTTATAAACTAAACAAGACCACTATGAACTAAAATAAAATATAAATGATCCAAGAATACAAGTATGCAAGCAAAAAAAATCCTAGACTATGTGCTTTTTTAGATTTCAATGATTAAGAGAAAGTAAATGGGTCCTTTATTTAAATAGAAAACAAGAATTGGTGCAGCAAACAAGTCTAGCCTAAGTGCAGCTAAATGTTATTTTGATTCCTTGCCTAAAGAGGTTTTGAAAGAATGATTTTAAGCCAAATCATAATGTTCCTTAATAATGAAATTTAGGTGGATTTTATAATAAAAATAGTCATATAGAGAAAAAATGATAGAAATGTAAACTACATAAGGCAAACAAAAAGGTCCCAGAATTAGAAAACTTAATTTCAAATGGTTGTGCAAAAGAACTGAAACTCTTTAGAAGCATTACCCTAGTATTTTTGTTGAAACCTAGATATTTTTCTAGAGCTTGTAAAATTTTGAAAAATGGAAACTATAGTTAGGTTTAAGGGATCTGTCTAATTGTAGGGAAGTGGTAAACTATCTAGTTAGATTGATTAGACACCATTCTTCTAAGACAAATTTGGAAAATACCTAGAAATTGGAAGGAAAATGAATACATGCAAAAGCGCTAAAATTGCTTAAAAGTGTTGCCTTGGCACTTTTGCAAACCTTGAGAATTTTTTATTGTGCAAAATAGATAGGAAAAAGTGTTAAGTTTCTCAGCAGTTTTGTTCCTATAATTGATAAATAAATATTCTAAAAGCCCAAGTTGATGCCAATTTGGTCCTATAAATTGAGAAGGTATATAAGAGGATTATTAAAGCCTAATTTAAGGTGTATAAATACCAAATACTTACAAAATTATGCCAATTAGTATCTAAGATTTACAAATCATGCCTAGGAAGTCAAAAAATCTACAAAATGCTATGAACAAAAGGCAATATCGATAAAATCTTGTAAATAAAGCCTAAGAGATCATAAAACAAGGTTAGGTAGTACATATTGAATATAAATGAGTGAGTAATAGCTATGAAAGTAATATTAAATGAGATATAGCAAGTATGAATAAGGTTCCAATAGTATATGACAAAGTAGAAGATAAATATCTTGATACTCATGCAACTAAGACCTCAAACAAAGGGTTAGATACTACAAGCTAAACCTAAAGAGATCAAGAAATAATGGTTAGAGACTACAAATCAGTTGTGACTATGTAATAAGAGTTACAAAACAAGAATAGATGCTACAAATTAGTAATAAAGAGCTATAAAATCACTAGACAAAGGAGATTTGAATGATTAGAAATGCTAGTGTGATTGTAATATAATGAAAATAAGCATGTAGTGGTTGTAAATATCTATAATACAAGATAAAGTAATCATAAACCAAGATTGATAACTACAAAAGAGATTAGAGATACATAAAATGAAATTATATAAGCAATAAAATACCATAAACAAGTGTTAGTAGTTGTAGATTACAACAAAGAAGTAATTAGAAAAGCAATAAAAAAATACATGAAATAGAAAGCAAAATGAAGAGAAGAGTAAACTAGGAACACAAGATTACAACCAAATCCCAATAGAGTTTCCTCCTCTTAGCCAAGAATCCTCCTTGATAGTAGTAATAAGAGGATTTAGCCTTTCCATATTTCCTCATGTGTTGCTTCACTTGAACCCAATTACTATTGAAGATATTCATAATGCAAGATGATGAGGAAGAGAGAGAGATTTGGAGAGAATTTGGCAGATTTTGGACAAATTGAGATGCTTGTTGAATGATCATGCCATGGGACCTATTTAAATATTTTAGGAGAGGGATCCCTTGAAGGGAAGGAAAAGTCAAATATGTCATTGGGTAAAGAGGAATTTATATCTCATAGGCCTGAGGTGAGGGTGATCAAGCTTAGGAGTGGAGGAAGGAATCAACATGCTTGAGGCTCATGCTTGTAGAGATTCTAATTGTGCCAACAAAAGCATTGAGGTAGCAAAAACATTATAGTTTTATAGTCAAAATTAAAAAATAGTCAAAGGTGCAAAAGCACCACCTTTTAGCAAAATCCCTACCCTGATGCTTTTGCTCATATCTGGTACTATTGCTTTTGTCCTAGCTAGGTGTTATTTTTTTGCAATTTAAGGCATTGATAATTGTATCAGTATAGGCATATTTATACTCATTGGAAATATATTTTCAAGCTTGTTTTTATGTAATTATTTAATGAAGTTTTATGGAGATTTTCTATGAGAAATGATGTCCCAAAGATGACATTACTTTTTAGGGCATTTACTATTCCAATTTTGGGTATGAAGAAGGTTGGTTTAATTTGATTGATTAAAGGCTTTTGAAGTAGGTTTAATTGATGAATTTTAGTGGACTTGAGGGTTGGTGAAGTGTGTCAAAATTGGGTGACTAAAAGGTATTATAAGAAAAAGGGATATGATAAGAGAGTGTTTTAACTTAAAAAGAAAACCTTTCATATATGATCTTTCACTATGGATGCACATGACACTCCCATAAAAACATATAATGATGATAAAACTTATGATGAATTGCATGGTCAACTCACAACATGATCTTAATGCACCATCATCATGATCCAAAGGATCATGACTATTTATTTATCACTTGCACCCATCTCACTTAGGATTCTTCTATTGATTATATACTCTATGTTGGCTCACAAACTATTCTAATAGCAAGATACATAGTCACAAGTTGAAGCTACTATTGAAGCCATTTCCTCATCCATATTCACTTAGATGAAAGGATAATGATCCATCCACTCACATCACACATATTTGCATTGTGTCATTTTTTTTATCCCAAATTTATAGGTAATATTACTTGTAATTTGACAAATATCAATGTATGGTCTCTTGCTAGGCAAACCCTATCAATACAATAGGAATGCTCACTATGATGTATATCAAAATGCATACATATTATACAAAAATAGAAAAAATACTTGATTTGTAGTACAAATCCCACTTTTCATAACATACATTTGAAGCTCACATATCGAGAAGCATATAAACTTGTGAATAATTTAGCTTCCCTAGCATCCATTTTCATATAACCATAATTATTGTTATTACCATTAAATTCCATATTTTCCACACCACATGGATATTTGAATGATCTTTTGTAGTCTAACTCTTTTGTGTTTGAGACACATGGAACACTCCCTCCAAATCATGAAATCAATCATAGAATTCATCTTATTCCAAGTGTTCCTCTTCCAAATTCTATATTGTATCACAATTTGGTACCTTAGTTGGAGAAATCAAATTGCAAATCACATATTTTTTGGATGAAGGCTTTCATAAAGCCAAGTACTTATCCTTTAGCCTCATAGATCTTGTTGGTCTTGAAGAAAGATGATGCATGTCCTTTGTATTTTTTTTTGCATTGAGCAAAGTCTCCAACAAGAACATATATCCACTTCCCTATATTGATGAGATGCTTAAGAAACTTAGAGGTATGTGATTTTTCAAGGTTGATCTCAAGAGTGGATATCATTAGGTAAAATTTCATGCTAAAGACTCATGGGGGATATTTTTTATAACTAAAATGGATCTTTCTGAGTAGCTTACATAATGCCTTTTGGGATTAAAAAATGCACCTACTACATTCATGAGATTGATGAATTATGTCTTCAAATAATGTCTCGATCAGTATTTGATAGTATATTTAGAGGATATTCTTGCTTTTTCTAAATATTGGAAGCAACATTTTAAGCACTTAGATCGAGTTCATACTTTAGAGGAATGAACTATATTCCAACCATCCCAAGTATTTTTTTCTTAGACATTCATCTCCTATCTTGGCTTCATTATTGATACTATGGAGTTCAAGTGGATCCATCCAAAGTGGATATTCTTATCAAGTAGCTAACTCCTAGTGTCACTGATTTATAGTTTTATTGGCTTTGTAAGCTCCTATTATGATTTCATATTTAATTCACTCCAATATAGATTCCCCTTTACATTAGTTTTGTAAGTTGGTTAAATGGGATTGAAATAGGCCTCACATGTATTATATCATCACCACATAGTGGTATAACAACAACTTGAGCATTGTGCATGTATCACTTGGTAGGAATCTAACTTTGTCTCCTCCTTGAAAGTTAAGAAATTTAACTGGTTGAGTTAATTCCACTTTATTTTCCCATTATGTTAGTTGAAAAAGTTCAATGTTTCTTTCTGGTGGATTGTAACTCATTCTCAAGCTTTCAACACCTTGAAATAAGAACTTTGTTCAACACCTATCCTTTTATTGCTTAATCTCTCTTAGTCTTTAGAGACTAAGATATATGCTTCACTATTTGTACTCAATCTAATTCTTAAATAGAATGGTCATTTAATGGCATATCATTCTAAGAATCCCTTTATAGAAAAATAGAATTACCACTCTACTTATGATAAAGAAGTATATGCATTGGTGCAAGTAATTAAACACTGGAGACACTACTTTGCTTTCCAAAGAAACAATTATCCACGTTGATTATTTGACTCTATATTTTCTTCAATACTAAAATAAAAGTGAAGAATATTGACATGTGAAGTGGGCCTCTTATTTACACTAATTTCACGTAGTAAAAGGAAAAAACCAACACTGTTATGATTGAGTTATCCTTCATCTACTCTTGCATTGAAAATTATTGAGATTTCACACTTGGGATTTCAAACATGGGCTAGTCAATATCCTAATGAACTTGATTTTGGCTTAGATATATCAAATTCTTCAACATCCATGGATCTTCTTTAAAATTTACATCTTTTCAATATTTTTATATTAAGGAAAGGATGTTACATAAGTTTGATAAGTTGTGTGTACCTCATGATCATTGTGTACCTTCTCATGAAGGTACATTCTACTATCTATAGTATTCATTTTGGCAAGAAAAATATGTTTCATCATTTATAATGTTTCTTTTATTAGTAACAAATTTAACATGTTGCTCTTCACTTCTTGAGGTAATATGCAGTCTATTGCTACTCCAAACCAACTACTAAAAAACTAGGTTTAATTTTTCTATTACCTATTTTCAAATATCCTTGGGAAAGTATTTCCATGGACTTGGTTAGTGCTTTTCCATTGAAATTCAATGCCAATATTGTGTCTTTGTGGTTTTTGATCGCTTAATCAAAATGACAAAGTCTATCTTGTGCTACAAAACAAGTTTTGTGAGTGACTTACCCCAATTATTCTTTGATCTAGTTTGGTGATCCTCTACTCTTCCCACTAGCATTGTGTCAAATCATAATTTACAAGTTTGTTGATCACTTTTGGAATTCCTTGTGGAATTTTTTGGGAGTCCCAATTTTTCCATTGCCTTTCCTCCATTGTTTGATGGTTAGCCAAAGGTTATCAATTGCACTTTTATGTAGTCTTAGATTATACACCATAACACTACTCTTACCAAGTGGGACCTAAGCCTAGCCCATATTTAGCATACCTAAAACTGAGTAGTCTATTATTCTATTATTTATTTATCCTTTGAGGTCTATCTTGGTTTTTAGATTTTGGCTCCATATGAGTTACCCTTAATATTGCCTTCTTCTCATGCATCCCATATTCAAAAATATCAAGGCAAGACACACACATTCATCCAAAATTTAAAGACTCTTTAACCTAAGGTGATTTCCATCCTTTAAAAGACTCAATATTATCAAAAGTAACTTATAGACCATTGTTGCCTTTCTCATTATTTTAGGTTCGTGATAAGGTTTGACTTTACTTGGACTTGCAGTGCTTCAAAGATAAGTCCTACAACATGGTTAAGCCTCTTCAATATGGACCATATGTGATCCTTCAATAGGTTTCCAAGAATACCTTTTGACTTAATATTCCACCACACTTCTCCATTCATTAGATTGACAATAGTTATCTTCTCAAACCTTATCATGAGTCAATATTATAGTCCAAATAACCACACAATCATTCTATCAATATTATTCTTGATATTCAACTTAAACTATCTATTGATTATGCCTTTGATATGAACATCTGCTAGACTTGTCAGAGAATAATAACTTCTTACCTTATTTCCAAATAGGATCAACTACCACATTAGTGTTATATTTTGATGCTATATTTCTAAGGAAATGCAACCACAAGGCATAAAATGAGCATGCAATATTAATGATAATAGCAATATACTAAGCATGTAAATATCATGATAAAATTATGTAATAACTCATAAAAATACCATTAATGAAATCTTACGAAAATGAGATTTTTATACAAAATGTGGAGATCTCAAGTGCTCCATTCTTCATACATTCTCTACATTGTATCTAACTTGAGCACTACTCTACTCTAATGTGCTCTTGGACTCTCTCTCTCTCTTCATATTTACTAAAAAATCCAATATATAATGATATATAACTCTTGGCCTTCCAACTTCCTATGACTCACTACATTCCTATTCTATAGACTCATGTACACATGGACTAGATGCACATATACATCATTGCACATTCTAATAATACTTGTGTATTTATTACATTGCATATAGTAAATACTCAAACCCTATTATAAGACACTCTTCTAATCTATAGATGTATCCAAGATGGCACATTAGCATGTACCGAATAATGTAATATATTCCAACACCCCCTGTATTACATTATTTGGTTATTGAAGACTTTAGTCTTCAATATGGATCTTCATATTTTAGATGTTCTTCAACTTGATCTGGTTCATATTCTTATACTATTTATATCTTCATTTTATTCTTGGAGATCATGTTGTCTTTTCTTATCTTTTTTATTCCATAGTTTCTTTGTATTTCAAAGTGGTTGATGAGATATTCATTTTTTAATTTATTCAAGTATTTTTTATGAACAAGAGATCTCACTATCTTGCAAGTCCTAAGTGGATCATAATTGATCCATTTTCTTTCCTTTTGCTGGTTGGATGATCTTTCTTCTTGTTCTTCAAAAACTTCAAACTTGAACTTGTTATTAGTAGATGCTTCAAAAATAAGAACTTGAAAAAAATTAATCTAATCTGAATATCAATATCTCTTCAAATATTCTATAGTACTTATATTTATAGTAACAGAAAAAATATGAGTAAGATTTTCCTCCACAATATTTTGGATGGAAAGTCCAATAGTTTGCTTTCATATTACCAGTCTTGTCACAATAAGTACATCGTGAATATATTCCTACTCCTTTGTTACTTGTATTTGGAATGTCAAGTTCATCCATTTCCTTAATAAAATGGTAAAACCATTTGTGTACAACAAAAGCTACTTTACCTTTACTTATTTCATATATTTGTAGGATGTCTTTCTGATCAATATTCTTTTCTACCTTTTGAGTATGGTTTTTGATTTTATTCTCAATATCTCCATTAATATAGTTGTCATCAATTCCTTTCATCTTCCTAGTTTAGAGTATGTGATCAAGTTTGATAATATCTTTTCAATTCTTGAGTTTTGTAGAATACCTTGTATCTCCCAAATATTTTGACTATAATATGGTCTTGATAAAATGCTTAGCTTTATGGATTACCTTTGAGTTGAAACCCTTTTTACTCCATAATATTCAACTTTTATTCTTCACCTTATTTCTCCCTATTTGTGAATAGAAAGCTAAAGATATTTTTATGCAATTTCAATTTTGATGAGGTCCTCTATTTTCAAGACCTTTAAGTTGGATTCCTTATGTCTCGTTAATTTGAGCAAGAGACTAATTCCAATGTAGTTTTCCAACTTTCTAGCAACTCTATGTTATGCTTCTTTCAATTTTCAATAATACAGTTTCTAAATTTTAATAATTTAAATTGGCGTTGAATTCTTTATAACTCCCTAGTTTGAAATTTAGAAAACAAAATTATTTTCAAATTTAATATTTCAAGTTTTGTGTAGTAATCCTTATACCTCCAAGTTAATCCATTTGCAAATTTTTTATGTAATTTAAATGAGGTAATTCCAAAACCTTTAAAAAATATTTTTCTTCAAAAAACTTCTAAGGCATTCAATAATACTTCTAAGGTTGTAAATCTATACTTTATTTCTCCTTTTTTAAAAAAACTTGAGTATAATGAATTAAATAACTTGACTTCAATACTATACCTTGTATCTCCTTAATCTTTTGCAAAGGTTTTTTATTAGACTAAATATTTCTTATCTCCTTTAATATGGTGCTCCAAATCTTTATCTTACTTTATACTACAATATGTGCTTAGAATATGATCTTCTTCTATTGTAATGCATTCAATGCACTCTGACACTCAAACTCCAAGGCTTTGACTCTTTGAATTGCATATTTCTCTTCCCTTCATCATAGCGCATATACACTATTATTTCACACTTTACTCTCTCCACTTCACTATGTTTTTTTGGTCACTATGGTCTATGTCTTTATTACATATAGAAGACATTACTCTACATGATGATTGGTACTTCTCTTCCATCGTGACACTTGGTATTCAAGTTGATACTTCTTCTAGGGTGCCTAAATACTCCTTGGTTATTGATGCTTTGTATCCTAGGTGACAAGTGTATTTTACATCTATTGCACTTATCAATGAACATTACAACTTCCTACCTCCTTGGTAACGCTCGAGTTATCATTGCGCTTGAATTTTTTATTTCCTCTACAATGATGGTTTTGCTTCCTTGGTGCTCATACAATGATTTAACTCTCTTCACAGTGGTTGGTGCTTTGTGTTTAAAGTTCCAAATGGAAAATAGCACCCTTATCTCTTCACCTTATGTACCATATAATTTCTTGATTCTTCAATAATTTTCCTTCCAATGTAACGCTTATTAATGAGCAATCTTCAACCAATTCTATCGCTCTTTCTTTTGTTTCAATAGGTATACATTATGTTGGTCACAACTCAAGTGTCTTACCTTATTTTTGCATTATGTACCAAGTGTTATATCAAATTATGATTGGATCTTTGTTGTCCTCCTTTTAATGGCCTCGTATTAATTTTGTGCAACCCTAATGGTATTCGCTTAACTTCACCAAAGCTCCTTTGATGGTGAATCTCTTCCTCAATTGTGTTTTTGGCTAAATGGTGGTGTCACTCTAGATAACCTTCTTTAATTATGGTGGCAGCTCATCTACATTGACCTAGTGGTTATTCCACTTCTTTCGTGGTTGCTCAACTTGACTTCAGTTGATTTCTTTCTACTAGTGGTGCTCTTACCTCTTTGTTTGGTAGTTGTCTTGCTTGGCACTTTGCTACATAAATGGCACTATTTATGGGTTTTTAACTTCAATAGAGCTATGTGTTCCTTTGGTGTAATGTATTTCCAACTATTGCACGTAGCTCTAGAGAGACACTAGCTATTGTTTATCCCCTTTTACTTTCAATCCTTCTTAAACTGTTACACTAGCTTTCTTGAAATGGTGGCTTTCTTATCCAATATGGTGGCACCTCTTATCTTTGCCAAGACATGGTAATGGTGGTTTTTCTTCCACGATAGCTTCTCCTTGTTGGCTACACTTCCATAACGACTCCTCCTCATCTCTATGCTTGGTGGTTTTTTCTTTAGTGACTCCAAGCTTCTACTATGTGCCAAAATATATGCCTTTTAAAATAGAATAATACTTCTATTTTTTACTATAAACTATTGGCTTATTTACCTCCAAGATATAGTGAGAATTTAATATTTTCTTTATTACTTTTTTTCTCTTTTTTAAAAAAAAAAAAAACTAATATTGATACTTTTTCTCCTATGTTTTAAACCCTTGAAAATATTTCTTGGTGATTTGGTTCACCTATTTTCTGTCCCAAATTTGTAAATATTGTAGATCCAATTATTCTTGCTTTTGCTACCCTAAAACTTATTAATATTGCTTGAGCTATTCTTGCTGTCCAAATCAGCTCACAAACTCCTATATAAACTAACCCAAAATCTCTCAAAATCCGCCTATAATATCTTCTCTTAATGCTCCTCAAATTTGGAGCTCAAAACTTCTTCAAATTGATGCTTCAAGAATTGATTTCTTTACCTTTATCTTGTTGTTCAAAAATAGCAATCAAGTCCTCCAAATTGTTTCCTTCTTTTGTTGTCAAATCCTCCTTCAATTTTTTGTTCAAGGGCACTTCAAAATATTGCCCAAATATTCTCCTTTGTAAATCAACCTTAAAGCCTTTAATGACAGTCTTCAAATTTCTCAAATTGATGGCCTCTTCTACCTTATTTCTCCTCCTATAACTCTTATAGAATTCTAAATTCAAACTTGGCCTATTTCTCAAGAATTTGAATATCTTGAGATCTTCATGAATCCTTTCTAAAATTTGGTAAACTTCTTTCCAAATCCTTCTTCCTTTTTGGGATTATTATTAGATGGTGATAATTGTCCCAAATTCTTCTTTTCAGGATCTACTCCTTGCAATATTCTCCCTTGAGATTTCTTAAAATATTCTCCAATAGCCACTTCTTCAATTTCTTCAATAGGGCTTCTCTAGCTTTCTTCTTCTTTCTCCTTTCAAATTTTCTTGAGACCTCTTCTCTTGGGTCTTCAAACTCTGTAGCTTCTCAAATATTCAATAGGAATTTTCTTAGTCCTCTTCTATCTTCAATATTAAATATTGTAACTTCCAAATCTGAAATTTCTTTAATGGGACCTCTATCTTGGGTCTTCTCCTTCTCAATCTTCAATAAAGTTGCTTTCTTCTTTCTTCAATCTAGAGTCTTCAATATTCTATGGAGATCTCTTTCTTGACTCTCCTCAATCTTGAATCTTCTATGGAGATATCTTTCTTGAGTCTCCTCAATCTTCAATGTCTATTTTTTCCACAATAAAGAACTAATTCTTGCACAAGGAAAGCATGTAGACTTCTAGGCAATCAACGATGAAATTATTCTCGATTTGTTACAGGAAGCTTCTCAACTTTTGAGAATTAATTTTCTGCAATAGAAAACTTAGATAGTAGCAAGAAAATCCATGCAAATATCTAGATCTCTATAAATCAATAAACATCACTAGTTATCCTTCAATCTAGTGGAAAGATATCTATGTTGAGTCCTAGTCTTCACGAGTTTTCCTACAACCTTGTGGAAAGACTCTAGCCAAATAACAATTTTAAAAAATTTAAAAATGAAATCTCCCTATCTCCTCTCAATCTTCTTATGGCTCTCCCTATTTCCTATCAATCTACCTTGTGCTCTGATACCATTGTTAGCTTTTGATGCTAGATATTTAAGGAAATGCAACCACAAGGTATAAAATGAGCATGTAATATTAAATATATGATAATGGCATGTAAATATCATGAGAAACTTCTGTAATAACTCATAAAACTATCATTAATAAAAACTCATGAAAATGAAATCTTCATACAAAATGTGGAGATCTCAAGTGCTCCATTCTTCATACATGCTCTACATTGTATCTAACTTGAGCACTACTCTACTCTAATGTGCTCTTGCACTCTCTCTCTCTTCATCATTACTACAAAGGCCAATATATAATTGAATATGACTCTTGGCCTTCCAAATTCCTATGACTCACTATATTCCTATTCCATAGACTCATGTATACATGTACAACATGCACATTTACATCATTGCACATTCTAATAGTACTTGTGTATTTATTACATTGCATAAAGTAAATACTCAAACCTTATTCTAAGACACTCTCCTAATCTAGAGATGTACCCAAGATGGTACATTATCATGTACAAAATAATATAATATATTCCAACAATTAGACTTGTTGGACATCTCTTCAACAACTATCTAAGTAGTTGTATCACCTTCTAAAAGCCTTAGAGTTCAAATCCACTACTGGTGGGAGGAACAATAAGGATTCATTCACATAGATAATATTTCCTTTTTAGTTTAATACACAATCTCTAGAATTATAATTTAAGTATTCATATGCATATGTAGAGATTTAGTGATGAATATTCATCTATATAAATAGGTATTTCCTTTTTCAATTGAAAAAAAATAGAGATTTCCTTGTTAATATTTAGTAAACCATTTCTTAGAGTCATATTTAGTGTTTTTCTTTCAATAATATGGAATATTTTGTTGTTTGACACCCTAAATTGGGCTTCCATTTTTATCCTATTTTGGGCACATATATGTATTTATAAAGGTTATATATTTCTGTGAAATTATATTGGACTTATTCTAGTTCACCCATTATCTATTCTTTTTTAAATATAAAAAGTATGTAATTTTCTATCATAGTTGAAAGTAGATGAAGAGGTTTTGATTCCATGTTTTAGGACTATAGGATATTTTATTCTTACTACATTATATCGTAATTCCTTATTATTATCAATATGTGAACAATGAGAATATTCTTTGTACATTTTAACTTTAGCTTGTTCATCAACAAAGCATAAGAATAGGGGTCTAACTATCACTTATCTTTACGACAACTAAATGAATCAAATTTAAATGAGAACAATTTATAATGACTTTCATAAAGCTTTTTCCCTACAAGCATCATATGAAAACAAACATTGCCACAACCCTTTATAGGCCATACAATGTGTTTTTATATCCTTTGGAGCATATTTATGAAATGATTTTTAGCAAAACCCTCTCTAATTTTTTATCTTTGGTCTTTTGTAGACCTTTTATATATGTAAAGCTTAACAATAGAGAAAAAATTCAGACTTGAGTTTTTAACCATTTGAAGGCATCAAAGGTGAGCATACTTTATAAAGTTTTTATAGTTCTTATTAAACTCCTTTGGCATTTTTAGGTTATTAAATAAGTGTTATAACTTATTATATTTACATTAATTTCCAAATAGATTGGGATGAGTATAACATTATATCCTCTCTTATTATTCTTTAGCTTTTTCTTCCAACAAATTCTTATGATGCCTCTTCTAGATTAATATCCCAAACAATTATTTATATTCAATTGGTAGGTCTACCTCTGATATCATGATGAAATTTTGGACATGATCTTTATATCATTGGAAATTTAATATTAAATAAAACCACTCTATTAACAAATAATAAAATACCTAAAAGGATGTTGAGAACTACTACTTTACAATGAATGCCTTCAAATGTCTCATCTAAAATTCAATTATTAACTCTATAAACAACTTATAAATAAGCATTATTATTCTAATAATATTATTTTTATTTAATTTTATGTTAGTGATTAACTTTGTCAACATATTTACATGTATTTGTTTTATTTCTAACAAAAACTAACTTTATCTTTTTAAATATTTTTTGAATTGATTAAATATGGGATTGAAATGAGCTATGTGATTGAAATTAGCTCTACTTGTATTATATCATGATAAATTTACCACTGTAAATATTTTTAAAAATAGTTATATGGGATTGAAATGAACCCCATCAAAAAATCATTATTTTCACAATTACATCACAATTGCATTACTACAATATTTTAAAAAACCACATAGTTGTATGTGAAAGTTGTGCTAGTGAGATTTAAATTTGGATCTTCATCTTAAAATTCTATATTGTAACCACTTGAGCTCATATCATTTGACTTAACCTTGGATTATAGTATGCAAGAAAGCACATGGTGAGCTTACAACAAGCTAGACAAGATAAACAACCCATTTATTTCTATTATATTAAAAAAAAAACATATATTATTAAGAACCTACCATTTTAAATTTATATCACTATAGATATAAATGAAAATAATAAAATAAACTATTAATCAAATATATTAAAAAAAAAAAAAAATTTATTTTTAAACTACATCATATTAAAATATTACATAAATATTTTTATCAAAAGTCAAAATATTAGATATTATCATTGATAATAATTTAGATATGAAATTGGTATTGGAAGTAATTACAAAGCTCCTTTGATTTTAAGGTTTTTATGGTAATATTAGATGCATGTTGATTTCATAAGTTAGTTTCTAATTTCTGTATATGACTTTTTTTGGTAATAATAAGGGGTTGTACTTGGGTCCCCCACCCTTGATGAATTACAACTCCTTTCTTTAGAGCTTGAGAGTTTACAAATAGATACACTTCTCGTCTCAATTGAGATGCTATAGCTAGAAACCTACAACATTTTACATAAAAAAATTTGAATTATTGATTTTCATTTTCTAGATCTTTTCAATTTTTTGTATGAATACAAATATTCCAAAATTCAGCATCCTTCTTGACATTTTCTATAGAAACCTTCACAATACCAAAACTTCACCTCTACTATCTATGCATTACATCTTAGTAGAGTAATATTTCCAAAACATCGCACTATCATAGTCCACTTTATGAAATCTGGATGGCTAGTTTCCTTCCTGAAACACAAGTACAACCACAAAAATTATAATAAATATCTTATATGAAAACATATTATTTTTATTTAAATAAATTAGATATTACCAATGGAAAACATTAAAGTAAATCTTAATCATTATTTGATTCAGGAAATCAACATTTTCTTGTCAACTTTAGCTAAACTTACTACTTCCTCTAACCAAAGAAAGGATAATTTAACTTCATGATCCTCAATCAAAACCCCTCTATTGGCTAGCCTATCTACACATTTGTAACTTACCTTAAAGTATGTGTAAATCTGATTTCTTCGAACTCTTCAACAAGATCTTGAATTTCCATAATTATCTCCTATATATTCCATGGAGTCTTTGCTTTCCTCAAAATTGCATTTTTTACTATGAGATAATCATCTTCCATCCATACTATGTTCCATTTTATTTGTTTGCATATTTTTAACCCTTCTAAAGCTGCCAAAGCTTTGACTTCATTATTTGTCTTAAATCCACTATTGAAAGTGTAATGAGACAAAATATCTCCTCTATTATTTCTTATTGTTCCTCCATCTCCTACTGGTATTGGATTTCCTTTAGATGCTCCATCAAAATTCAATTTAACCCACTCCACATTTGGTGGTTTCCACTTTATATTATTTACCTTCTTTTTGCTTCTTTTATACACAACATCATAATTCCATTTAATTACTTGACTCCATCTATCAAGGCTTTGTACTTCTAGATAAGGCTTTTATAAGTGCTTTACCATTGCTTTAACCAATCTTCAATTCTACTATTCATCACCATGTATTTACCAAACATGTTAAGAATCCATTGCCATAGTTTCTAGACTATTGAGCAATATTCTAAGAGATGGTCTATACTCTCCTTTTTACAAAGAACACATTGAGAGAGACCATGAAAACCTCTTTTCATAAGGTTATCCTAGGATAAAATTCTTCTATGACCTACTAGCTAAACAAACATTTTGACTTTAGGAATGCTTGGGCTATCCCAAATATCTCTCCATATTCTAGTGATATTACTATTTTGTTGGTGTTGTACATTATATCCACTTCTTGTTGTGTCTTCTCTTGAGCTATTCAACTCCAAGATCAATTTATCCTTGGCTTCCCTTGAAATAATCATAGTTTTTATCTTTCTACTCAATTGCCTCCTAGCATCAATGTCTTGTATACTTGTAAAAAAATCTTCTTTCCATTTGTATCTTCCTTCCTGATCCTTGTACAAAATGTTTGAAACCCTATCACCATATTTATCTTGAAGCAATCTCATCCAAGGTTTCAAAATTGGATCTAAATTGAGTGGTTTTTTTATCACACAAAGTATTCATCCAAATAGAATATTTTTCTCTAGTTCCCACCACCCATCTTAAACCTTTAATCATTAGATCAATAGATTTTTTAAAACAATTCTAAAGAGCAAAACCATTTGGTAGAGAGAATGTAGTAAATATTAAACTTGGGTCATTGGGCTCAACATACTTACTTAAAATAATTCTTATCCATTGTCTTTGACTCTCTTTGTACAATCGCCATATTATGTTTCCTTGAAGAGCTAAGTTTACATATGTAAGATCTCTTAAACCAAGACCTTTGCTAGTTTTATCATCACACACCTTGCTCCATTTCACCAAAGGAAATTTCCTTTTATCATGTAAACCTAACCATAAAAAGGATCGCATAATATAGATTAATTTTTTTCAACTAATTTTGGCATAGAATATAATGACAAATAATATGTAGGAATGGCCTATAAGACTGACTTAATTAACTGCACTCTTCTTTCTAACGATAACCATCTATCTTTCCAAGTTGGAATTTTATTCTAAACTTTACTAATAACTAGATTCCATAATTCTATCCTCATTCTCCCCTCAAATAAAGGCATCCCTAGATAAGTTGGAAAATTTGCCTCCTCCATTTGAAGTAACCTGTAAATTCTTTCTTTGATATTAGTTGGAGTGCTAAGGAAGTAAATTTTAGATTTTGTCCTATTAAATTTTTACCTTGATGCTCTTTTGTATTCCTTTAAAAATTTATTCAAAGCTCTGGCCTCATTTATCCTTGCCCTTCCAAAAATGGTTGTATCATCTACAAACTATTGATGGGTGATGTTGTCGATGTTATTACTAACCTTAAGTCCACTTATAAGCCCATATTTGTAAGCCTTATTTAAGTTCCTACTCAAAACCTTTCCCATAATAATAAATAAATAAGGAGATAGAGGATCTCCTTGTCTAAGGCCTCTCTTGGCTTTAAAATATTTTGTTACTAACCCATTGACCAACACTAAATAAGAAGCTAAAGAGACACAAGCTTTATTCCATCTAACCTATTTCTTATCGAATCCAAACTTATCTAAAACTACAAAAATAAAATCCCATTTAACCCTATCATAGGCTTTACTCATATCAAGTTTTAAGACCATTGCTTTCTCTTTTCTTGAAGCTATTGAATTTATAACTTCATAAGCTACTATGATCTCATCTAGAATTTGTCTCCCTTTCACAAATCCTCCTTGATTTTTTGAAATAATTTTGTCTAACAATGGCCTTAATTGATTCACCATCATTTTGGAGATAATATTATATGCCATATTACATAGGCTTATGGGTCTAAAAGAATAAAAAAATTCAACATCCTTCTTTTTTGGAATTAGGGTAAGATATATTGCATTAATTTTATAAGGTATGTATTGTTTTACCCTAGACTATTCCACTACCACCAATAAATAATCCTTCATTATATCACTCAAGGAAAATAGAAAAGAGCTAAAAGAACTTATAAAGTAATAGGCTCCATTAGTTTCCTATTGCCTTCATTCGTTATCACTGAAGGAACATCTTGAAGAATTTTATCACTAAGAACTTCAATCTCCTCTTATCCTAGAATATTCTAATAGAAATACTTTACCTCTTTTCTAATTTCACTTTGATCTTCAATCCAAACCCCTTCTATTGATTTAATTCTACTAATTCTGGATGTTGATCTTTGTACTATAGCCATCCTATGAAAAAAATTGTATTTTTATCTCCTTTTAACCAAGTTTATCTTGATTTTAATCTCCAGAATTTCTCTTCCTTACTCAAAATATTATGATATTCACTAAGCAACTCCCTTTCCTTTGAGCTTGGATTATTATGATCACCTTTTTAGAATTTTGAAGGTTTATCTTTTACTTCTTTCTTCTCAAAAATATTTGCAAAAGTGTTCTTGTTCCATATTTTAATCTAGATGTCATAGTTTTAATTTAATTTGAAAGATCTTGTGTATATGACTTAAAATAATTGTTATTGTTATAATAAAATCATTAGTCATAGAAATTAATAAAAAAAAAAAAATTTATGAAATATATTTATTTAAATTATTATATTTTAATATAATTTATATTAGGAGGAGGATTGACAAGATCTTTAGGAGATTTCTATGGGTTGGGGTGGAGGATAAATAAAGGGTGTCCTTTGTCTCTTGGGATAGGATTTGCTCTTCTAGGAAATAAGGTGGTCTTGGGATCAAAAATTTGTTGTTGTTCAATAAGGCATTGATTGCAAAAATAACCTAGAGATTATGTGTTGAGGAGGACCATCTATGGAAAGATATTATGAGAGGTAAGTATCTGGAAAATCACATTCCTTTTTTTAGAAGTGTTGCTCCTCCTAGGGGCTCTGTGATCTGGAATGGTTTATTGGGGTTAGAAGTTTGGTTACAGAGGGTATGAGGTGGTAGATTGAGAATGGTAAGGATGTGTTCTTTTGGGAGGATACTTGGATTCTTCTTGAACCTCTCTTTCTTAGTCTCGAGTTTTATGAGTTGAAGGCTCCTTTGTCACTAAAATATGGAGAAAAAGTAATTGATTACATAATCATCACTAATGGCAAGAGGATTTGGAAGCATCTGACTTTATATACAATTGATCTTCAGATCCTTTAGATTTTGGCAAGTTTGAACATGTTGTTGCAACAATACTTTCTTCCTCAACAGAATGACAAGGACTTCCTTCTATGGACTCATTCTCCTAAAGGTATTTTTTCTATCAAGACTACATATGAGGCCCAATCATTGTCCAAGGGAGGATATTTTCTAGTAGAAAGGGTTTGGTATCCTCATTTGATCCCCAAGATTGCATTTTTTTGTGGTTGTGTTTGCAAAACAAAATTTTGATTGTTGATAATTTATGTAAGAAAGGATTCCATCTTCCCAATATTTGTCTCTTGTGTTCTAAGGATGTTGAATCTATGGATCATATTTTCATCCATTGTTATTTCCTAAATAAGGTGCTCAATGCTTTATTGGATTCTTTTTCCATCAAATGGAAATTACCTCAAACTTTCAAGGAATTACTCAGTGGAAATCCCCCTTCATCAGTCATAGCCTCACTAGGGTGTGGGATCTGGATTCTTCCTCATTTTTTATGGGGTATCTGGTGGAAGAGGAACAAAAGAATTTTCAAGGATATTACTAGGGATGAATCCTTTATCTTTAGAAGGATTAAAGCTGCTATTGAGAATAACCTGGCTATCTTTGATGTTGGAAATGGTAGGGAGGAAGTTGTGGAGAAAGAGGATGTTGTTAGTTGGAATCTGAATCTAGAGAATTTTTTTGTAACCACTATTCAAAAAATATTGGCTACTAGATGACATAAACCAGCTAAAGGGTGGGTCATTTCAAACTTTGATGGGGCTGCCAAAGGTAATCCTAGGAGAGCTGGTGGAGGGGGTGTTGTCAAAAATGATAATGGTGAGGTCATTTGGGCTTACGTTGAATATTATGGTATTCAAACCAACCACCTAGCTAAAGCTAAGGCTCTTTTCTTAGGTGTTCACTAGGTTTTTAAGAGGGGCTTCATAAGACTTCTCATTCAAGGTGACTCCTTGAACATTATTTGGGATCTGCAGATTAGAAATACTGATAATTGTTTCATCCTGAATATTATTAAGGACACATCAAAGATTCTGGAAGATATGCTAGAAGTTAAAATTGAGCATATTTATAGGGAAGGTAACCAGGTTGTTGATGTTATGGCCAATTTGGGGGTGGATAGTGGCCAGTTCAAAATTTGGGAAGATAATTTCCCTTCATAGTTAATGATAATTATTGCTTTGGAAGCATTGGACCTACCTATCTAGTAGACCTTTTTATTATCTTTCTACTTGGATGAGATCTTAGTTGTGTTCTAGTGATCCTCTCTTTGGGGGGTCTTTTTTGGGGGGCTGGCCCTTTTGCTCCCTGGTGGTTACCATTCTCAAGGAATATGCTTGGTGTTTTGCCTTCATCCTTGCTCTTTGAGTTTAGAGTTTTTTTATCTGCATCTTGATGTATTTACTACCCTTCTAGTCTTATGCAAAAATAGAGTAGGATCGTTGGTGTCTCTAAAAGAAAGTTGAATAAAAATTCTCCTTTATGCCCTGCTAAGTGGTGGGTTGGTCTTTGCTTTTGGATGGTTTTTTTAGTTTAATTTCTGTTTCTTTTGGCCTTGGAGGTTGGCTTGTGCTTAATTAGCCTTATCTTTCTCTGCCTCCTCTAATGTAAAAGGTTCTGGGACCTTTCAAAACCCTATTTTTTCACCATTAATTAAAAATATATATAATTTTTACTATTATAAGTAAAAATTTAATATTATTAATTTATGCAATTAAAGTTTGAGTGTTAAGATTATTTTACTTAAAAGGATTCTAATGGATCTTACTTGTATGGGTAACATTATGAGATATGAATATCATACACTTTGAATGTTGAGAATTTTTGGCTTAAAAGGAGTCTAATAAGTTTTATTTATGTGGGTGACATGGTGAGATATAAATATCATAAAATTTAAGTTGAAAATTTTAGGCCCTAATAAATTTTATTTGTTTGGGTATTATAATGAAATATGAATATCATAAATACTGGAAAAAGGGTCTAATGAGTTTTATTTGTTTAGGTGACATGACATGAAATGTGTATCATAGATATAGAACAATATTTTACTTAAAAGAGTCTAATAATTTTATTTGCATGGTTGTTATTATGACATAAATATTATGATGTAATATTTTGATATAATATTTATTTTAATTTCATATAATTGATTAAAAATAGTTTTAAAAGAGGGAGTGTGAGTTAGGAGTGAGCTAGGAGCAAGCCCCACTAGGTAACATGGAAGGAAAATCATATTTGAAAGCCTTAATGGGAAGTTAGGATGTTCTACCTAGAAGTATGGATGGTCGTGTTGGAGATAGGAAGAGGAGCAAATATATGCCAAGTTTTATCTAGGGAACAAATGTTACACCATGAGATGATCAAGCATGATATAATGGTTCTTAAAAATAGAGGTTTAATATTTAAGTTCCATGGATACTAGTCAGGTGTAATGACCCTAAACTTAGCTATAAGAAAACACATAGAAAGAAAAAATTTTTTTTTACTAAGGAGAAGGATTCATAAACCCCTATCCAATTTCTAATTGGTCTATTGTTTAAATCCCCTAAGTTTCTTGAAGAGCTACATCTCACTAGATACCCTAACACAAGTCCATTTGTGTAGGCGTATAATGTGTTACTGCAAATAATTTTATCCCTCTCATCACTCTTGATGAGCTAAAATTATCACCTTCAATCAATCGAAGGTATACACCCATCACCATACCATACACAAGTCAATATGTATAGGTATGCTATGCGTATTGTGAGTTAAGCTATCCATATTGTCTCCATGACAAGCTATCTTAACTCAAATGTAGTCTTTTCTAAACTCAGTTATCATTCTCCCTAAGGGTTCTTAATACCTTAGGTCCACTATGTTCACCCTAAGGGGTCTCAATCCCTTAGGTCACCCTCTAAGTTCATCCTAGAACTTATTATTTAAGTTTCTAATATTTAGCAAGAAGAACAAGAATAGATTATAAAAGTATATTTCACATCATACCAAAGACTAGAGGGAAAGCAACATTCAAGAGATAGTAAACATGAATTGGAAAAAAAATTAATACAAGATATAGAGAAATGTCTCTAAGCCACATTAATTGAAAATGAAAAGGAGAGAAACTCACATTGGTTTTCCACATTTCCACCATGACTGGCCAATGATCCAAACCAACATTATTAAGAGTCTTCACTTTAGTAATGTGACCATGGATTAAGAAATTTTCAGAGAGCAAAAACCTATCCAATCTCTCCATTATACAAGCTAAGCCTTGCCTTATGTTAGACCAAGTCATAAGGACATTATCTGGTTGGATGTCCACAAGATGGAGGTTTGTAATATATTCACTCATGAGGTCAGTGCTTTTGTCCAAATTTCTATTTCCCCCCTTTTCTCATCTAGAGAGAGGATGGTATTGAAATCTCCTCCGATCAAGATCCAAGCTTCAAGAAAATGAGAGATAATATGAGTTATATCCTTCCACTATCTTCTTTTTTCCTCCAAAGCATTCGGAGCATAAATAGTAATGTAGAGCATAATTTGGTTGGAATGTCTACTTTGAATAGCTATAGCCAATAGACCCCAAATGCCAACCATATGGTGAATAACTACCTCTTTTGGGTCCCAAAGACAAGCAATGCCACCAGAAGTCCCCTGGGAACTGAGGAAAACCACTTTTCCAGCTGGCCAAATTTTATTGGCAATTGAGTCCATATACTCCATTGACATCTTTGTTTCTTGAAGGAAAACAATATGTGGATGATTTATCTGAATCATTCTTCTAATTTCATTTTGTTTTGAAAGACTCCCTTTGAGTCCTCTAATATTCCAAGTAATAATCTTCATTAATACCAAGGATAAAAAATTTGGGAAGGGCATTAATCTTACCTTCATCTATAAGATTTTCACCTTATTTTACCATATGATATTGATTGGTCTTGCGACCTGCTTTTTGATTAGAATCCATCTTTAGTTTTTTTCCCTATTTCTTGACTTATTCCAATTGAATCTGAGATGGATTCTAACCTTGAAAAATGCTCGTACACAACCAAAATTTTACTAGAGGGTTCAACGGAGTCTATATTGGGACCTATATTATTTGAGGTTTTGACATTTAAAATATTGTTTTTCTTGTGTAAATTTTCTCACTTTTTTTCTTTTGAAAACCTTTGATTTGTTGGTTTGTCTCTGAGTTCTTCCCTTCATATTTAAATTGAGTTTCTAAGATTTTTGTTTCCATTATTTCCTCTTCCTCACTTGGGACATCATTTGTGGAAAGGATTTCAAATATATTAGCAGATGACTTTTATTGATCCTTCATAACTGGTTTTTTTGAGTGTTCTTCTTCTTAGGCATTTGGAAACCTGCTGAGTTTATATCTTCTTTCTTTTGATCGGGAATTTTATTTGGGCAAGCACTGGCCAAATGACCATATTCATGGCAAATTCTACAACTAAAAGGAATGTTCTCATAGTCCACTACTTGCTCCCAAGTGTCTTCCCCAAATTGTAGTGTGATATTTTTAGGTAGGGGTTTGTCAAAATCCATTAAAACACAAATTCGAGCATAAATAATATGTTCAAAATTTTGAGTACAATCAGCAGTCATCATAAAAGTTCCTAAAGAGTTTCAAATTTAAGAAAAAATAGTAGGATTCCAAAATTCAATAGGGAGACCAAAGAGTCTATAGCCAAAGAGGCTATAGAAGGCATCTCTTCTTTGGCTTTAAATTTAGTATGCTAAGGCTTCATGAAAAGCCCTACCCTTCCAAAAAACCAAGGACCCCCTTGAAAAGTTTTCTCTCTATCTTCATTATTAGAAAATAAAACAAGAAAATAACCATTTGGATAAATAGAGATTTGTAACTCACCTTTATCCTTCCAGCTTTTTTCAGCCTAGACTTTGAAAGCAGATAGGCTCGGACAAAAACCCACGAACCGACAAATTAGTCCTTTTTTTTCCAAATCTTCAATGCTAGTCTGAATGTTACCTATATCAAGCTTAAAAATAGGAGTTCCATCAGTTGCTTTAAGACATCCTGACTTCATTTTCTTGGGATCAATCTTAGCCATTCTTAGAGGTTTATGGTAAGCCCTAATATTGATATTAGCATTGGGTTGAGGTTGTCCACCATGGAGGACATCCCTAAAATTCATTTTTGGGGCTGATTTTTTTAAATTCTTACCCTTGACATGGGTTTTCATAGTAGAATTATTTTGTGGGTGCACCTTAGCACCAAATTTACTTGAGATATGAGCCATTTTTTGATCAACTAATTGAAACTTGTTTCGTGATCTCTTTAATCCTTACCCTAGACGTCATGGAAAGGTATGGTTTTCACTTTTATTTTGTGCAAAAAATTGGAAGTCATTGTCACTCAAGTTCATAGTATGATCTATTGAAAGACAAATTTATAACCCATCTTAGATCCCCTGCAACATTTCCTACTAAAATATTGAGCATAAACCACAAAAATATTGGCCTCTAGGGCCCAAAGGCCCTAAAAACCAACCTCTGGAGCTGCTTGCACTCAACCCAGATGAAACCCTCGCATAGTCGCTTGCCAAAAATCTTGTTTACACATAGGTATGTGCTAGGATATATGTTTCTCCAAATGATATGAAAATTGGTGGAGATGTTCTAGGGTTTTTCAGGCATCTACCCTCAAAATTTCAGCTTCATCCGAGTCTGGATGAGTGAGATATGGCTGAAACAAGTTCGATAGTTTGGGAAATCCTACGAAAAACGTCCCTCCTCTAAAGAAAATTTTTCCTACTTAAAATATATCTTTCCATATGATCTTTAATATCTTTGAGAAGTTTTTTTTGTTGATTTGGGTTAGCAATTCCCCAACTTTTTTTTATTTTACTGTCTTCAAATAACTCTGCCATAGACCCATTTCCAAATGTTTCTTTGTATTTGCCCTAAAATATTTTATTTTTACTAAGGAGAAGGATTCATAAATTCCTATCCAATTTCTAATTGGTCTATTGTTTAAATCCCTTAAATTTCTTGAAGAGCTACATCTCACTAGAAACTCTAACACAAGTCCATTTGTGTGGGCGTATAATGTGTTACTGCAAATAATTTTATCCCTCTCATCACTCTTGATGAGCTAAACTTGTTGAGCAAGGTGCAGAAACAGTATTGTCATTGTTGTCAACACAGTCAGACAGATCGGTTGATGCAATGGACAGGAGTTAAGAGGTTCTTCAGAGTAGTGGTTTTCCAAAAGATAGAAGTGGCCCACTTGCTAAAAATCCAAAAGAAAATCACATCGACAAGGGAAGAAAGAAAACTGTCGCGATATCGCGACATGTTGAGAAGAAAGAAAACTGTCACGATATCGCGACATGTTGGCAAGAAAGAAAAATTGTCGCGATATCGTGACATGTTGAGAAGAAAGAAAACTGTCGCGATATCGCGACATGTTGAGAAGAAAGAAAACTGTCGCGATATCGCGACATGTTGAGAAGAAAGAAGAAAACTGTCGCGATATCGTGACATGTTGGAGAAAGCAAGAAGAAAAGTGTCACGATTTCGTGACATGTTCGGAGAGAAAGCGCAAGCAAGCAAAACTGTCGCGATTTCGTGACATGTTTGGAGAGAAAGCGCAAGCAAGCAAAACTGTCGCGATTTCATGACATGTTCGGAGAAAAAGCGCAAGCAAGAAAAACTGTCGCGATTTCGTGACATGTTGGAAGAGAGAAAGGCAAGTAGAAAAAGTGTCGCGATTTCGTGACATATTGCAAGGAAGGTTGTACGGATGAAAAAGTGTCACGATTTCATGACATATTGCAAGGAAGGTTGTACGGACGAAAAAGTGTCGCGATTTCGCGACATATTGCAAGGAAGGTTGTACGGACGAAAAAGTGTCGCGATTTCGTGACATATTGCAAGGAAGGTTGTACGGAAGAAAAAGTGTCGCGATTTCATGACATATTGCAAGGAAGGTTGTACGGAAGAAAAAGTGTCACGATTTCATGACAAAAAAGTTTCGCATTGAGAGAGAGAAGAAAAGTGTCGATTAACATTTAGAGAGAGAGAAGAAAAGTGTCATGATTTTCGTGACATATTGTAAGAGAGAGAGTCCGAGAGAAAAGTGTCACGATATCACGACATGTCGGTTTTCGTGACCCGAAGGCAAGAGAAAGAGCTAAGGAGAAAAAGTGTCACGATATCGTGACATGTCGGGTTTTCGTGACCCGAAGGCAAGAGAAAGAGCTAAGGAGAAAAAGTGTCGCGATATCGCGACATGTCGGGTTTTCGCGACCCGAAGGCAAGAGAAAGAGCTAAGGAGAAAAAGTGTCGCGATATCGCGACATGTCGCATTTCGTACTAAAGAGAGAAAAGCAAGGAGAAAAGTGTCACGATATCGCGACATGTCTGATTTGACTAAAGGAGAGAAGAGAGCAAGAAGGCGAAAGTGTCGCGATATCGTGACATGTTGTGTTTTCATTGGTTGAAGCCGAGAAGAGTAGCAAGGAGGCGAAAGTGTCATGATATCGCGACATGTGTTTTCACGGATGAAAGTCGAGAAGAGAACAAAGAGGCAGAAGTGTCACGATTTCATGATAGGTCACGTTGGCGTGAGCAAGAAGAGAACCCAACCAAAATAAGATATGTGATAGTTAACTGAAGTTCTATGGCAGTTACAGGGGCAGTTGTAGAAGAAAAACATGCAACTAAAATAAGAAGAGTTAACTAAAGTTATACAACAGTTACAAGTGCATTTACAGAGAAAAATCATGCAGCTAAAATAAGAACAGTGAACTGAAGTCAGAACGATAATTACAAGGTTAGTTACGGAGTGAAAGCATCGAGCGACGGTTAAACTGAAAGTCATCATCGAAGACCAAACAAGAACCGTAACTATTTATAGGATGCATGAAAGAATACTATGAGATAAAAGAATTTACATATAGAATTTTCTATTAATAAGTTGCATGTGAAAATATGGAAGTTAAAAATAGAATCAAATTTTATTATAAAAGGAGGTCTACGTGGAGAATTAAAGTGCTGCTGAAAGAGAGAAAAAGTGTTGTAAGAAGAGGGTTGGAAGAGTGCCGCAAGAGAGAGTTGAGCAGAGCCGTGAGAGCCGTAAAAGTGCAGTAAGCAGAGCCTTTAGTGTGTGGTATTTTGGTGAATAGTGAGAGAGGTTGGGTTAGCAATAGACCAGTCAGGGTCTTGAATAAGTGAAGGCATTTTTATGTCAATCTTATAGCTTCATATTTGTAGACCAAGTTGGTGCTTGGAATTAGGGGTTGGTGCTCCTTTCTATGGGTGCAGATAAATTAGGGGTTGGTGCTCCTTTCTGTGGGTGCAGATAAATTAGGGGTTGGTGCTCCTTCCAGTTGGTGCTGGTAAAGTGATTGTAAAATTGGTGTTTTGCAAAGGCTGGATTTGGACGGTAATCCAAGCAGTCATTTTTGAGGAGTAGCCAAATTGGTGAACCTCGTTACATCGTGTGTTGTGGAATGCTCTCTTGTGATATTTGCATTATCTGATTTAAATCTTCATTGTTTTAGTATTAAGAGTTGTAGATTTGAATTTAAATAGCTACACTGATTCACCCCCCCTCTCAGTGTCATTGTGAGACTAACAATTGGTATCAGAGCCAAGTTCCTGAACAAGCTTAATCGGCTAAGGTGATCTTGGAAGTAAGACAATGGCAGGTGGTGAAGGATTCTCTTCAAACAAAGCACCATTGTTTGATGGAACAAATTACTCATTTTGGAGACTCAGGATGCAGACATATCTATGTGCTTTGGGATTCGACATTTGGGAGTCAATGAGAAAGTGGATACACAATACCCACCACTCCTCCAACCGATGTTGTCGGTAAGAAATTGTTTGAGAATAACTCTAAAGCCAAAAATGCTATCATGTGCGGTTTAGTGGACAACGAACTGATAAAGATTATGAGTTGCAAAATGGCAAAGGACATGTGGGACAAACTAAAGAGCATTCATGAAGGAGACGACAAGATCAAGGAGGCCAAGCTACAAACGCATCGAGCTCAGTTCGAAGCATTAAAGATGAATGACGATGAGAACATTGAGGCATACATGCTGAGAGTTAATGGAATCATTAATGCGATTAGAGGACTCGGCGAGGAAATGGAAGATGTTGTCATCGTGAAAAAGGTACTAAGATCTCTTCCCCAAAGATTTGATTCTAAAGTTTCAGCAATAGAAGAAGCTAAAGATCTAAATACTTTTAGTATGGATGAGATGCATGGTTCTTTGACTGCATATGAGATGAGAATAGGAAAAACTAAACCCACAGACAGGGAAGCTACTTTTAAAGCACATAAAAATGTAAAAGCAAAGCAAGAATCCGAGGAAGAAGAGACATCAGATGAAACGGAAGCAAACTTTGTTCGAAAACTAATAAGGGGAAAAGGAAAATATAGAGGAAAGCTACCATTTAAGTGTTTCAACTGTGGAGGCGTTGGACACTTTGCAGCTAAATGTCCACTTAATGAGAAAAGCAAAAGTGATGAAGGTTCACATCAAGAAAGAAGTGACTGGAAGAAGAAACCAAATTTTAGAAAAGGAAACTACAAGAAGAAAAGTTTCATATCCAAGAATGTCAGTTCTTCAGAAGACAACTCTGATGAGGATTCTGAAGAAGAAACAGGTGAAGCTCTTTTCATGGCATTCGAAGAAGAAAGAACAGAAGAAAAATAGGAAGGTGATAAAAAATTTGAGGCTGAGGCTGAAGTAGATCTGGAAGGTGAGTTGGTCGCTGCACTTCAAGAGCTAAGTATAGAAAGGAAAAAGAATAAGAAAACTTCAAGAAAGCTTGAGGATGCCAATGAAATCATAACCAACTTAAAAGTACAGATAGACAAATTTAAGAAAATATCTGAAGATATCGAAGTACAATTAACCATGAAAATAGATGAGTGCAGCAAGCTAGAAGAAGAGATTGTTGGTTTAAAGATACAACTAGAAGAGATGAATCAAAAAATGACTTGCTATCACAAACTTGAAGGAAGTTCTATGAAGCTGGATGAGATTTTAAATAACCAAAGGTCTACAGGCATCAAATTTGGGTTAGGCTTCATCGAAGGAGAATCATCAAATGGATCAAAGGCCATAACTATAGAACCCATAAAGAATGAAGACAAGATCAGGGTTAATCAAGAAAAAATGAATCATTCAAAAGAAAGCAATAATGCCAGGCAAGAGAGGAGTATTGACAATGATGGATTCACCAAAGTCACTCATCAGAGGAGAAGAAGATTTATGGCTCCCACTACAAAATGGCAAAGACCATCACCCAGGTTCACTCATTCCTTTTCTGGTTATTGTTTTAAATGCAATAGTTATGGACATAAGATTTCTGATTGCAAGTATAAAGTAGGACAAAGGAACTTTTCCAGTAGAAATGTTTTTTCACCATTAATGGATTATGCAGTTGAATGTTATAACTGTCATAATTATGGGCACATTGCAAGAAATTGTCGAAGTACATTTGCAGCAAATAAACATCAGGGAAGAAAATTTCAACCAAATGGTTGGAAACAAAATAGAAAATTTCTCGAAAAATAGGCACAGGCTACTGACAAAGAAAAGTCAAAACAAGTGACCAAAGCTGCAATCAAATCAGAGTGGAAACAAAAGGAGCAACCCAAGGAAGAAAAGGAATCCTTGATTGTACAGACAACATTTAAAGCACAGAACAAATCTGCACCATGGATACTTGATAGTGGATGCTCTAGTCATATGACAGGGGACAAACAAAAATTTGAAAAGTTACAGAATTATGAAGGTGGTTCTGTAAAATTTGGAAATAATGATGGAGCTAAGATAGTTGGAAAAGGATCAGTTAAGATCAATGACAAAAAAATCAAGTCGAAAGAAGTCCTGTTTGTGATTGGTCTGAAGCATAACTTATTAAGCGTAAGTCAGATTTGTGACAGAGGTCATGAAGTAATTTTCAAGAAGCAGGGTTGTGAAGTCAGAACAACAAACTATGGAAAGTTGATAGCAACTGGATCAAGGACATCTGGCAACCTGTATACTCTCTCAGAGACTTTAGAAAGAGCATGCTTGATTGGACAGGAAGAAGAAAATTGGCTGTGGCACAAGAGGCTCGGTCATATTAGCTTTGACAATCTAGTAAGAATCAGCTCAAAAAAGGTAGTGAGAGATATTCCCACCATTGGTAAACCTTTAAATAGCATTTGTGCTTCATGCCAAAAGGGGAAGCAAACTAGAGCCACATTTAAAACAAAAGAATACTTCACAAGCAAACCTCTAGAACTAATACATACTGATTTATGTGGACCCATGAGAACGCAAAGCATAAATGGTGACAAATACTTTATGTTGTGCATAGATGACTATTCCAGGATGACATGGGTACTATTTTTGAAGCTTAAATCAGATGCCTTTGAAATGTTCAAGATTTTCAAAAAACAAGTTGAGAATCAAACAGGAAAAAGGATTAAATGCTTAAGATCAGACAGAGGAGGAGAGTTCATTTCAGAAGAGTTTGTAGAGTACTATGAAAAATATGGGATTAGGAGACAGTTTTCAGCAGCAAGGACACCTCAGCAGAATGGAGTGGTAGAAAGAAAGAATAGGTCAGTGCAGGAAATGGCACGGACTATGTTGACTGAGAGCAAAATAGCAGACAGATTTTGGAAAGAGGCAGTCCATACTACGGTTTACATCCAAAATAGGTGCATGTTGAGGACGCATGAAAGCAAAACTCCGTATGAACTGTGGTTCGGTAAAAAGGCAACAACAAGATACTTTAAAGTCTTTATAAGCAAGTGTTATATCAAAAGAACTGAAGATAATCTTGGAAAATTTGAAGATAGAGCTGATGAAGGTATTTTTCTAGGCTATTCGACAAAAAGCAAAGCCTACACTTGCTACAACAAGAAGCTAAAGAAAATTGTGGAGAGTGTCGATGTTAAAGTTGATGAAGGTAGGGAACAAGAAAGAAGCTATAAAGAAAACTACCCAATATATGAAGAAGTTATTGAAGGAGATGATGAAAAGGAAACCGAACAGAAACAGAAAATAGACTCAGATGATTTAAGTCGTGATTCAGAAGAGGAAGAAAACAAGAAATTCAAAACAGGCAGCTAGCGAGAAGAATCATCCTAGAGAGCAAATAATTGGAGACCCCACAGTTGGTGTTCAGACAAGAAGAAGAGTAGTAAGTAACTACTCTCTATTATCTAGCATTGAGCCCAAAAATGTTGCTGAAGCAAGCAAAGATGAAAGTTGGATGACAACAATAAATGAAGAATTAGATCAGATCGAGAAAAACAAAACCTGGGAGTTAGTACCAAGACCTGCAAATAAAAATATAATCGGTACTAAATGGATTTTTCGAAACAAATTGAATGAAGATGGACAGGTAGTAAGGAATAAAGCAAGATTGGTCTGTAAAGGCTATGCACAAGTTGAAGGTATTGACTTTGAGGAAACCTTTGCACCAGTGGCCAGACTAGAGGCAATAAGAATGTTTCTGGCTTTAGCAGTTCACAAGAATTTCAAAGTTTATCAAATGGACGTGAAATCAGCATTTTTGAATGGAAAACTTGAAGAAGAGGTCTATATTGAACAGCCAGATGGTTTCCAAATCGGTGATAATCCCAATTTCATCTGCAAGTTGAAGAAAGCATTGTATGGCTTGAAACAGGCACCCAGAGCATGGTATGCAAGACTAGACAACTATCTTACTCAACAAGGGTTTAAAAAAGGTATGGTGGATAGCAATTTGTATGTCAAAATAGCAAATGGCCATCTCATTGTCCTTGTTGTATATGTAGATGATATCATCTTTGGCAGCAACAATGATAATTCGTGTAAAGATTTAGCGATTAAGATGCAGAAAGAATTTGAAATGTCAATGATTGGTGAACTTTCGTATTTTCTCGGACTGCAAGTTAATCAAAATGAGAAGGGCATATTCATTTCTCAAGTCAAATATGTGAAAGAGATGCTAAAAAAGTTCACAATGGAGGATTGTAAGCCTGTTAGCACTCCCATGACGACAGGTTGCAAGTTGAGCAAGGATGACAAATCTCCAGATGTTGATCAAACCATGTACAGATCTATGATTGGGAGCCTATTGTATTTGACAGCTACCAGACCAGATATCTTGCAGGCAGTTTGCATGGTAGCACGATTTCAGGCGAGTCCCAAGGAGACTCATGTGACAGTAGTGAAGAGGATTCTTCGATATCTGAAGGGTACTATGGAGTATGGGTTATGGTATCCGAAAGGTAAGGACTTCACCCTTATTGCGTATTCAGATGCAGATTGGGCAGGATGTGTCGATGACAGAAAGAGTACCAGTGGAGGGGCATTTTATCTTGGAGACAGGTTGGTTGCATGGCACAGTAAGAAACAAGAGTCAGTCTCTTTATCCACAGCAGAGGCAGAGTATATTGCAGCAACTACGAGTTGTACGTAGGTCTTATGGATGAAACAAACCCTGAAAGATCTTGGCATTAACTTCAGTGAGCCAATTTTAGTTAAGTGTGATAACACCAATGCCATTAACATCTCAAAGAATCCAGTTATGCATTCTCGCACAAAACATATTGCTATCCGATATCACTTTCTGAAGGAGAAAGTTGCGGAAGGTGAGGTAAAGTTGGATTTTGTTCCAACTACAGAGCAAGTAGCGGATATCTTCACAAAACCGTTGCCCAAAGAAATTTTTGAGTACCTTCGCAATAAATTGGGAGTGGTTATGCTTCCCAAGAACTGACTAGCTATCGAAACCACATTCTCAGGGGGAGCATTTATATATTTGATTATCTTTTTGCTCATATTTGTAATTTTTGCTAACTGTCATAACGTGTGCCTGAGAATGATGTGCATGGACTCAGGGGAGTCTGCAACAGCCCTTTGGTATTATTGTCAAAGGGGGAGAAGTATTACAGGAAATTGCATGTGTGTTGCCAACAATTCCAAAGGGGGAGATTGTTGAGCAAGGTGCAGAAACAATATTGTCATTGTTGTCAACACAGTTAGACAGATCGATTGATGCAGTGGATAGGAGTTAAGAGGTTCTTCTGAGTATGTACAGTGGTTTTCCAAAAGATAGAAGTGGCCCATATGCTAAAAATCAAAAAAAATCACAAGGAAGAAAACATCGTGATATCGCGACATGTTGGAAGAAAGAAAAGCGTCGCGATATCGCGACATGTTGAGAAGAAAGAAAACTGTCGCGATATCGCGACATGTTGGAAGAAAGAAAAACTATCGCGATATCGCGACATGTTGAGAAGAAAGAAAAACTGTCGCGATATCGTGACATGTTGAGAAGAAAGAAAAACTGTCACGATATCGCGACATGTTGGAGAGAAAGAGAAAAGTGTCATGATTTCGTGACATGTTGAGAGAAAGCGCAAGCAAGAAAACTATCATGATTTTGTGACATGTTCAGAGAGAAAGCGCAAGCAAGAAAACTGTCACGATTTCGTGACATGTTCGGAGAAAGAGCAAGAAAGCAAAATTGTCATGATTTCGTGACATGTTGGAAGAGAGAAAGGCAAGTAGAAAAAGTGTCACGATTTCATGACATATTGAAGGAGAAAAAAGCACATTCACGACATATTAAGGAAGAAAAAAGTCAAATTCAGACATATTAAGGAAGGTAACGAAAAAGTGTCATGATTTCATGACATATTGCAAGGTTGTATGAACGGAAAAGTTTCACGATTTCACGACATATTGCAGGGAAGTTGTACGGAAAAAAGTGTCATGATTTCATGACATATTGCAGGAAGGCAAAGGAGAAAAAGTGTCATGATTTCATGACATATTAAGAGAGAAAGAAAAGTGTCACGATTTTGACATTTAGAAGAAGAAGAAAAGTGTCACGATATCACATTAGAGAGAGAGTCGAGAGAAAAGTGTCACGATATCCTGACATGTCGGTACCAAGGAGAAAAGCGTAAGGAGAAAAAGTGTCACGATTTTGCGACATGTCAGGTTTTCACGACTCGAAGGTAAGAGAAAGAGCTAAGGAGAAAAGTGTCACGATATCGTGACATGTCGGTTTCACGACCGAAGGCAGAGAAAGAGCTAAGGAGAAAAAGTGTCACGATATCGCGACATGTCAGGGTTTCGTGACCCGAAGGCAAGAGAAAGAGCAAGGAGAGAAAGTGTCGTGATATCGTGACATGTTCGTTTTCACGACTAAAGGAGGAGAGAGAAGCAAGAAGGTGAAAGTGTCACGATATCGCGACATGTTGTGTTTTCACTAGTTGAAGCCGAGAAGAGTAGCAAGGAGGCGAAAGTGTCACGATATCGTGACATGTTGTGTTTTCACGGGTGAAAGTCGAGAAGAGAACAAAGAGGCAGAAGTGTCACGATTTCATGACAGGTCACGTTGGCATGAGCAAGAAGAGAACCCAGCCAAAATAAGATATGTGATAGTTAACTGAAGTTCCATGACAGTTACAGGGGCAGTTGTAGAAGAAATACATGCAGCTAAAATAAGAAGAGTTAACTGAAGTTATACAATGATTACAGGTGCAGTTACAGAGAAAAATCATGTAGCTAAAATAAGAACAATGAACTGAAGTCGAACGACAGTTACGAAGTCGATTACGGAGTGTAATGCATCGAGCGGAAGTTAAAGTGAAAGTCATCAGACGAAGATCAAACTTGAACCGTAACTATTTATAGGATGCATGAAAGAATACTATGAGATAAAGGAAGTTAAATATAGAATTTTCTATTAATAAGTTGCATGTGAAAATATGGAAGTTAAAAATAGAGTCAGAGCTTCTGTTATAAAAGGAGGTCTGCGTGGAGAATTAAAGTGCTGCTGAAGGAGAGAAAAAGTGTTGTAAGAAGAGGGTTGGAAGAGTGCCGCAAGAGAGAGTTGAGTAGAGCCGTGAGAGCCATAAAAGTGCAGTAAGCAGAGCCTTCAGTGTGTGTGGTATTTTGGTGAATAGTGAGAGAGGTTGGGTTAGCAATAGACCAGTCAGGGTCTTGAATAAGTGAAGGCATTTTTATGTCAATCTTATAGCTTCATATTTGTAGACCAAGTTGGTGCTTGGAATTAGGGGTTGGTGCTCCTTTCTGTGGGTGCAGATAAATTAGGGGTTGGTGCTCCTTTCTGTGGGTGCAGATAAATTAGGGGTTGGTGCTCCTTCCAGTTGGTGTTGGTAAAGTGATTGTAAAATTGGTGTTTTGCAAAGGCTGGATTTGGACGGTAATCCAAGTAGTCATTTTTGAGGAGTAGCCAAATTGGTGAACCTCGTTACATCGTGTGTTGTGGAATGCTCTCTTGTGATATTTGCATTATCTGATTTAAATCTTCATTGTTTCAGTATTAAGAGTTGTAGATTTGAATTTAAATAGCTACACTGATTCACCCCCCTCTCAGTGTCATTGTGAGACTAAAAAAACTTATCACCTTCATTCAATCGAAGGTATACACCCATCACCATACCATACAAAAGTTAATCTGTATAGGTATGCTATGCATATTACAAGTTAAGCTATCCATCTTGTGTCCATGACAAGCTATCTTAACTCAAATGCAGTCTTTCCTAAACTCGATTATCATTATCCCTAAGGGTTCTTAATACCTTAGTTCCACTATGTTCACCCTAAGGGGTCTCAATCCCTTAGGTCACCCTCTAAGTTCATCCTAGAACTTTTTTCAGTTTCTAATATTTAGCAAGAAGAACAAGAATAGATTATAAAAGTACATTTCACATCATACCAAAGACTAGAGGGAAAGCAACATTCAAGAGATAGTAAACATGAATTGGAAAAAATATTAATACAAGATATAGATAATTCAAGCAGTATTTTTTTTTTTTTTGAAATTACATGGTGGAATCAGTTACTGCCATGAATATGGGCAGGTTGTCCAGCTTTTATGGCTGCCACAATATTTTGCATTGTCCACCCTAAAATCCGCCACACAAATATTTGCATGGTCTACCCCTATAACCACCATGCCACAATCATTTTAAACCTTTTATGCCACTGAAAGCACCAGGAAAGGGACAAGTGTTTAGTACGATGAGGCCTAATATTTGAACCTTAGACCTCTGCCCCCCTTACGAGGTTTGGTCAAACCAATTGATCTACACCTAAGCAGTAATTTAAAGGTACATATTCCATGAATTAATATTTATTACATATAAGCAAGTATGGTAAATCCTCCATACTCTTAAAGAATAATATATTACATCAATTTTATTAGAGAAATCTCCCCACATGGTTAATCTATTTGAGCATAAGTAAATCATTATAAGTAGAATCAAATTGATACATTGGTTCCAAATGCCTCCTTGGTACTTAACTTTTGCTCGATAATTTGAGGATAGTAGGGGATTAGGGAACTCATGGTTCCATGATAAACATACTTCTAAATGAATTTACTTATTTCATTATCAAATTGCAACTATACAAATTAAAGCAAAGTATCTAACCATCTATTGCATAGTTGATATCATAAAAATCACCATTTTTATTTTCACCTCTCATTAACCATAGAGAGTCTTTCAACACATGCAACTAGACCATAGGTTTTACTTTAAACAATTTATTCAACCCTTATTCAACAATTAAAGTCCCATACCTTCAATCATCAAATAATCTAGGTTCCTTCGATCAAGAAATAACCATTTCTCCTTTGTTCTATAAATTAAAGTTACATTCCCTTAATTTACAAAACAAACTAATTATATTTATTTATTAAATCAAAGTCACCTACTTTAATCCATAAATAAACCATTTCTCTTCATTTTATAAATTAAAGTCCCATACCCTTAATTTTTTTAATGGATTATATCGGATTGAAACATGTCCCACCCGTATTACATCATCACATAGTAGTATTACAAAAAATATCGGATATTATCCAATATCGTTTGGCAAGATTCGAACCTAGATCTCCTCCTTGAAATGTTGAGGAATCTAACTAGTTGAACTAATACCACTTGATTTTTTCAATGAGTTTACACGGGTTTTTATGAGGGGTCGCTATCCCCTCATACTGAGTGGGGTTTGAACCTTAGACCTTTCAAAGAGAGGCCAATCCCATACCCTTAATTTATAAAACAAACTAATTATATTTATTTATTAAATCAAAGTCACCTAATTTAATCCATAAATAAACCCTTTCATTTTATAAATTAAAGTCCCATACCCTTAATTTACAAAACAAACTAATTATATTTATTTATTAAATCAAAGTCATCTACTTTAATCCATAAATAAACCTTTTCCTTCATTTTATAAATTAAAGTCCCATACCCTTAATTTACAAAACAAACTAATTATATTTATTTATTAAATCAAATTCACCTACTTTAATCCATAAATAAACCTTTCATTCTATAAATTAAAGTCCCATATCAATAATTTACAAAACAAACTAATTATATTTATTTATTAAATCGGATTCACCTACTTTAATCCATAAATAAATCAACTAATTTCATTATTTCACAAATCAAGGCCCAATTCCATTAATCTACAAATATTTATTAAATTAAAGTCCTGTTGGTCACGAATCTGCCACAGGAAAGGATTTTCTAAAACTATGCACCCTAGACCCGGCCAACATTGAAAGGCTGGGAGAAAGAGATGTCTCCCAGACCAATCTCCAGAGAGGGCTGGTTCCCTTACTATTTCTAAGTTTGATTTCAGATTAGAGTTGTTGGAAAGGAATTACAAATATGCAAAAAGAAACAAGAAATACATGGAAAGAGATGGGAAATATAGCCGTAGGCCGAATTTGTTAGATCGGGAAAGAATAACAGCAGATCACTTCAAGTACAGCAACAACATATAACATAAGATATCAACTTAATTCACTTACAACCTTGCACAGAAAATCCCTCCAAGATCACATTCCAGAACTCACTCCCTCACAAGCAATATTCAAACTCAACATGCAGAATTTAAATGAAGCAGCAAATAAGAAATATGAGTGTTATATTAGGAATGTAAATAACAGAAAGAAAAATCACACAGACAGCTGCTTGCAAAATCAGAGGCCAATTATCTTTCATTCATGCAATGAACTTCAAGCTTTCAAGCAAAAGTTTCTCTCAAACTCCCGATACCTTTTTCTGAGATCTACATTGCTTTATATAGAAGTCTTGCTTCTTTACAACATTAAAAACTTGCAACGGACCTCCTCGAGATCTACAACAATATGCAACGGAAACAAGGAAATGATCCCCTTAAACCAGCCTTGAAACAAGGAGTCGGTCGTCTTCATTAAATTGTCGTTCTTGAAAATATGCTTGAAACCGTTAGAAAAACCACGAACAACAGCTTCGAATAATGGAAATCTTTAATTCTGGTGGTTTGAACACGTTCTTCTACCTTGCTCGCATCGAAAAGCAGCAACACATTTAATTCTGGAGCGCTTTTAATCATCAAAAATCACAAAACTGCATCGGACCGTTTGAACCGCTTTCTGGCGCGAAACTGTAGCAGGTCATAAAAACGCGACATGTCACGAAATCGTGACGTCTTTCTGCTCCATAAGATTTTCTTACTTTCGGATCACAAAAATCAACCATGTCGCGAAATCGGACATTCGCTCCTTTATCTCCTTCGCTACCTTGAACCGCGAAAATGTGACAATGCACGATTTCGCGACGTTCTTCATCTCTAGGTTCTCTTCGCTGCATCGAATCGCGAAAACATGACACTACGCGATTTCGCTACACTTTTCTCTTTTTGGCTTTATCTTCCTGAGACGTCACGAAATCATGACATTCACTTTTGTTGGAACTTCCTTCCTCAATATGTAGTGAAAACATGACATGTTCTTTCACCTGCCTTCCTCATTTCTCCAAGTCACGAAAACGACACCATGTCGCGAAATCGCTACGATTTCTCTGCTGCTGCTCAATGCTCTCTTCTAAGTCACGAAAATCTGACATGTCACGAAATCATGACAATTTTCATGCATTCTGTACGGTCCTTCTCTAACCCATGAAAACGTGACATTCTGCCTCAAGTGACTCTTCAATCTCCATTATGTCGCAAAATCATGACAGGTTCTGTCTCCTTGGACTTTGCTGCTTCTGAACCACGAAAATTTGTCATGTCACGAAATCGCGACGTTCCGTACAACCTGGCTACCTCCTTGCTTCCTCTCCGTGAAAACGCGACGCGTCACGAAATCGCTACCATTTTTTGCACTAAGTCCTTCTTGCCCCATGTGTCGTGAAATCGTGACAAGTCTATGTTGTTAGGCTTTATCTCCACAAATGTCACGAAATCGCGACATCAACTTCTTTCTTGCCCTCATCTCTAAAAATGGCACGAAATCGCTACATGTTTTATGCCTTAAGTCTTTTGTTACAACTGCGCCGCGACCACGCAACACGTCACGATTTCGCTACGCCTTTCGCCTTTTGGACCGCGTTCAATATTTTGTCATGATATCGCTACGAAGTTTGTTGCCATCACCCTCTGCTGAGTTATGTCACGATTTCATGACATTTTCTAACATTATGCTCCCTGGCCATCGCAAGTCGTGAAAACGTGACATGTCACGATTTCATGACAATTTTGCTGTGCTGCCTCCATTGACCACTTTGACCACGAAAATCCAACACGTCGCGATATCGCGACGGTTTTACCCCCTGCTGCCGTTGACTGTTTCGACTGTCGTGAATCTTTGACAAGTCGCGATTTCGCGACACCTTTGGCTTTTGATTTCTCTCTCCTCGAAAGACCCGCGATAACGCGACATGTCGCGATATCGCGACGGTTTTGAAAATGTGTCCTCCATGCTATTTTTTGTCACGATTTCGCGACAGTCTTCGGACTTAGCCTTTTTTGCATCAAAACCTGTATAGAAGTGAGAATTTCAACATCTAATGCATGAATAAACAACAATCAAATAAATGTGGCAAAAATGCCAACATTCTTGGCGGCTCGTGGGGTATACAGTTCTGCTGTATGCAAGAATCCCAGGCCTGAATCCATTGGGCAACAGAGTCAAGAAAAACTGAGAACAAAAAGTTGGCTGCTGGGGTTCATCTCGGTGGACTGCTACAACAACTCTTGCTGAATGAATGAAACTCAAAGAATCTGTATTCGGCTGAACTGACCATGGAATGGAAATGATGAATGATGGAATAATGGAATGGAGGGAGTGAGGCGGTAGATACAGTAACAGAGTGCTTCTGTGCTACCAGCTGCTATGAAAGGGAAATGGAAGTGAATGGAATAAACAAAATGATGATCAACAAATGTGTAGGCTGTGGAATGAGAATGGAGTGGGGAAATGAACTGTAGATAAATGCTTAAAACAACAATGTAGTTAGAAGAAAAGGAAAAGAAGAACCGGGAATATTAGAAAAAAGGAAAAGAAACAACAACAGTGGCTTGATTACTACAGAGGAAAAGGAGTAGGAGAAGGAGGGAATAAAGAGGGGAAGGGAAGAAATAAAGAGGAAGCCACTAACTACTGGGAAAGAAGAAGAAAAAAGACAGAAATACGTACCTGCGGGCTCGCATGCAAAAAGAGCCGAAGTTTGACAAGGGAAAACAATACTTTTTTTTTTCTTTTTCTGTTTTCTTTTCTATTTTTTTTTGCTTTTTTTTTTTTTTACTATGTACAAGGTAACTCCCGAATTAGCTGTGAATTTTTGGGAAAGACACGAACCCAAACACGGTTCTGTCTCCTGGATCCCAGATCCTTGATATACACTCAGTAGACTCCTGGTTGATGGTCAGCTCAGAGTCACCAGAGATCTGTAACTGCTGCACTCCAAGTGTCCCAGCCGTCTTGAGACCTAGGCATGATCGTTCAGTCTCAGTGTTAGCACCATTTCTGTATTGTGCTCCATTAGAATAGAGCTGATCTGGCAGATAAGCTTGTCCAACTTGATCAGGAGGCAACTTGACTTCAACCTCTTCAGGCTTCATAATGGAATAACGTCTGATCCCAGTTTCGATCATGGCGTTAAAATTGAGCATTGAAAACTCATCCTCCAAATCAGGATCCTCCAACTCTTCAGTTATCATATGAACAACATGTTTGGACTTTTCTTCTTCTTCTATCTTCTCAATATGAAAAGTAGAAGGTTTCTGATTGTAGATCCGGACTCGTCTTCCTTTGAACGAAATCTCCAGATGAGAATAATCCAGCGCAAGATAACCTCCCAACTTTGCAGTGAACTCTCTGGATAAGCACATACTGAAATATGGTTCTAGATCCACCACAACTATCTCCTGAATGACTGTAATCTGAGGCATAGTGTGTAAAACAATCGGGACATCCTTGATTACACCCACCATTTTCACTGGAGTACCATCTAGCTGCAAAACTCTAGGGCTACTTCGTGTGAATTCCATTCCCATCGCTTCACAAACTGCCTTTGGCATGACAGTTGTAGCAGCTCCAGAGTCGATCAGGCAATTATGTACGATCCAACCCTCCATCCTGAGTGACAGATAAAACGGGGGTGGTCTATTCCTTTCAGTGACTACAGAAGTTAATGTTTGAGCCATAACTACCTGGGCTGGAGCTTTCCCCTTACTTTGTATGGTCTTCAGGGATTCCTGTAAGAGATTTATCTGTCCAGGCAACTGTAGGGTGTCATACAGACTTACCTTAGCTGGTATCCATTTAAGTTCTTCAACAATGTTGTACTCCATGGAGATCTATTCTTTTTTGCCACTAGCAGATTCGAATGTGCTCTTATGTTGCTGGATAGCCTCCACTCATTGTCGTTTGGTCAATGATGGATACCGCAACGTCTCTTTGGCTTGCTCCTTTGTTTCTGTTTGCGGCTGGGTAGTAGAGGCTTGTCCCTTGTCTTTTGCTGGTGATGGAAGTGGATCCTTCGACAAAATAGGTGATTGTCGTTGCGCTGGGGAATCATGAGCCTTTGTTGGCATTTGTTGCTTCTTTGCTTGTACAGGAGGCACTTTCAATGGCTCCATCTTAGCCGGATCTACCAACATTGGTTTCTTGCCGCTGCATGTTAGTATTGCTATATGTTCCTCCAGAGACTCCACGAAAGTAAGATCCACCTCTCGAATCATGTTTACACGGCTCCCTGTAAGAACTTGCAAATAATTTTGGTGGACCATGCAAGTAGACTCATCATGTGGGTCATTGCAGGAAGAACACCAGTAAGATGGCTCATGTGAAACTTCAGAAGGGCCAACCTCTTCACTTACCAGAACTACTGAGTTCCTTTCAGGTGCTTTCTCCATAGCCTTGCTTGGAGCAGGTTGTTCTCTGGTTACTATCGACATAAATCTTCGTGGCTGGTAGCTTCTTTTCGCCTCTCTCCATTCCATAGATGTCACCTTGTCAGTGAGAGATCTCATAGCCGACTGAATTTCTTGTAACATAACCAATTGAGGATCTGGGCTTGAGGACACAGGCGATGCCGATAAAGGTAGTGGAACCTGTGGGGAAGGTAATGCAGGAGTTGGAAATGGAGGGACTAACCGTGGAATACTCGGTGCAGGCAACTGGGGAACAGTTGGAGCAGGAAGCTGAGGAACTGGGATGGGTGCAATTTGAGGTGCATTGGAGCTCCATGATGGGGTAGGATACATTGATGGCATGGGCTATGGGAGCGAACCAGAATATAAATATTTAGGCAGATCAGGAATAATAGGCATAGTTACCTTCGGAGGAAGTCTACCTATAGCAATCAAATCAGCTTTCACCTTTAACGCTTGTTCGAACAACTCTAGAAATGTAGTCACGTTGGACTGTCGGACAGCCCAACCGATGTCTGTGTTGAACGCTCTGAGGTAGTAAAATGCAGCTAGCTCATCAGCAGGCCGAAGACCATCAAGAATTCTCTGCCAGGTTCTGGTAAATCTGACGTTGAAATCAGCTATCTCTTCCTGCGGGTGCCTCTGGATTGCGTTAAACTGATGCAACAATGAAAATGGATCAGCCTGTTCATGAAAATTCTTCACTAACAATTCTCCTAGCTGATCCCATGATGTAATGGTGCCTGGTTGCAACGTTCGGTACCAGTACAACAATTTACCTCTCAGTGATAACACCAACAACTTTACCATTACATCTTCGTCAGTTATATCATGAATGGCCGCCAGAGAAGCTACATCATTGATATGTTCATATGCAGTCTTACCCGTACCATCATAGGTCGGTAAAACCTTCAACGTGGCCTGAGGAACTGGATTCTGAGCCTGCAAATTCAAGGCTCCCGAACTGTTCCATGCCAAGAACTTCCTGGGTGGAGGATACTGGGCCATTGGGACTAGTGGATATGACTGAGAAGATGGAAAACTAGTAACAATACCAGGGATTTGTGTAGATAGGGCAGATGATGCAAGCGATGGGGAAATCAACCTAGATTGTTCACCTCTTTTTGTGCTGTCAAGTTCAAAAAACTCAACAAGATCTTCAACTTTTTTTGATTTTGATCTCGTGATCATGAAATACAGCTTTCACTGCATCCACATTCAGAGATTTCTGGGCACTGCAGAGTCACCAAATGTTCTAGCTATACGACATGAAGGCGAACATTAAACCTTCAATACTATGGGATCTTTCTGAGATAGAAGAAGTCTGTCCCACCGGGCGTGCCAAAAACTGTTGGTCACGAATCTGCCACAGGAAAGGATTTTCTAAAACTATGCACCCTAGACCCGACCAACATTGAAAGGCTGGGAGAAAGAGATGTCTCCTAGACCAATCTCCAGAGAGGGCTGGTTCCCTTACTATTTCTAAGTTTGATTTCAGATTAGAGTTGCTGGAAAGGAATTACAAATATGCAAAAAGAAACAGGAAATACATGGAAAGAGATGGGAAATATAGCCGTAGGCCGAATTTGTTAGATCGGGAAAGAATAACAACAGATCACTTTAAGTACAACAACAACATATAACATAAGATATCAACTTAATTCTCTTACAACCTTGCACAGAAAATCCCTCCAAGATCACATTCCAGAACTCACTCCCTCACAAGCAATATTCAAACTCAACATGCAGAATTTAAATGAAGCAACAAATAAGAAATATGAGTGTTATATTAGGAATGTAAATAACAGAAAGAAAAATCACACAGATAGTTGCTTGCAAAATCAGAGGCCAATTATCTTTCATTCATGCAATGAACTTCAAGCTTTCAGCAAAAGTTTCTCTCAAACTCCCGATACCTTTTTTTGAGATCTACATTGCTTTATATAGAAGTCTTGCCTCTTTACAATCATTAAAAACTTGCGACGGACCTCCTCGAGATCTACAAAGTATGCAATGGAAACAAGGAAATGATCCCCTTAAACCAGCCTCGAAACAAGGAGTCGGTCGTCTTCATTAAATTGTCGTTCTTGAAAATATGCTTGAAACCGTTAGAAAAACCATGAACAACAGCTTTGAATAATGGAAATCTTTAATTCTGGTGATTTGAACACGTTCTTCCACCTTGCTTGCATCGAAAAGCAGCGACACATTTAATTCTGGAGCGCTTTTAATCATCGAAAATCGCAAAACTGCATCGGACCGTTTGAACCGCTTTCTGGCGTGAAACTGTAGCAGGTCGCGAAAACGCGACATGTCGCGAAATCGTGACGTCTTTCTGCTCCGTACGCTTTTCTTACTTTCGAATCGTGAAAATCAACCATGTCGCGAAATCGCTGACGATGTTCGGCTTCTTTATCTCCTTCGCTACCTTGAACTCGTGAAAATGTGACCATGCGCGATTTCGCTATCATTTCGTTCATCTCTATGTTCTCTTCTTCGCCCTATTGATCATGAAAATGTGACAATGCACGATTTCGCTACCACTTTCATCTCTTTTCGGCTTCTTCTTCCTGATACGTCTCGAAATCGTGACATTCGCTTTTGTTGGAACTTCCTTCCTCAATATGTAGCGAAAACATGACATGTTCTTTCACCTGCCTTCTTCATTTCTCCAAGTCACGAAAACGACACCATGTCGCGAAATCGCTACGATTTCTCTGCTGCTGCTCAATGCTCTCTTCTAAGTCGCGAAAATCCGACATGTCACGATTTCGCTACAATTTTCATGCATTCTGTACGGTCCTTCTCTAACCCGTGAAAACGTGACATTCTGCCTCAAGTGACTCTTCAATCTCCATCATGTCGCAAAATCGTGACAGGTTCTGTCTCCTTGGACTTTGCTGCTTCTGAACCACGAAAATTTGTCATGTCGCGAAATCGTGACGTTCCGTACAACCTGGCTACCTCCTTGCTTCCTCTCCGTGAAAACGCGACGCGTCGCGAAATCGCTACCATTTTTTGCACTAAGTCCTTCTTGCCCCATGTGTCGCGAAATCGCGACAAGTCTATGTTGTTAGGCTTTATCTCCACAAATGTCGCGAAATCGCGACATCAACTTCTTTCTTGCCCTCATCTCTAAAAATGGCACGAAATCGCTACATGTTTTATGCCTTAAGTCTTTTGTTACAACTGCGCCGCGACCACGCAACACGTCGCGATTTCGCTACGTCTTTCGCCTTTTGGACCGCGTTCAATATTTTGTCGTGATATCGCTACATAGTTTGTTGCCATCACCTTTTGCTGAGTTATGTCGCGATATCGTGACCTTTTCTAACATTATGCTCCCTGGCCATCGCAAGTCGCGAAAACGCGACATGTCACGATTTCGTGACAATTTTGCTGCGCTGCCTCCGTTGACCACTTTGACCATGAAAATCCAACACGTCGCGATATCGCGACGGTTTTACCCCCTATCGCTCGTTGACCACGATTTTCTGACATGTCGCGAACCATCGATTGCTCTTTCGACTTTGCTCCTTACGTGACAAGTCACGATTTCGCGACACCTTTGGCTTTTGATTTCTCTCTCCTCAAAAGACCCGCGATAACGCGACATGTCGCGATATCGCGACGGTTTTGAAAATGTGTCCTCCATGCTATTTTTTGTCGCGATTTCATGACAGTCTTCGGACTTAGCCTTTTTTGCATCAAAACCTGTATAGAAGTGAGAATTTCAACATCTAATGCATGAATAATCAACAATCAACATAAATGTGGCAAAAATGCCAACAAGTCCTAAAGTTTTAGTTCATAAATAAACTAATGTTTAATAATCCTCTTAAGTTTCTCTCAATACTTCATTAAAATTAACTAAAGAAGACTCTCATTTAAATAAATTAATGTTTCCATAAATAATTAAATGAATCACTAACAAAGCACAACACCAAGCCCACTATTCGCACTCAACCATGAATCTCATAGTAGAGGTGAACATCCACAAAGGTCTAAGGTAACCACATGCACCTTCGTGGCCTAAACTATGATAGAAAGAGAGAAGGGTTATTGTGGTGGTTACAAACACCCATGAAGGGAGACACCCTTACTTGGGAGTGGTGATGGCTTACTCAAATCATAGGCCTTAGAGGAGATGATAGACAACTAGGAGGGAAAACTCCCACCCAACACTCACAAACGTCCCTCAACACGAAAACAAGACAATAAATTGGTAAATAAATAGTGCGAAGGAGAATTACAAGGCAACTTGGTTTGACAAGAACCTGATTTACAAGGCAACATAGTCAACATAATCTTGGGTTACTGAAGCAGAGTTACATTAGTCAAACACATACAATCCATAAAATATAGATAAAATCACAAATGAGCCAAAGCTTTCTTGCATTCTATTCCACAAAAATAGAGCTTTCAGAGACTAACCCCTTACAAATTCGAAATTTCCCCTTTTTGAACCCGTTTTCCCTTTTTCCCACCTAAAACCATCAAAATTCAAATTTGAATTTTGGGGGCAACTTGTCGAGGTCATAACTTCGCACTCGTTGACCCGATTGACTATTACAACATGTTTTCGGAAAGGGCACAAGAATAGCTAAGCATAGCAAACCTTGATGCAATCTTCATGCTAAGGCCCGCGTCTAGCCGAAAATCCTCAAATTCGACCTCTAAGACCTTCAAAAATCTCCTGCAAGTTTTACTAGTTTTACAAAATTAAACAATTATAATTTTTTTTCGAGTGATGCAAGATCACTCTTACACCACTGGATGCTCTTGCATCAGACACCTAGGGTAATTTTGAGAAGTGACCTTCACTTCTCTATTGTTGGAAGAAAACCAAGGCATTCAACCTCAGCCTTCGACAACCAAGATGAATCTTCAATAGGTATGCCCTTCCACTTAACCATATATTTTGCATACTACCTGTTTCTAGTACTTTTGTCGATGCGGGTATCCAGGATCTCTTCTATATTTTTTGTATCTGGAGTAGATGCTGGAATATTTCATAATTTTGCTATTGGTCCCTCACCATTGTCTCCTTCATGGTATTCTACCAAATCTGAAATGTTAAAAATAGGTGATATGTTAAGCCCACTTGGCAATTCCACTTCATATGCATTGCCTGAATCTCATTTTTTGATGATTCTGCATGGTCTAAACTTCTTCATTTTTAGCTTGTTATATATTTTAGCAGGAAACCTTTCTTTTCTCATATGGACCATAACTTCATCTCCCACTTCAAATTCCTTAAACCATCACTTTTGGTTTGCCCTTGTCTTGTATTGAGTATTCATCTTAGTAATATGCTCCTTCACTTCTTCATGCAAGCTCTTCAGATGCTCTGCAAATTCCTCAGCCTCAGCACTGCACTTTTCTCCTGTATCCATATTTCTCAACTCAGAAGCATTTCTTGGACTGCTCCCATATATTATCTGGAATGAAGATTTGTTAGTACTCCTATTGATAGAATTGTTGTATGCAAATTCTGCCTATGGAAAAACCAAATCCCATCCTTTGGGCTTATCTCCTACCAAGTATCTTAGTATATTACCCAAACTTCTATTCACCACCTTTATTTGTCCATCAATCTGTGGGTGGTATGCAGAACTGAATTTCAAATATGTCTTCAATTTCTTCCACAAGGTTCTCCAGAAATACCCAACAAACTTGGTATCTCTGTCAAAAACTATACTCTTTGGTAGACCATGAAGTTGTACCACCTCTTTGAAAAATAAACCTGCAACATGAACTACATCATTAGTTTTCTAGTAGGGAATAAAATGTGCCATCTTTGAAAACCTGTCAACCACCACAAATATGGAGTCATTTCCCCTCTATGTCCTTGGTAGGCCAAGAAAAAAATCCATGCTGATGTCCTCCCATGGTCTCTCTGGTACAGGTAATGGCTGATATAATCTAGTGTTCTATCTCACACCCTTGGCCATCTGGCATACTCTGCAACTTTACACAAATATCTTCACATCTTGTTGCAACTGTGGCCAATAGTAGTTCTCACTAACAAGGGCAATGGTCTTATCTCGACCAAAGTGTCCATCCAACCCTCCACTGTGCTTCTCCTTGACCATATTCTCCCTCATTGAACTCCTTGGAATGCATAATTGGTTTCCTCTGAACAACATTCCATATTGGATTAGAAAATCCAACCACTTAGTCCTATCCAAAGTAACAGGTGCTAAGCAAGCTCTCCAAGCCTCTGTAAAATTAGGATCTTCAGGATACAAACCCTTAAGTTTGTCAAACCCTACAACTTCCACCTTTATTTTTGTTAATAAACACTGCCTTCTACTTAAGGCATTTGCAACTCTATTTTATTTTCCACTCCTGTGCTTCAACACAAAGGTATAACTCTGTAGAAACTCAACCCACTTCAAGTGCCTCTGATTTAGCTTCCCTTGGCTATTAATATACTGTAAGGCCTGATGATCAGTATATAGAACAAAATATTTTGGCAACAAATAATGCCTCCACTTCTTCAGAGCCTAAACTATAGCATAAAACTCTTGATCATAAACTGAATACTTCTTCCTAGCATCATTGAGTTTCTCACTAAAATAAACAACAGGTTTACCTTCTTGACTCAATATAGCTCCTATGGCACTACCACTAGCATCACAATCTACCTGAAACACCTTATTAAAATTTGGAAGTGCCAAAATAGGTTGCTCTGTGACCTTCTTCTTCAACATATCAAAGCTCTTATCTGCTCCTAAGGTCCACTTAAATTCTTTCTTATCCCCTCTCATTGTTTTTGTAAGGGGTGCACAAATACTGCTAAAATTTCTAATGAATTTTTTGTAAAAAATTGCTAGACCATGAAATGATCTTACCTCAGTTATGCTTCTTGGAGTAGGCCATTCAATGATAGCCCTCACCTTTTCTGGGTCCATTTTTAGACCTTCGACTGAGATGACAAATCCTAGATACACTAACTTCTTCTTCACAAAACTGCACTTCTTCAAATTAATCAACAATTGCTCCTCCCTCAGCTTCTCAAAAACCCTTCTGATATGCATCGGGTGCTCTTCCAGGGTCTTGCTAAATATTAAAATGTCATCCAAATAGACAATGACAAATTTTCCTAAAAACTCCTTCAATACCTCATTCATCAGCCGCATGAATGTGCTTGGTGCATTGGTTAGCCCAAATGGCATGACCAACCACTCATACAAACCCTCTCTGGTCTTGAAGGTTGTCTTCCACTCATCTCCTTCTCTGACATGAATCTAATGGTACCCACTCTTTAGGTCAATATTTGTGAAGTACTTGGCTCCACTCAAATAGTCCATAATGTCATCCATCCTTGGCAATGGGAATCTATATTTTATGGTGATCTTGTTAATAGCTCGGGATTCTGTACACATTCTCCACTCTCCATATTTCTTTGGTGTTGGTATTGTAGGTACTGCACATGGACTCAAGCTCTCCTGAATTAGTCCCTTTTTTAGCAACTCTTGGACTTGTTTGTTTAGCTCCTCACTTTCTATAGGAGTCATTCTATGGGATGCCTTATTGGGTAAACTAGATCCTGGTACCAAATCTATATGGTGAATGATCTTCCTCACTGGTAGCAAACCCTCAAGCACATTATCTGATATAATATCTAGAAATTCTTCTAATAGACTTGAGACTTCTACTAGGGTATCTTTGCATTCTTCTTCCCTAACTCTAGGAATTAATGCATAGCACATATGCTCATGCTTCAAACCATCCAAAAACCTTCTACCTTCAACTAAATATATTTTGGAACTGCTACATACATTTTCTTCCACCTCCTTCAGGGGCTTCAACTTATGGCGCACTCCATTCTTTGTCATGGAGTAAGTGTTGGCATGACCATCATGCACTGCACACCAATCAAACTGCCATGGTCTTCCCAATAGCAAATGGCAAGCATCCATAGGCAGGATGTCACACATGACCTCATCACGGTAATTCCCAATATTAAATTTTACCAAGCATTGTTCACTGACCAAATCCCTATGGTCCTTATGGCAACCACACAATCCGATATGGATGTGGGTGTCTCTTCCTCTCTAATTGCAATTTGGTAACCATTCCTTTTGAAACTAGGTTATCTATGCTACCATTGTCTATGATAATATTATAGACCTTACCTACACATTTACACCTTGTGCAAAATAAGCTCTTCCTCTGATCTGGGTCTCTCTCCTCATTCAACAAGGCTCTCCTTGTGATCAACACTTCTCCTCTTTTTGCTTCTTTAGAGTGCTCATATTCAACATCTTCATCAACAACAACAACTCAAGCATTACCTTCGAGTCTCTTATATATCCTTTCTTGATGTTGTGGACACTCGTATGCTCGATGTCCTTCTTCCCCACAATGAAAATAGGTTCCACGAAATCCTCCTCTTCCAAACCCTCATCCAGACCTTCCTCTTCCTCTCTAGTAACCATTATTCTGATCACGAGGGTGGTAAGCATTATCTCCCTTTTGGTCCTGACTACTATTGGCTTCTCCATTCTTATTATGATCTTCATTTTGTCCTCCATTTGTTCTTCCACCAGTTATTCCACCACGAAATCTTCCTATTTGCTTGCTCTCAAACCTTTTGTTCATCTTCTCTTCAACCCTCAGGGAAAACTGGTAAGCATCCTCTATGGTGGTCATCCTAACCAGACTTAACTCCTCTTGAATACTTGCTCATAACCCATTAATATAATGGGTTACCTTCTCCTTTTTGGCCTCAGAATGGCCTATTATGATTAAAATTTTATAAAACTCCTCTGTGTATTCTTTTATAGACTTACTTTACTGCCTTAAACCTTACATTTTCTTTAGCAGATCCAACTCGTAGTCAGCTGGAATGAACTGCCTCTTCAACTTCTCCAACATCCACTCCCATTTTGTTATCCTTTCTTTTCCTCTTTTGTTTCTGTCTAGTTGCACTCCCTTCCACCATATGTTGGCATGACCCTTCAGCTTGGTCTTAGCAAACTTGACCCTATCAGGATATTCAACCTCCTCATACTCAAAGTATTCTTCCAAATCATTGATCTAGTCAATCAACTCCTCTAGATCAAGATTTCTAGAATACGTAGAAACCTCCATCTTCGATCTCTTTCCAATCTAAGATATGGCTTTATATAACCTAGCTTGTGCAGGATCTACTGCCTCTTCTTCTTCCTCGAATTGGTCCTCTTCTTCTTCAACTTCATCTTCACTACCATCTTCTCTCCTTGGCTCAAACCCTCTATGCAGCTCCTCTTGCAGAGCCTGAACTTGCCTCTACAAAGCTCTAAAATCTTATTCTGGCACCATATTTCTCCCACCACCATGGTTTCTTCGTGGAGGCATTCTGCTCACTTCTCTCACAAACCCTAACCATAGATCCTAGTGTAAAATGCCTCACGTCCGGCGATCTTTTTACACACTCAGGAACTCTCGCTCTTATACCACTTGAAGCAAAGTTACATTAGTCAAACACATACAATCCAGAAAAGATAGATAAAATCACAAATGAGCCAAAGCTTTCTTGCATTCTATTCCACAAAAATAGAGCTTTCAGAGACTAACCCCTTACAAATTCAAAATTTCCCCTTTTTTAACTCGTTTTCCCTTTTTCCCACCTAAAACCATCAAAATTCAAATTTGAATTTTGGGGGCAACTTGCTGAGGTCATAACTTCGCGCTCGTTGACCCGATTGACTATTACAACATGTTTTTGGAAAGGGCACAAGACGAGCTAAGCGAGGTAATATTTTGTGTGATCTTTGCGTGAAGGCCCACGTCTAGCCAAAAATCCTCAAATTCGACCTCTAAGACCTTCAAAAATCTCCTGCAAGTTAAACTAGTTTTACAAAATTAAACAATTACAATTTTTTTTTGGGTGATGCAAGATCACTCTTACACCACTGGATGCTCCTACATCGGTTACATGGTTTTTCCACAATGGCACACACTCAACTTCCAACATCCTTTGAGAATCCTCAATGAGTAGCACATTAACAACAACATTAAAGGAAAGACCCCATATCACACAACCATGATAACATAAGCAATAATACCACAATAATAGCATTGTAGGAAAAACTCATAAGAGAGCAAGGAGGAGGATTTTAACATAAGAAAATATCTCATAAACATACAACCAACAAACTGGTGGAGATAAACTAGCTAGAACCATGAAGCAAGAACGAACAAACAACTTTCATTTCAAGGAGAGATAGCATTCATAACCCAACCTGGTATGTTGGCCACTTCCTTTGAGGTTGATTCGATCATGTTGCCCTAGCTTGGTGTTTTCTAGAATCTCTCCTATTTCCCTATTATCACTCTTTGCCTTATCTCTCTTCCTTTCATCCTAGTCATTGTTCTCCCTCTTATCAAATGCACAACTCCCTAAGTTCTCAACGTCCCACCACCCACCATAACTTCCCCAACTACTCCTATGCGGTGGCTGACAAAGATAATATTATTAAATATTTTTTATAAGCTCCATCATAAATGGAACCCTTCCATTCAACGTTGGCATGTGCTCCTCCCACCAACTCGAATGTCCCACTTGCAGTTTGTTTGAGTGTTAAATATCTTTTGTTGATTTATCATGGAATTTGATTATCACCTTAATAATATTTTATCATTTGACTAAATCAACTATTGATTATAAAAGATACTCTCTTACTATCTAATATAATTAATAATTATAAATGAAGCTCCAAAACAATCCAAATATTATTTATGAATGAAATCTTCTTTATCATTTAATATTAAACAATTATTATTTATAAATGAAATTTAATTTATCATTTAAAATAAGATAATTATTATTTATAAATGAAATTTCCTTTATCATTTAAAATAAAATAGTTATTATTTATAAATAAAATTTCCTTATTCATTTAAAATAATGACTCACTATATATATTACATATGTATAAAACATAGAGTAGAAATATTTTCCTATCAAGTACTAACATCATGCTATTCCTTTTTTTTAAAGCAACCCGATCATTCATGATTACCAAACCATTGATGCAGAAAGTGATGAAGTAAAAGATAATCAAACATATGCATAGATAAAGAGGGAGTCTTTTCGTCAACTCAATCACCTATCTCAACCCAATAATTTATGATAGCTACCAGGCTATCAACTTGAGGCTCAAGGTGGCTAGCTATTGATGATTATCCTTAAAAAATAATGCATACCTATATGAAGGTATATATCCATGTTACCCTTGAGTTGCTTTAATCATCACTTCCCCAACCTCAACTACCCTCACTTTTGGTGGATGATTCTGCTTCTTCCACTTGTGAGTATACCTGATCCTGCACATCTTGGCAATATGTTAGCAATACCATGCTCCTTTCAAATCAACTAAACATCACATAGTTGGTTCAATTTCTCAATTTAGGTATTAAAGCATCATAGATTAATACATTATTTATTTGTGTCAAAATCCTGCTAGGGAGGGTCATGACATCAGGTTTTTGAAGATTTAAAATTGGATCAAGTGGAAGTGGGGATTGTATTCACATTACGCTATGACTTTTCTTCCTAATGATTTTTTTCCTTATCAATTTTTCCAAATTTAGAAATTAAAGATAAAATAATAGGTGATGGACCATGGTTTAGGGGGATATATTCTCTTTATTCAAGACCATTGAGTGAGAATTTTTTTGCCAAGATAAAACCTATTAAAAATATTCTAGTGTGGGTTAGGCTCTTTGGACTTTCATATTAGTTTAACAATAATGATATCTTGAAGAATATTGGAAATGCCCTAGGGAAATTCATCAAGGAGGGTCCAACTACTAAGGAGAAAAATCATGCTATATATATTCAGATATGTGTTGCTATGAATATTTTAAATCCTTTGCCATAACCAATAAGATCAAATATGAATGAAGAGAATAGGATCAAGTGGATTATAAAAATATTAAATTTTGATGTCGAATTGCTATGAGATTGAACACAAGATAAGATATTGAAAAGTAAAAATAATAAAGAGAGACAAAACATTCTATTCATGAGATAAATTTCAAGATAAAACAAGAAACTCATACCCAAAGGAACTCAAGGAGATTCCACTTCAAATAAATAGGCAATTAAAGAAGAAACAAAGAAAGATATAAAGAGGCAAGAAAGTACAATATGCAAGTTCAACTTTAGAAGGATTTAAAGGTTCAAAGGAAGATATGGAGGAAAATTTTTAAGTAAATATGATAAAAGAGGTCAAGTTTATTCCATGTAAATTGTCTTAATATTCATCAAGTAGTATAGATTGTTGAAAATTAATTCTTAAATATCATAGGTGAATTTCTCCAAGATCAAAACAATCACATATAAAATCATCCTTCATAATTAGCACAAATATTACTCACAATACAATATTAATTTCATTACATTCTAAAAATATTTGATTGATTACATAACATGGAACTTTATCACCAATATATAACTTTATGTGACTTTTTCTCTTCTCTAACTCATGGGAGATACAACCTTTCACTTACCTCATATTATGACAAGACTCTTATGATTACATAACCTCTCATTTTATATATTGACACATCGCATATGACTCTTCACTTTCATACTTGACACATATCATCTATGACTCTTCACTTGCACTCTTGATACCTATCATTTATGACTCTTCACTTGCATACTTGACACCTTGCACACTCACATTTGCACACTTGCAAACTTTATTACATAACACATAATACTCTCCACACTTTAATACATACATTAGATACACACACTTCCTAATATAGTATTTATAATAGTACTCAAAGGTACTTTAATATACCAAATAATGTAATATCTCCAACACCCCCTATATTACATTATTTGGTGTGAATAATTTTAGTCCTCAACCCTCTATATTCTCATGTTTATCTTTATTATTTTTGTTGATGCAGACTTTGGACATCGAATCAGTAAGTCATCACAATAATAGATTTCATAAATACCTGAATTTGATGATTTTTATTATCAATCTTGTTGTCATATGTTGAGGGTATCAACATCTCATTATGTTTATCATTATTTTTACATTATTTTTTTGCATTCAAATGTATTTCTTAAAGAATATCATTTGCTATCATATGAACTATCATTTGTATCATAACTGATATATTTTATCATTGGTTTATTCCTTAGAATTTTTATCATCAATTCTTTACTTTAGTTCTTGTATTTATGAATTTCAAGAGTCAGTAATTCCATATACATTATCATACTTATATCTATAGGTAATATAATAGCATCTATATAAATTTCATGTGCTTCAATAAGTTCTAAACTTAGATAATTGCCAAATGTTCCAAAGTTTTCATCTTTGGCTTCTCTATAGATTGAGTATAAATGCTTTTTTAATTTCATTGATGTGTCCCTTTGTTTATCAATATTTTCCATCAAATATTATGTACAAAGTTTTAGAACTTTCAATCTTTACTTACTTTCTTCTACCAATGCATTCTAATTACTTTCTTCCATAATGATTTTCAATAAGTCAATTCTTCTTTCAATAATTTTAATTCAATGTCTCTCCAATATTCAATTTTAAATATTTAATTAAACAATTACTTTCAATTCATTTTTTCTCTTCTTATAACTCCCAAAAGTTAATTTCAAATTATTTCTTCTTCTTTAATTACTCAAATTTTAAAAATTAATTAATCAATCTTCAAATCATTCATCAAATTTCAAATTCATTTTTTCCTTTTATCTCCTAAACTCAAACTTGAATTTCATAGATTTCTTCTTTCAATATCAAACAATATTTAAATCAAATTTCAAATCACTTCATTCCATTCCATCTTCATTTCATTCAATTCTTTAATTTTCCAAATTCAATTCTCTTTCACAATTTCACAATTAAATTTTGACTTCATCCAAATTTCAATTAATTCAATCTTCAAATCAAACTTCAAATATTTTATTTTCTTATATCTTCCACTCATTAATTCATTCTTTAAAAATTCCTTTTATCTCCAAATTTTAACCTTATAATAATCAAATTTTAAATTTATTCTCCAAACATTATAACTCCAAACTTAATCAAGTTAATAAATGAGGAGCCCAAAAATAATGTATAACCAAATATTAAATATTTACCTTGATTTTTGTCATGTATTTGAATAAACAATGTTATGCACTCTGTCTACTTGTTAGTAGGTGTTACCCAACTGATGAACTCTATTATCAAATATTTTTAATGAGGTATCACCTTCCTCAAATTTACTCTACCCTCTAGTTGTGACTTTCCACAATGTGAGACAAGCAAAGTCTCCCCAAGATCGAAGAATGCTCCACAAGATCAATCACACATAAAAGAGGTAAACCCACAACACAAATATTGAGTGGTAAAACCCTACTTCAAATGAAGAAGGGAAACATCCACTATGAAGCTCACTATATTACTCAATGATTCAACAAGACAAGAATGCTTCAATGTTATGCAACAATATGCATCAACATAAACTACAACACAAGTCAATATGACAAGATATATTCATATGTAGTAGAAAACACCCCTATTTAAAGAGAAGCTTTTCTACTACAACCCTAAATCTTATCACAATCTAATCTTATCACAATATATCAAATATTAGAAAGTGCTTTAGTTACTTTCTAATTTTATCACAATCTAATCTTTGAGATATGTGATAAGTGGCATCTATCAAATATTAGAAAGTGATTAGTTACTTTCTAATATTTGCTAGAAAAGGGAAATAACTTTTTCCCAAGAAGTTAAATATTCCTAGCACCCTTAATTTATTTATTAATTGGGTGGGAATATTTTACATAAGATAGAATTATATTCTAATTCTTCTAATTCAAATATTATTCTTTAGACTTTATATTTTAGTCTAAGAATAATTTACACAATGTTGCATTACATATTCCAACACTCCCCCTTAATGCAATATTGGGGAAAGGAATTATGAGACAAAGAAACATTCTCCTCCTAAAGATACAAACGGAGATGAGAATCAAATGAGTAATATAGTTACAATGAGCTTCTATGACCAAGAATGGTCTACAATAAGGCACCAATACAAAATGGGCCAAAATGAGACTGCAAGCCCCCAACAGAGTAGCTTCAGATACAAGCAACTTACAAAGCCATCCATCAACCACAAGTGGTTGCAAATGACAAGAAGAAAACATCACAAGGGTGTCTTTAGTAAGCCTGCAAAACCCCAAACGGAAGTACCTACAAGCTACAAGCAGCTCAACATAAGATCAGTTAGATACATCATCATAAATATATTCACCACAACATATATGAATATCCAAAGATGATAACAAAACTGATCTAACAAATAGTGAACTATAAGTCATCACAAAAAGATGCCAAGCCATACTTATAGTCACGTGCTATATAGTTGATCAAAAAATATCATGTACAAAGTTGCATAAAGCAAACAAGGAGTGCCATGATAATGCAAACTCTAAAGTACCATGTACAAAAGTAGCACAAGGCTAACAAAAAAGTACCATGTACAAGAGTTGCATAAGGTATATGAAAATAATAAAGTGTGCACACCGGTTGCATAAAGCCAACCATAAAATATCATGTACAAAAGTAGCATAAATGCTAACAAGAAAGTACCATGATAAACCAATTGCATCATATACCATAATTGCACAATGCCATCTACAAAGTAACATGTACAAAAGTTGCACAAGGCAAACAAGAAAGTACCATGTTCAAAAGAGATGCAAAAAGCAATTATACCACCAAATATCAACTCATATATATAGCACAAAACACCTCATAAGGATGAAGTTATCATCACACAAGTGTAACTACACTTCATTCCCCCTTGAGGACAACTTCACCAAACCAAGTGAGTCCCTCAACTTACAAAACTGCTCCTTGGGAAGAGGTTTGGTGAACAAATCAATAAAATTAGAATATGATGGGAAATACTCCAATTGAATAGTCCCATCCAATACCTTCTCTCTGATAAAATGGGCTTGGATTTCAACATGCTTTGTCCTTTGATGCATTACAAGATTTTTAGCCAAGGCAATAGCTGATTGATTATCGGAGAGCAAATGTGAAGGACCAAATTGCTCAAAGCCAATTTCCTTCATGAGGGTATGAAGCCAAACTACTTCTTGTATAGCTATTGTTGTAGCCTTATACTCTGCTTTCATTGTAGAAATAGCAATTGTATCTTGCTTCTTGGAATACCAAGGGATAGCTGCAGACCCAATACTAAAAACATATGTTGTGGTAGACTTTATGTCTATTCTATCCCCTCCAAAATCAGAATCAACATAGACAAAAAGAGCAAAGGAAGGAAGCCTAGAATACTTGAGTGCCAAATCTCTAGTACCTGTAAGGTACTTCAGAATCTTCTTGCTAGCTTGTAAGTGCTCAATATAAGGTTTTTGCATGAACCTAGCCATCATACCAACTGCAAAAGCAATATCTGGCCTTGTGATGGTAACATAAAGAAGACTACCAATGAGCTACCTATACAATGTAGCATTAGCCAACTGAGATTCTATACTTACTTCCAAATTAACCCCTATAGAAATAGGAATGGAAGTAGGATTGCCATACTCCAAATCAAACCTTTTAAGAATATCTCCAATATACTTGGATTGACTCAAAAAGGTACAATCCTCATGCTGATAAACTTGCATGCCAAGATAGTAGTGTAGAAGACCAAGGTCAGTCATTTCATACTCTGACTTTAATTTGGAGATGAAATAAAAAATGGCCTCATTCTCATTTCCAGTCACAACAAGGTCATCAACAAATAGAGCGATTAAAATGACCAAGTTATCCTTCCTAAGCACATAGAGATATGTATCTGAATAGCATTTATCAAAACCAAGAGACAAGAAGTAACCTAAAATATTTTTGTACCATGCTCTAGGTGCTTGCTTCAGACCGTACAAGGTTTTCTTTAGTTTACACACAAGTGTTTCCTTACCTTGTACAACAAATCCTTGTGGTTGACTCATGTAGATATCCACATCCAAATCACCATTTAGAAAGGCACTTTTCACATCAAGCTGAAAAATCTACCAACCTTGAGCAGCAACAATAGTAATGAGAAGCCGAATGGTGGGCATTTTGGCAACCGGTGCAAAGGTTTCATCATTGTCAATGCCATGTTTTTGAGCATAACCCTTAGCAACCAATCTAGCCTTATAATTTTCTATCTCTCCATTAGAATTGTACTTGATTCTATAGACCCACTTGTTTCCAATAACATTTCTCTTATTAGGATAAGGCACTAGATCCTAAGTTTTATTCTTTAGAAGAGAATCCATCTCAACCTTCATGGCATCAACCCAACAAGAGTGTTGTGAACCTTCTTGGTAAGAAGTAGGCTCATGATCATTCTCTATCTTAGCTATAAGAGACATATTAAGGGCCATACTTCTAGTTATCCTTTGAGGTGAAAAACCCATTATTAGAAGTGACAATGGCAAATGTGAGACAAGCAAAGTCTCCCCAAGATCGAAGAATGCTCCATGAAGTTACATTGAACTCAATAGTGTGACCACTTCTAGCAACTTGCAAAACTGAAATTAAATTTCTCCTAAGGTTAGGCACATATAGGACATTATCAAGTAATTTCCCTTCAATTACAACATTGCCAACACCTTCTACTTTAAGTCTAGTATTATCACCAATGACAACTAAATTTGAAGAGTGCTTATGAAAGTCCACAAACTTATCCTTTTCAAAACACATATGGTTAGTGCATCCAAAATCTAACACCCATTCATTAGAAGTAGATGAGTCAATGGAGTAGAGGGCACAAACAAAGGCATTTTTATTAGAATTTTGCTTTACATTGTTGTTCTTTTTCTTTCCCTTGCCAAACCATTTCTTAGGCCCATGTCCCTTAGCCTTTTCTTGCTCTTCCTTTTTTGCAATCTTCTTCTTCTTGAAACAATTTTGTTCCTTGTGGCCTTTCTTGCCACAAAAGTTGCAAGTGAAATCAACTCTAGGCTTGTTGGGTTGGAAATTTTAATTTTTCCTTCCCTTGTATTTCTTCTTGAAGGAAGCTTTAGTGCTAAGAATTTTGGACAATAAAGTGAATTTCCTTGATGTTTTGGACCCTAGATGGTCTTGTTTTAGCAAATCCCATGCATATTTAGCATACTCACAATGGCTTATAGTGAGCAATATCTCATCACTCACACTATTGATAATCATGGAAAGTGCAAGGTGACTCTTGTTGTTGTATGCCTCAAGTGCCCTTGCCTAGGTTGGGATTGCTTCATCTCCATTCACAATGGGCCATAACTTTCTTGCTTGAAATTCAGCCCTCATACTTGGTTCCCATATTCCAAAATTTGATCCATCAAGGATGTGCTTAGGTGTGAAGGAGATTCCATGATCAACCATTCTTAATGGGTTTTTCACCTCAAAGGATTGAAGACACTTGATGGAGATCCCAACCTCTCTGATACCAAATGTGAGACAAGCAAAGTCTCCCCAAGATCGAAGAATGCTCCACAAGATCAATCACACATAAAAGAGGTAAACCCACAACACAAATATTGAGTGGTAAAACCCTACTTCAAATGAAGAAGGGAAACATCCACTATGAAGCTCACTATATTACTCAATGATTCAACAATACAAGAATGCTTCAATGTTATGCAACAATATGCATCAACATAAACTACAACACAAGTCAATATGACAAGATATATTCATATGTAGTAGAAAACATCCCTATTTAAAGAGAAGCTTTTCTACTACAACCCGAAATATTATCACAATCTATCAAATATTAGAAAGTGCTTTAGTTACTTTCTAATTTTATCACAATCTAATATTTGAGATATGTGATAAGTGGCATCTATCAAAATATTAGAAAGTTATTAGTTACTTTATAATATTTGCTAGAAAAAGGAAATAACTTTTTCCCAAGAAATTAAATATTCCTAGCACCCTTAATTTATTTATTAATTGGGTGGGAGTATTTTACATAAGATAGAATTATATTCTAATTCAAATATTATTCTTTAGACTTTATATTTTAGTCTAAGAATAATTTACACAATTTTGCATTACATATTCCAACACACAATGCTTCTATCACTTTCTCATAGGATCTTACAACACTCTTTTCATAGGATATTCTTCTCTAGTAGGTCATAGCTTCTCATAGTGGCTCTGTTTTAATGGCTTCATTTCATCAAATCATCAGTCTATGTTCTTTGTCCTCACAAGCTCAATATCCCTTCAAACGTTGTTTTTTCATTCTTCATAAGCTTAATGTCCCCTCATAGGTTGCATTCTTCACTCTTCATAGACTCAATGTTTCCACATAGGTCACATTATTTTCTTCATCATAGCAAATGTTTAGATGTCTTTTCTCTGTAGACATACAAAAATAACTCCTTCATGTTCCTCTCTCTTCCATCAAATCATCCACTATTCTTATTCAATGTATTTTTTTCTTCCACTCTTTCCTTCATGTTCTAATTGCACAATCCTTCATAATCCAACAAATCTTCTCAAGACAGTTGGTAGAACCCTGAAGGTTCTAGCTAATATTTCATAAATAAATAAAATAACATTAATTTAAAAGAATCACTTTTATTATAGAATCACTATTGCATTGGTATGGGGGATCCCTCCAATGGATTTGAACAAATATTATATTATTTTATCATGGATACCCTCAAATGAATGATTGGATAATAATATATCTACCCTAAACCCTACATCACTTCAATATGTCAGTTCATAATAATTAATATATAATTAATATGACTATCTAATCCTAACCCTAATAATATAATATAATAATTAATTATTATATTATTAACTATACTAACCTTAGTATATTTGATTTATTATATTATTATTATTATTATTAATGAAGGTTAGGATAGGATTCTAACATGCCACCCTTCCTTGAAACAACTTTGTCCTCAAAGTTGGAAAAAATTGGAAATTTGTTTCGATTCCATGTAATATTGTCTTCTGATAGATCATGTCTTGATAGTCGTTTACTTGTAGGTGTTCGTTTTATACTATGTTAGTGAGTGAATTTGTGCAATGGTCAATCCATCCCTCACTAGATTACATGCCATTAAATAAAGTTCATTCTTGTGGCCAAGTTCCACAGCTATTACTATGCGCAGTAGCATGTATTTTGAATGAAATTGATCCCTTTCAAAAAGCAATGTTGTCAACTCAAAGCACTGTTGATATTCCCCACATTGATGATAATATTCTGCTTTGCAGGCTATTAGATCAGTATTATTCTTAAGAGAGTAGCTAATTTATGTTTCTTATGAAGTTGCATTACTAGGTAACCTCTCAAGCTCTGAACACGTTGACTCAACCTTGTCTAATTTAGTATACTTCTTTATTAAACATGAATAGAATGAAGAAAGTTATCTATTCTCCTAACCATATCTCAATGATGCTACCAAGTTTACCTCTTCTATCGGTGTCAAAATATTTCACAAAATGTGTCAAAGGATCGAATAAAGTGTCACATAAGTCATTTTTTGATTCAGTTAAATGGGTCTAGAGATTTTTTTGTATTGAAGTTGAAAACTGGAGAGACTAAGATTGCAGCAACTACATTTGACAAACAACTACAAATCGGGGAGAGGCACAGGTTACTGATTTTGAACATAGAGTACAAGAAGAAGGTGCTAGCAACAAACAATTCATGCTAAGATTGTTCATCCAAATTATGAAACATTATTCTTATTTTACCAACGTTGGTGATTTTACCAACTAAAGCCATCATTGAACGTCGGGCATCATCTAGCCTTTTCAAAAATTGAATTTTTTTGACATGGATGATAGGTACCTTCGTAATCCTAATACAAAATTAATTACATCACCCTATTTCAAAATGGTGATGGTGTTAGTGGTAACCAAAAACAGTATTCCACATGGTGTTTGCATAATTGATATCCACTTATTATAAGCCTATGAGATATGAATACCAGATCTCCATCTCTTCCAAGCCTTGACAACATTCCATTATTATATTTTTGGTCTCATATTTTATTCGATATGTGTTACAACTAGTCCTCTAATATCCTTGATGTACGAGTCATATATATTCAGACCTAACTGCTTCCTAGTTCCTTGTCTAATTCTTCCACATGGAGGATGAATTCCAAGGCCTCAAGATAGACTCTTAAGGTTATTGGCTTGCTTCCCCTGTCATCAACAATATATATGATTTGTAACAATTTCATGTTCACTGTATTCCATCTCTAGCTATGAGAAAATGGGTCCATGTAGTTTTCTAGAAACCTTTGTTGCTTGACTACGTTAAACCTCTAACAAATGGTTTATCCTCTTTTGCAGAGATATTGTACGTCTTTAGTGCATCAACGTGTTATCTCTTCTTCTAATATACACTCGATGGATGGTTTTATTGGTATCGTTTCCCTAATTGCATGATACACCAGATGTCTTTATCATGCTTATCACAATTATTCAAGAAAAATATCTACGGTGAAGAGATAACTCGATGATGAAACTGATGAAATGTAACTCTATGAAAGTCTTGACTACTTTAGTATGCTTACCACATGAACTTGTGGTGCTTCTCCTTGCTGCAATCTCCTATTTTTCTCTTCTAGTTACGTTGATATGGATAATAATCGATGCAATCGACAAGATTTACTACAAGCTTTGCATCGTGTCTTCGAATAATCTCGGTAACACAACACTCAGCAAGCACCTATGCATCATATTGGCATTGGCATTGGCAAGTTTAAATTTTGAGTCTTGCCCTTGGTGGACGTTCACTTCTTCCATCCAGGAAGGCCTTTATGGCTTCACGTATACCCTCGCATGTTGCTGCAATTTTATACAGCTCCACGACTTTCCAAAATTTCTCTGATGTTGTGAGACTTCCTCCACTCTTGTAACATATATGCATTGGTGAGTAACATCCTAAAATAGTGACTAGATCTGATTTCAAGTATGTATTTTCCATTTGATGAAATAGTTCAATGGCCTTACTACAACATTTTTTTTGGGTATAATATTTCAATGCTTCATTTTGAATTATGTAAGCATGGATTTCATGTCCCTTGTGAATAAGGTCTAAATGGGCAATTGTAGGAAGGACACTCACTATGGCATTCTTTGAATACTCTTTCGATGTTTGTATAAAAAATTGCATTTTTAGGGTTTGAATTATTTTCTTCTTTCTCCAAAAGTGCAATAGGTACCACTTGGAGATCTATGGCTATAGGCTCCTCCAAAGGAAAAAAATTTCTAGGGTTAGGAGTAACTTCTTCACTTGCAATTTCCTCCCCTATTTCTTCCTTAATGGTTTGAGTTTCTTCACTTGCATCTTCTTTCGCTTGGATTTTTATAAAATACTCAAAACCACTATAAATACGGTCAAAAAGAATTTCCATGCTTTTATTATAATATGGTTCATTCCATATTATTCCATGTTGAGCATTTAATTTGTCTTCGGCTATTTAGGCCAATTCGATGGTCTGCATCATGGTATAGGGTTTGAACTTTGTCACCTCCATTTTAATTTCCTCTTTTAATCCATTGATGAAGTAATATATGAGAAATGTTGCATCCAACCCTATTTTGAGTTTGGTAATATCCTTAAATCGGGTTTGATATTCATGCACATAAGTGTTTTGACGAAGAACCCTAAGCAATTCCCACATGGTTGGGTCCCACATGGCTCTGATACCAAATGGTAGAACCTTGAAGGTTCTAGCTAATATTTAATAAATAAATAAATAAAATAACATTAATTTAAAAGAATCACTTTTATTATAGAATCAATGTTGCATTGGTATGAGGGATCCCTCCAATGGATTTGAACAAATATTATATTATTTCATCATGGTCTACCCTCGAATGAATGATTGGACAAAAATATATCTACCCTAAACCCTACATCACTTCAATATGTTGATTTATAATAATTAATACATTTAATTATTATGACTATCTAATCCTAACCCTAATAATATAATATAATAATTAATTATTATATTATTAACTATACTAACCTTAGTATATTTGATTATTATATTATTATTATTATTATTATTGATGAAGTTTAGGATAGGATCCTAACAACAGTCTCTTCAATACCCTTCTTCAACAACTTCTCTTTCTTCTTTCTCATAATATCCTCCACTCTCTTCATCAACTTCAAAGCTTTATCCAATCATGCTTTGATACCATTGTTGACAATTAATCCTTAAAATATCATAGGTAAATTTCTCCAAGTTAAAAGTAACCGCATATAAAATCACCTCTACAAATAACACAAATATTACTCATAATACAATACCAATTTCATTACATTCTAAAAATATTTGATTGATTACATAACATGGAGATTTTTTCAATATATAACTATACTATCATGACCCTCCTTGATGGACTTTTTGGTATGGAAAACAATGTATTAATTTGATGATGTTTTAAAACTTGATTATGTGCAATTAAGCAGCTATGTGATGTTAGTTGGTATGGAAGAACATGATACTACTAACAAATTACCAATGTGTAGGATCAAGTAGGCTCGTAGGTGGAAGAAGTTGAGTCATTCACCAAACATGAGGGTACTTGAGGTTGGGGAAGTGATGATAAAGCAACTTGGGGGTAACATGGATGGATACCATCATATAGGTATGCATAAGGATAATTGTCAATAGCTAGCCACCTTGAGCCTCAAGATTGATAGTCTAGTAGCTATCATAAATTCTCTAGCTGAGATAAGTGACTAGGTTGATGGAAATATTTCCCTCTTTGTTTGTTTCACATGTTTGATTGTCTTTTACTTCATCACTATTTGCCTCAATGATTTGGAAATAATGCATGATTTGGTTGTCTTCATAACTCCTTGTGTTGCTCGTAAAAATAGAATGATTAGTAAATGCTTTATTTTAAATGGTAGTAGGTTTCATTTAAAATTAATGAATGCTTTATTTTAAATGATAGTAGGTTTCATTTAAAGTTAATGAATGTTTTATTTTAAATGATAGTATGTTTCATTTAAAATTTATGAATTTGAAATTAGTAGATGCTATAATTTAAATGATAACATAACTTCATTTATGAACAATAGTGAGCTTTTTAAATGATAAATGAATTTCATTATAAATAGAAATTGTCTATTATTTTTAGATGATAAAGTAAATTTTACTATTAGTTGTTTTATTTCATTTAAAAATAAAAGAATTACTTATTTTAAATAACAATGGTACTTCCTACTAAATCAATTGCACTTCAAAAAAATTAGTAGGGAATTATTATTATAAAGAAGAATATGGTTCTTGTTAGTCTAAAAGGACTACCTTGAAAGATAGCAAAGCTTTGCAGTTTGAAACCAACATTTCATTTTTTGAGACATAAAGAGCAAAAAAGACTAAGGCATAAGAAAGGTCATGATTTCGTGATATGACGAAGTTTTACGGGTTTAGAGAGGAAACAAAAAGCTAGAGTGCCAGAATGTCATGATTTTGTGACATAACAGGTTTTCACGAGCGAGCAGCCCAAAAGAGCCAAAGTGTGAAGGAATGTCACGATTTCGTGACATGACAGGTTTTCACGAGCAAGTAGCCCAAAAAAGCCAAAGTGTGAGAAAATATCATGATTTTGCAACATGACAAGTTTTCACGAGCAAGCAACCCGAAAAGGCCAAAGTATGAGAAAATATCATGATTTCATGACATGACAGGTTTTCACCAAACAAAGATATAAGTAGAAATAAATAAACATACCTTCAAAAGCTTGTGTCGGCAAGTGATGATGGATAGTGAAAGAAGCATCAAAATCCTAGATTTATGCTATCATATTTTATTTATTATTAGAAACCATGCAAAACATATTGAAGCATTGTTATAGCCTGATTGCTTGTAATTGATTTTATGTCAGAATATACTAGTTGTAAAGATACTCACCATAGGGTATATATAATAGTAAACGCACCCTGAAAAGAGGTCGACTCTTAGGCATTTACAAGACTGGATGTATGTACTCTAAATACAAGCAATAAAATTATGCTTCTATTGGCTTCTGGTTCATAGTGTGCAAGTGTATGTATTAACATTTTTTGCTTCTATTCACATTATTGAGTTGTATATTGTATCTGTTCTAAAATCTGGACTTATACATAATATAAATCATATTGTTGGAGTTAGAATTCAATACATATGTGTGTTAGATAAATATCTAAATCACATTTGAAGACTATGATTTCTGCATGAAGATATAATAAATGCTTGAACAGAAAGGGTATATACATTTATCTTAGTTTTTGTTTAATCTGTACCATGAGAAAAGCTCTAGCTACGGCTACATTTCCCTCTCTTTCAGTAATTCTCTTTTCCCTTTTCTCATAAAAACCATTAAGGAACCAACCTCCTCTGGAGATTAGACGGAAGATCCCAAGGCTAAGTCTATCTATTCAATGTTGACAAAGTCATAGGCACAAATAACAACCATAGGCTAATTTTGTTCCAATAGTTTTTGGTACGCTCGGTGGGACCCTAAATCCCACAGTATTCTATAAGGTTTGGTGTTTGTCTTTGACCTTTTTAAAATCTAAATCAAATCACTTGGCGACTTCATCCGAAGGTATAGACCTAAGAAATACCTTATCTATTTATCTGGTTAGAACTTATGATTGTTTACCTATATGATAACCAGATCTAAAGCAAGAAACTCTGAAGAACCCATTGAGTTCTTCGAGTTACATCTTGGTAGCCTAAGAGTGCATCCAATTTTATCTACTAGATCAAACCCACCTGCTACCAGTATTACTACCCTTGTACCTACTATTTTGTCTAGCCCTACTATCAATACATCTTCAAATATAACTACCAGTAGTTCTATAGTGCAGACAAGTACAATCACTACAATGGTAGCTCCTCCACCATCTTATCTTACATGGAACCACATGGGTCCACTGAACCTAGTGGTCCAAAATCTGATTCCTAATGTAGCTTTGAAGGCATTGCCTTCATATGATGGAACAGGTAAAATAGCATATGAACATTGCTTAGATGTTGCCTCCTTGGCAGCAATTTACAACATCACTCAAGAAGATGTAATGATCAAGTTGTTGGTCATTTCATTAAAAGGAAAAATGCTCTATTGGTATAGAGCACTTCCCGCTCAATCCATCGTGACTTGGGTAGAACTCGCTAGTAGGTTGGTAGACGAATTTAATCAGCATGTAGATCCATTCTCCCTGCTTAGTCAGTTCAACATTATCAAAAAATATCCTCAAGAGGAAATTATTGATTTCAATATCCGATTCAGCCGCACCTAGGAAAGAGTGCCCGCTGGATTGAAACCAACCATAGAACAAGCGATGTATTATTATTTAAGAGCTTTCGATTCTGATATCAGTATGATAATACGAAAATCATGAATATTCACCTTCCCTACTATTTACCAAGAAGCATCTAAAGTAGAGAGATCTCATTGCCACTGGGAGATATCCACCAAAAGCAATAATGCCAATTTTTCTAGATATTCCCCAAGCTCCCAGTACTAGTTCTTCAAGCTCTTCCTATTTTCCAAGTATAGATCTTCCAAAATGGAATGGGCAACCATCCATTCTTGCAATACAGATGCCTCAAAATTCCTCGACATTACCTCCTATTCCTACTGTTCCTACATTACCTGCACCACCTGCTCAGCCAACCCAAGAAAATTAGCTCTCTATTATACTAGACACGGTAAAAACTCTGGTGAATGATATGACGTCAATGAAGAGAAGAGAGGTCCGAGAGAAACTTTCAACCAAGGAGGTTTCCTCAAATAACAAGAGATGTGGCTCAGTAAAGCAATAGAGGGTAGGAAAGATCAAATGTCATTTATGCAAATGAAGTCGAGGAAGCTGCAACTCCTCCTACAAATTTTTATTACTGGTGCACCACATGTAATGATCCACATGGAGAAAGTTCATGTATGATTCACCAACACTATGTACAAAATGTAGTTGTTGAGAAAGCAGAGAAAAACATGAAAGGTCATGTAAGCATGATTAGAGAAATTGATCACAATTTTATGATGCCTTTAGTTGAACAAGTTGCAGTCTTAACCAGATTAGGCAAAAAACCTCTACAAGTGGATCCTCAAGAGCTTCAACCTCTAAATTTTCCCCAGCTCCTAAAGCAATGCCTAAAAGAGATTCTTCCTATGAAAAAGGACCTCAGGTTCTTTCCCAAAGCTCTAGGATAGAAATACGTAAAGAGTTCACTCCACGGAAGGAAACTGAGACTCAAGATCAAGCTAAGGAGAGGTTAAGATTTCCTTCATTAACTAAGAGACAAAGAATAGAAGAAATTCAGGGATACATAAATAGATATGACACTTTTTCCAAAGAGAGAGAAAAGAGTGTTGAATCATCTTCATTCAACATAGTGGAAGAAATGAAAAAGACTCCCTCAAAGGCAAGCATGTATGATGCTCTTCAGTTCCCTGGTCAGATTGACCTCCTGTAGGAATATCTAAAGACAATGAAAAATAAAGGTAAGAACACATCTTATTCAAATATAGTCCAGGAAAATCTAACATCTACCACTAGAAAAAATAGACCACCTCCCTTCTATTTATCTCTTCAAATGGAAGGGTGGGTTGTACACAACTGCATGATAGATTCAGGTGCTGCTACTACGATGATACCCAAAGCAGTGTGTGACATTATGGGGATGGAGTATACTAGGAGCAATCCAAGAGTCTTACAGTTGGACGGTACTCCAATTAAAACTGTAGGAGTGATTAAAGACATTCCCATACAACTCCATAGGATGCCTCAAATGGTGGTCATACAAGAAGTAGTAGTTGTAGATTTAGCATCATACTTTGGTATGTGTTTATCCAGAGAATTCATAGAAAATATAGGAGGATACCTATCTCTGGACTACTCACATTTAGAAATACCTTTCAAAGGTAGGAGGATCAAGATCTTTAATGAGAAACCATCTACTTTTCATGTAGAAAAGATAGGGGAGGCCAGCATTGTAAATATGATGACTGAGGAAATCGGAGATTTGGATCTAATGGAAGAGACCTTAGAGGAACTTCAAGCAGAATATCAGTTCTCTCTAAATAATTTCAATGCCATGATAGAAATAGAAATGGGAAGTTATTCCATTGAAAAACCAAAAAAGTAATTGGCACCCGCTCCCAAAGGAAACGATTCTACTAGTCAACTTTGGAAGCTATTCTTTGATGGAGCTAGGTGTAAGAATGGAGCTGGTGCTGGAATAGTTTTGATTTCCCCCATAGGGAAGGAAAGAATTTTCTCTTACAGATTGACATGGAGTTGCACCAATAATGCAGCAGAGTATGAAGCACTTTGCTTGGGTCTGAGGAAAGCTGAGAAACTAGGGGTTAAGCAACTACTAATTTATGGAGATTCAGAACTTATCATGAATCAAGTCATGGGAAAATGTATCAGTAAACAACACTACTTAAAGGCTTACAAAAATAAAGTGTGGGACCTTTTAGAAGCCTTTGAGGCTCTAAATATGAAGTCTATTCCTAGAGAGTAGAATACTCATGCAGATTTGTTGGCATCGATGGGAGCAAATTTTTGCCCCATCAGCAATGTTATCCAGAAATCCAAGATGGTTAGACTCATATATAGACCCTCCATGCCAGAAAAAAATATATTCTAGCAATTTTTTTAAAATGATGAGCAAATATTAGATTTTTTAATCTATGAGATGAATTGCTCGAGCGGCAAAACATTGCAAGATGAAGAAGAAGGATTGATTCAATTAAAAAATAATCATATCCCCAAGGGACTTATCACCCTTGAGAGTATTTTTGATAATAATGATAGGGTAGTAGGCCATAAAATAAAATTTTATAAGCGTCGGTATAAAGAAGTTGAGCTAGAACCAGGAAAAATGATTAAAGTCAGAATTAGTTGTACAGTAGAAGAATTAAACCAAATCAGGGAATTGTGCAAGAAATTTCTAGATATTATAGCTTGGGTGTATAGTGATCTAAAAGTGTACAGGAAAGAGATTATCCAACACACCATTGAATTAGAAGAAGGAGCCAAGCCTTTCAGGCAAAAGCAAAGAACTATGAATCCAAAGATAGAAGCTCTGATGAAGCAAGAATTATTAAAGCTCCTCCAAGCTAAGATAGTGTATCCTATTAAACACTCTACCTGGGTGGTGAACTTAGTTCTATTCAGGAAGAAAAATGGGGATATTATATTATGCATCGATTTCAAAAATTTGAACAGAGCCTCACTCAAGGATCATTATCCCCTTTCGTAGATTGACCAAATTTTACACACAGTTGCAGGAGCAGAGAGATTCTCTTTGCTAGATGGTTTTTTCTGGGTATAATCAGGTATGGGTTAGAGATGAAGATCAATATAAGACTACCTTTACCACAAAATGGGGAACATTTTCCTATCAAAGGATGCCTTTCAGCTTGTCTAACGCTGGAGCAACCTTCCAAAGGGCAATGGATGTGGCTTTCGGTGAGCTTGCTAACAAGATCATAGTCATCTATTTAGATGATATGATAGTTTTTTCTCATCATAAAGAGGATCATATAACACACCTCGAGTAGGTGTTTGAAAAATGCAGGGAATTTGGAATATCTTTGAACCCAAAGAAATCCATATTCATCGTAGAAGAAGGTATCCTACTTGGTCATGTCATCTCTAAAGCTGGATTAGCCATAGATCCTGATAGAGTGAAAGCACTCTTGGAACTCCCCCTACCAGCTAACAAGAGAGGCTTGCAATATTTCTTTAGATAAATAAATTTTGTGCATAAATTTATTATGGATTTTGCACATATTGTTAAACCAATGACTGAATTGTTGAAGAAAGATGCACCTTTCAAATGGATAGATCCAAGGAAGAATGCTTTCAAAAATATTCTAGAAGAGATAGCTCAAGCACCTGTGTTGGTTAATCCTGACTACTCTCGAGGTTTCATCCTATATGTTGTTGGTGAACAAGAAAGTTATGTTGCAGTCCTCACACAGAAGGGAGCAGACAATGAAGAAAGACCCATAGCTTTTCTGAGTTCCACCATGCATGATCACGAAGAAAGATATAACTTTATTGAGAAACAAGTGTATGTTTTCATGAAGTCTTTGAATAAATTTAAACATTTTCTATCATAGAGTAGGATCATTGTTTATGTGATCCATCTTGATGTCAAAAATTTTATAATACAAGGGGAACTTGGCAAAAAGAGAGTTGGTTGGGTGACTAAAATACAAGAATATGATGTAGAAATACACCCAATAAAAATAGTAAGGGGTAGACACATGAGACAAGAATTGTTCAAGCAGGCTGCAAATGATCATGTAGAGCACCAGAGTGTAATGGCAAACATAGAATCAGATCAAAATCTAGAAAAGACTGATTGGATTGATGATCTTGTGAAGTACTTTCAGACTGGAATGTGTCTTGATAATCTGAATGCTTCACAAAGAAGAAGGTATAGAGCACAAGCATTGAAGTACACCCTTCAATCAGAAGGGTTGTACAAGAAGAATATAGATGGTGTACTATTGAAGTGTATAGGAGAGGATAAGAAACAAAAAGTGTTGAAGGAGTTTCATGGAGGTCTCTCTAGCGAACATTATTCAGGAAGATCCACCGCTTTGAAGATACTCAGAGCAGGTTGTTATTGGCCTTCTATTTTTTTGACACTTACAAAGTAACTAAGAGTTGTGAGCAATTCCAGAGATATGTAGGGAGGAACATAAATGCCCCTATGCCCTTAAAGTCTATCCAAGTTGAAGAACCTTTCCAATAGTGGGGGTTAGATTTTGTTGGGATAATAGAGCCTAATTCATCAGCTGGCCACAAGTATATACTTACTACCATAGACTATTTCACTAAGTGGGCTGAAGCAATCCCCACTAAGAAAGTTGATCAGGAAGTTGTGATCGAGTTTGTAGAAAGCTTGATTACAAGGTTTGGTGTACCAGATTCACTAGTTACAGATAACGGATCAGCTTTCATCAGAGCTAAAATGATTGAGTTTACTAGAAGATATGGTATATATTTGAAGACCTCTTCCAATTACTATCCACAGGGAAATGGCCTAGCTGAGTCTACAAATAAAAACCTCCTCAGAATCCTAAAAATAATGCTAGAAGATAACAAGAGAAGCTGGCATTCTTTAATCAACCAAGCGCTATGGGCTGATAGAATTTCAATTAAGAAATCTATTAATACATCACCCTATTCTTTGGTCTATGGTAAAGAGGCTATTCTACCTATACACATGGAGATACCAACACTAAAGTTACTTAATCATATGGATGAAGAGGGAGGCCAACTAATGGATGCCCGGTTGATGTAACTCTTACAACTAGAAGAACAGAGGGAACATGCCTATGATCACCATGAGAAGCATATGATAGACACAACAGGATGGTTCAATAAGAAAACCACTTTTAAAAAATTTAAAGTGGGGGACTTGGTTTTAAAATGGAATGTGAAAAAAGCTAAGCCAGGCAACCATGACAAATTTGATGCCTTTTGGGAAGGCCCTTTTGAAATAATTGTTGAAAAGCAATTTAATTCTTTTCAACTGAAATATCAGAAGGGTATGATTTTACCCATAATAGTGAATGCTTTTCACTTAAAGCTCTACTTCAAGTAAAGAAAAAGAGATAATTTTATATATAGTATGTATATTATAATAGGTTTGTAAATATTTCCCTAAGTTTTTTCTGGCTTATAAAAGTTTTTTTTGTCGTCATTCCATGGCCAACCAGAGTTTACCAGAAAGAAGAAGACAAAATCAGAAAGTGCTATATTATCGGGTATAATGGTTTAAATTTGAAATCGCCACGTAGTTTTCTGATGATTGGTGGGAAAGAACCATTTTTGAGAATAAAAGAAGCCTTGAGAGGCATTATTTTTCATTTAATAAGGTTGCTCAGCCAGTCACCAAAAGAAATTCTAAAATTACCACGTGGATTTTTGATAATTGGAAAATAGGAACCGCCTTTGCAAATAGAAGGAGCTTTGGTAAGCGTAATATTTATTTTAATACAATTGATATCCATTGGCATAATTTTTAAAACATTTGAAAAGGTGACATAAACAAGGCATAGAGGGATTCAAGAAAATCTAGCCCACCAACCACAATTAATGCAATCATGCATGTCTTTTCTAAATTAACATAAAAAACCCTAATTTTTCTCCTGAGTAAGTTATGTTGCACCACTTTCTATTCATGCTTCTGAATCCAAGTTTAGTTCAGACAAACTCAGTGTGATAGTCTCTCATGGCTCCAAGGAAGAATAATCAGAAAAAAACAATGGTGGCTTCATCTTCTACACCTTCAACAGTGAGACATGAAGAGGAAATGGGTGAAAATTTTATCGATAGAGATGCTAGAATCGGTGACATAGTGGTAACATGGAAAAATCTAGAAAGGATTCGAAGAGATATTGAAGATAGAATGGCTACTGGTATTACTACATCTTCCCCTGCTACTTTTGCTTTCCATTCATTACTCTACTAGTATGTTTACATTCCTGTGCACCCTTGTCCTGAATTGGTCAAAGCAATCATAAATTTTTATGATGAAAAAAAGAAAGTTATTAGAGATTACAGAGGGAGACTACTTTTTACTCTAAGTACAGATGCATTTATTATTGCTTTCACCACTAGTTATGTACCTACCCTTGAACCTAAGGCTTTTAACCCTACAGAACAAGTGAAATATTTTGTGCCTTCTAAAAAATGAAGAATTTCCTCATTACGCAGTTAAAAAACCCACCTACTGGAGGAAATATGCCCGAAACCCCTATCCACCTAGCAAATTTCAAAAACCTAGAATTGTTCTCTATATTGGCCATGGTGGTCGGGCTGAAGACTAACGAGAAAGTTCATGGGTGGCAAATTTTCTTCAGTCATGGATAAAAATGTCAGGCCTTTATTCTTTGATTGGTCGGGGTATCTCTTTCGAGAAATTCATGAAGGTTTATCTGCAATGAAAAGGGGGTCTCAGTTTTATTTCCATTTTTCTTCATACTTGGTATGGCTATTCTTCTATTTTATGGCTAAGGAGCTAGCTTTTATTTCTATAAATGATAAAGATGAAAAAGGAAGGACATTGCCAGTATATGAGTGGACCAATGTATTGCACAGAATAGAATCGTATTATGATTTTAATAGGGAATTTTTGGGTCTAGATCTAAAGATAATGTATGGGAAAATTAGAAGGTTAACCCCAAAATCCAAGAAAGTTCTACAGAACAAACATGTTGAAGAGGGTGACTGGTTCATTCTCACTCAAGGGGTTGTCATTAGGTTATACGGGTTTACTGGGAAACCTTTCTTACTTCCCCACTATGTTACCGATAAGCTATTTGCTTTGGAATATGTCAGACAAACTGAACAAATAAATTTCAAATATGGTACAGGTATAGGTAAAATTGGTACATGTACTATGCCTTTTCAGTTTGAGGGTATTATTATTTCTAGGAAGGGTCAGCATGAACAAATTACCCAAGCTCTGAGAGAATTGGGGTTAATAGAAATACCTCAGAGATGGAAATATGACCCTATAAATAGATTTGCAGAAAGATAGGCTATTTTAAATAGAACCCCAATGAAGAACTATCATGCATCCATTAGACCAGATATTGAAGCCTGTAGAAATAATAATGAAGATGATGCACTAGAATGACATGTAGAAAGAATGCAATCGTTGCCCCCTTGGCATGATTTTTATGAACATGTAATGTATTATGATCCTAAGAATAATTCTAAACATGTGTTGGATGAAAATACCATTTCTAGAATGCAGAAGAAAGGGATATACTAGATGGTGGGAAAAGTTCATGAATGGTGGACTATGAGAGTACAGACAAATATGATTGATTCGAGGTACCCTATGAAAAATGACCTTGAATTTTTAGTTCGTTATGACCATTATCAAGATTCTTGGTCAAGGGTTTTTCCTATAAAAGTACCTCCTAGCATTGGCAGTAGCAAGGCAACAAGTCCTGAAGCTATAAAAAAATAGAATATCGACCAAGGTAAAGGAAAGAAAGTTGCAGTTGAGTAGTTGTTAGCTCAAGCACAAACCAGGCTTAGAACCTCCAAGAAAAGGTCCGCTGACGACATCTTCATGAAAGAACAAGGAAAAGTGTATGGGAAAGTTGCTCAGATGATATTGAAGATGGGATATGAAGGCAAAGGACTAGGTAAAGAAGGGCAAGGGATCACTGAACCCTTACAGGTAGAAAGGAGAGGAAAATGCCTAGCACTAGGTGTTGATTCATCAAAAGGTAAAACTGCAACCTCTAAAACTCTGAAGTTTGTCCCCCCTTCAAACTCAGCTATAGAATCTGATGAAGAACCTCTTTGCATTAAGAGGAGGAGGCTAAAGTCTATAGCAGAAACTCAAGAAAAAGAGAAACAAGATATTGAAAAAGTCCCAAATAATGAGCAAGTTGCTCAAGATAATGATGATCGACACATAGAGGTTACTCAAGCTACTCAAGATAATGATGTTGAAAATATTGGAACTACTCCTAAAGATGAGCAAATTATTCAAAATGATGAAGATAATATTCTAGATACAAATATTACTGAACAAAAGGATGTTCGAAGTGGAACAATTGATGATCCAAATGACCTTGCTCAAGAAGGTCAAAATGTAGCTATTTTCAAAGAAATTATTGTAAAAAAAGAGGATGTTGAACATAGAAGAGGACAGCATGGGGAAATTCCCCTAAATGTTGAAATAATAAATCTTGAAGAAGATACAGGCGATGAAAATAGAGCTGATGAAAGAGAAAATGTAGAAGTTTCTATGCCAAATGAAATTCAGGATTCTATTATGAATGAAAGCAATAAATATCACGAGGAAGAAGATGGAAATCAACAAGTACTTCAGATAGAAATAGGTATGGCTTCCCTATTCTCTCACTCTTTTCTTTCTACTCATTCCCAAACCAAATCTCCTTCCATTTCTAGTTCGAAGAGAGATATAATGTTTCCTTTGAAACCATGGTTTTCTTCCCCAGAACCAACATTATATTCACAACTCCAATCTAAGGCTAATGTTGCATTGGTTCCAAATCCATTTCTCCCTAGCATTTGTATTCCAGCTATTAAATCTATATCCACTACAGATGTTGAGAGTCATCTGACTCTTTCAAAACTAAAATATTTGAGAAAGGTAAACAAAAATACCTTAGATTGGTGGACATCTCATTCCGCTAGAGATTCCAAAACTCCAGCTCATGCTCAAGAGATAATAGCTCTTGATCCCACCACCATGTAGAGAAAAAAGGTAAAATTGACACCAATATCAAAGAAGTCTAAAGGAGAAATGACCATTGAATATTATCAGGTAGAAGGTACAACTGAAGACATTACCCAAATTCATATGCCAGATGAATGGGGAAGGGCTCAGGCCCATTTAGGAACCATTTACTTGCATGGAGAATATTTCAAGGAGAAATTTATCAAAGAATAGGGGGCCAAGAAAGAATTGGAGTCAGTCCTACAAGAATAAAAATTAATAGAAAAGGCCCTAAAGCTGGAAGTAAAGAAATGGGAAGATAAATTTGGTGAAGCTGCTAGTGAAGCAACCAAATATAAAGAGAAATTGGAAGAGGTAGATGCACAGATTCAATATTTGAATCTACAAGTTCAAAAACTTCAGCAGTAGATCCTAGAAAAGTAGAATGCACCATCTGGCCTTTCGAAGGAAAGAGTCAAAGCAGTAAGAAAAGAAATGTTCGAAGATATATTGTCACTAAGCCTTAGAGCAAGGCCTATGTTGTTATACCTGGCCAAAGTAAAGGAAGTAATTGAAGTGGTCAGCGATGAGTTAAAAGCTTCAGTGAGCTTTCTATAAGAAATATCAGATGCAACAACAAAGATTCAAGTCTTATATGAGAAAATGCCAGAGCATTGCTGCTAAGATCTGAAGTGAAGCTTGGTCTCAGGCCAATATTACGGCCAAAAGTTTCTTTAGAAGGTTTAAACTTGTAACTCAAGGTGAAAAACTCCTTCAAGAGTTAGAAGTTGAGGCTAAGGGACTAGTGAAGCATTTAAATCTGGAAAACAAATGTGGACTTCCATATTTGTGGGATGAAAATTCAAAAGTTTTAAGTGAAGATGCACTAACATTGTCCCTAAAATATTTTATGGAGGATGAATCTGAGATAGAGATTTGGGAAGAACCTGTAGAGGAAACACAAATATTTGCTATGGTGTAGAACCTCACACAGATTAAGTCTTATTTACAAGAGTTGATTTTAAGGAATAAAATAGTGTCCCATGACAAAGTGGAAGAATTACAGTATGTATATCAGTTGTTCATGGATTCTTCAGACCTCGAAGATGAATATTGGAAACAGGTTTGCCTCACTTACAATGAAGTTATCGCTATGTTAGAAAAGCTGAAGAAATCCAAGTAGGTTAACCAAAAGTAGTTGATAGAAGGTGGGACCAGTGGTCAGCAGTAAAACAAGTTTGAAGTTATTAAAGTGTTAATGTAATTTTAGTAAAGTATCCATAAGTTGTAAGAGGTATTTTGGAAAGGTAATGCTTTACTTGTTTAAATGCATTTTTCTTGATTATTTTCTTCCACAATCTCCTCTTCCATATTTTTTTGAATCTATTTCCCAATGGATGAAGGTCCTGGATTCTAATATTTTTGCTAGCAAAATTCCCTAGAAGGTGCCAAGAATGTTAGTCTAAAAGGACTACCTTGAAAGATAGCAAAGCTTTGCAGTTTGAAACCAACGTTTCATTTTTTGAGACATAAAGAGCAAAAAAGACTAAGGCATAAGAAAGGTCATGATTTCATGACATGACAATATTTTGCAGGTTCAGAGAGGAAACAAAAAGCTGGAGTGGCAGAATGTCATGATTTCATGACATAACAGGTTTTCACGAGCGAGCAGCCCAAAAGAGCCAAAGTGTGAAGTAATGTCGCGATTTCATGACATGATAGGTTTTCACGAGAAAGTAGCCCGAAAAGGCCAAAGTGTGAGAAAATGTCACGATTTCATGACATGACAAGTTTTCACGAGCAAGCAGCCCAAAAATGCCAAAGTGTGAGAAAATATCATGATTTCATGACATGACAGGTTTTCGCCAAACAAAGATATAAGTAGAAATAAATAAACATACCTTCAAAAGCTTGTGTCGGCAACTCATGACGGATAGTGAAAGAAGCATCAAAATCCTAGATTTTTGCTATCAAATTTTGTTTATTATTAGAAGCCATGCAAAACATATTGAAGCATTCTTATAGCCTGATTGCTTGTAATTGATTTTATGTCAGAATGTACTAGCTGTAAAGATACTCACCATAGGGTATATATAATAGTAAACACACCCTGAAAAGAGGTCGGATCTTAGGCATTTACAAGATTGGATGTATGTACTCTGAATACAAGCAATAAAATTATGCTTCTATTGGCTTCTAGTTCACAGTGTGCAAGTGTATGTATTAACATTTTTTGCTTCTATTCACATTATTGAGTTGTATATTGTATCTGTTCTAAAATATGGACTTATACATAATATAAATCATATTGTTGGAGTTAGAATTCAATACATATGTGTGTTAGATAAATATCTAAATCACATTTGAAGACTATGATTTTTATGTGAAGATATAATAAATGCTTGAATAGAAAGAGTATATGCATTTATCTTAGTTTTTGTTTAATTTGTACCATGAGAAAATCTCTAGCTATAACTACATTTCCCTCTCTTTCAGTAATTATCTTTTCCCTTTTCTCATAAAAACCATTAAGGAACCAACCTCCTCTAGATATTAGATGGAAGATCCTAAGGCTAAGTCCATCTATTCAATGTTGACAAAGTCGTAGGCGTAAATAACAACCATAGGCTAATTTTGTTCCAACAGTTCCTTAATGCTAATCTCATTACATGGGAGACTACCCAAAAGATCTTAATTTTAATATTTTAAGGAAGAGTTCTTTAGTCGGCAGAGTTGAGCAAAGGAAATGGAAACTTTGTGTCAATGTTAGAAAGGAAGTTTTGTGCCTACCAAAACAAGGATTGAATGGTTTAAAGAAAAAGAAAATATCTCCCTATGATCGGTGGAGATTATACAAAAGTTAAGATTGGTAAATGAGCGCATTGATGAGGGCGATGGAAGCGTTGAAGGGAGAACACAGTCCCTTAAGGGAAAAAAAAGAAAAAAAGGGATACCATTGGGTTTTTTGGATTGAGCTCATGGAGTAAGGAGAAAAGCTTCAAACAAATTTGGAAGAAAGAACTAGAATTCACGGTTAGTGTTAGACTAAGGTTGTGCCTAAGAAAGGAAGAGATTCATCAATTTTGAAGGACTTCGGGTTGATTGGTTAACTTAGCCTCATTAATAGGTTTTTAGATGTGTAAGCCACTAGTTTTTTGGCTAGGATTAACTTCTTACCTTGTGAGTTGTGTTGGTTGGAGGTTTGTCCACACCAAGTCAAGATAACTTGCCTATGCACCTTATGTTGATTCATTTCCCTAGGAGGATAACATCTGGTTGTGCATGAGTTGGTATGCCTAATCCCCTCCTTGTTAGAAGTGGCTCATCACATTTTCCAACTATTTTTTAGGGTGTAGTGTTTGGCTATTTTTACCTTTGGTAGAGTGAAGCCAACTGTGTTGGTGGAGGTCATCTTTGCTAGTGTTAGACTGATAGTGATTGACAGTGTGTTCCCTACGAATTGGGTTAGCTATACCAATGATGATATCATGTGGAATAACAACCATTACCTATCATCAATCATGGCCAGTATCTTTGTGAGGTACATTGGTTGATGAGTTATGCCATGGTAAAATCCCATATTCATTTTTAAAAAAGCACTCCTTCCCTTTATAGCTAGTTGATGTCAATTCCGATCATGATTGGCAGATTTTTTTGTGTGCCCTATGGGCAATAGTGAGCTAGTTCCTCTATCTCCAACCTATGTTGAGGGTGATTTTCATCCATCATGTACCCTTTTATTATGCCCCCATGTTGTGTGGCCTTCTTGGTTTCCTTGTGAAGTCAAGCTCTCATTGTTGGAGAGACCACCCTCTCGCTTATAGAGATGGGCATCACTTTAGTTGTTGGGTGTATTAATTAAAAGAGTGATGTTTTAATTATTTAGAAATAGATGGAATTATTTGATTAATGTAAAGAGAAGAACATATGACTTTATGATTAATTAGATATGGAATTATTTGATTAATGTAAACATAAGAACATATGACCTTATGATTAATTAGATATGGAATTATTTGATTAATGTAAAGAGAAGAACATGACTTTATGATTAATTAGATATAGAATTATTTGATTAATGTAAAGATAAGAACATATGACTTTATGATTAATTAGATATGGAATTATTTGATTAATGTAAAGAGAAGAACATATAAATTTATGATTAATTAGATATGGAATTATTATATTAGTGAAACGAAATGATTTCATTATTATTATTAATTAATATCGTGAGCTTTAGTTGATGGTAAATAAAGGGTTTATTGATGGATTAGAGTAGGTGCTTTTGATTCATTAATTGAATGGTATAGTTTGTTTATAAACCAAAGGTATAGGACTTTAGTTTATGGAATTAACGGGAAAATATTTATTTTTAAAAATTAAGGAGAAAATATTTAATTTGGTGAATAAATGAAAGGATTGTTTTAGAGGTTAAAGGTATGGGAATTTAATGCTTTAAAGACAATACTATGATTGATTTAAGTATTAACTATGATCTAAACAAAGCATGTTGAATAAATCTCTCTCTAGGGGTATTTGAGAGGAGATAATAAAAGTAATGATTCTTTTATAACATCAACTATGTTATTAGATGGTTAAAGACTTGATAAAATTATCTAGTTACAATTTGGTAAAGTAAAAAAAGTAAATGCATTTAGAGGTATGCCTATCCTGAACTATGAGTGCCCTGATCCCCTACTATCCTCAAATAACTGATGGAAGAGTGGGAGGATCAAAGTTATGAATGGACCAATGCACCATTTTCTCTCTACTTACCATTTATTTACTTATGCTCAAATAGACTAGATTTATGGAGAGATTTCCCTGATGAAATTGATGTAATATATTATTCTTTAAAAGTATAGAGGATTTACCATACTTGCTTATATGTAATAATTGATCATATTTTGGAAGATGTACCTCTAAATTGTTATTTGAATTATTTATGATTTTTATTTAAATCCTTTCTAGTTCATGTTTATCTTCTTGGATATGGCTTTATTTCTAGTATCTTTGCATGTTGTATGAGTTATGTTTTGTTAGATTTAGTATCTAGTGCTATCCTTGTTTTCCTTGCTAATAATAATAAGTAACAAGTTCTAGGTTGAACTTAGAGGATAACCTAAGGGATTGAGACCACCTTAGGGTAAACATAGTGGACCTAAGGGATTAAGACCCCTTAGGGAAAATGGTAACTAGGTTTGTGGAAAGACTACATCTGAGTTAAGATAGCTTGTCAAAATATGTGATTGATAGCTTAAATTGCAATACACATAACATACCTATGCATAATGGCTTGTGTAGAGTATGGAGATGCATGTATACCTTCTAATGGCTTAAGGTGATAATTCTAGCTCATCGATAATGATGAGATTGATGGACTTATTTGCATGACATACGATACACCTACGCAGATGGACTTGCATGAGGAAATCTTATGAAACATAGTTCTTTGAGGAACATAGGGGATTTTATTAAACATTAAGTTAACCTAATGTTGGTTAGGGGTTTATGAATCCCTCTCCTTAGTTAAAAAAAATTCTTTCTTTTTTTTGTGTTTTTTGTTTCTTATTTTTAGGGTTGTTACATTTGGTATCAGAGCTCTAGGTACGAGGGTATAGAGCTTCTTATGTGTTAAAGATATTTGGATGTATCCAATGAAGGATTTCTTAAGTTTAAGCTAAAGTTGGGATGACCTGGAATCTCTACTTGCTATATTCTAATGAGAATTAATCCCAAGAGTGGATGAATGTTATGATATCTATGTATGGACTTTGGTATTAATGATACATCATAATATTGGAATGTTATCCTAGTTAGATTATTGATGCTTTTGGTAAGAATAACTATGTATTGTAGCTTGAATTAGTGATACATTTTAAGGTGAAGTTGTAACCTAATCCTTTTCTTGGTTGTAACCAGGTCAAGATGCCACCCAAGGCTAGAAAGGGGAGGCCTACACCTCCACTTATATAGACTCGACAAAGTAATGTAAAAGAAAGGATCCAAAATGAGGATCCAAAAACTTCCAACAAGGGAATGGAATATCTCACTAATACAGTTGGTTCCATGCAATATCAGATGAGATAGGTGTTAGAAACCATTGCGAATCAAAATTTGTAGGCTAGAGGCTCAGAGGTTAATCAAGCTGAGGGACTGATTATAAAATAGTTACAAGCTAAAGCCCTTTTAGAAAAGGAAATGACAAGAGACCTAAAGAATGTTTGTATCTCCAAGTTTGATGGAGAAGGAGAAGGATTCTTTTTTTTTTTGAAAATTTTGAAAAAACTTGTATTAAAACAAAGATCAATTACAATATGGGAAGAGACTCTTCCCAGCCGAATTCAGAGAGAACACAAGCTTACAATAGTAGAAGAAGATTTGCAATGGAGCCAAATCTCCTGAACCATTAACTAGCTAGCAGGGGGTCGGCATGGACAGTTGATGCAGCTTGTCACGAAATCGTGACACTATTCTTCTCCTTAGGCCGCGAACATGCAACATGTCGCGATATCGCGACACCTTTCCCCTTTGGCCGCGAAAAAGCAACATGTCGCGATATCGCGACATTTTCCTCCTTTGGCCGTGAAAATTCAACAAGTCGCGATATCGCGACACTTTTCTCCTTTGGGCACGAAAGTGCAACATGTCGCGATATCGCGACACTTTTTCTCTCTCGGCCGCGATGAAGCAACATGTCGCGATATCGCGACACCTTTTCTCCTTTGGCCGTGAAAATGCAACATGTCGCGATATCGCGACACCATTTCTCCTTTGGTCACGAAAATGCAACATGTCGCGATATCGCGACACCTTTTCTCCTTTGGCCGTGAAAATGCAACATGTCGCGATATCGCGACACCTTTTCTCTCTTGGCCATGAAAATGCAACATGTCACGATATCGCGACACCTTTTCTCCTTTGGCCATGAAAATGCAACATGTCGCGATATCGCGACACCTTTTCTCCCTTGGCCACGAAAATGCAACATGTCGCGATATCGCGACACCTTTTCTCCCTTAGCCACGAAAATGCAACATGTCACGATATCGCGACACCTTTCCTCCCTTGGCCGCGATGAAGCAACATGTCACGATATCATGACAACTTTCCACCCTTGGCCGCGACGAAGCAACATGTCACGATATCATGACAACTTTCCACCCTTGCCGCACAGGAACCCTACAACCTTTCCCCAGCAACATGTCACGATATCCTGACAACTTTCCACCCCTTGGCCGACGAAGCAACATGTCACGATATCGCGACAACTTTCCACCCTTGACGAAGCAACATGTCGCGATATCGCGACAACTTTCCACCCTTGGCCACGATGAAGCAACATGTCACGATATCGTGACAACTTTCCTCCCTTGGCCGCGATAAGCAACATGTCACGATATCATGACAACTTTCCTCCATGACCATGATGACGCAACATGTCGCGATATCACGACAACTTTCCTCCAGTGACCGCGACGACGCAACATGTCGCGATATCGCGACAACTTTCCTCCAGTGACCGCGACGGCGCAACATGTCACGATATCACGACAACTTTCCTCCCTTTGCTTTTTCTTTGATCATTGGCTCAAGGACCTTTCCAGACCCTGTCTAATCACCTCATCCTCAATATCCATGTCACTGTGCAACTGAACTCCAACCTCCTTTTTCGCACCCATCTTAGCCAGAAAGTCAGCCGCTTTGTTCAAATCTCTACTCGCATAAACTGGGATCACGTCCTCCAATTCCTTCCATAATTCTTTAATTTGGGTAACAAGAGCCCTCAACCTCCAAGCTTTCAGATCAAAGTTCCTCATGCAGTCTAGAGCTCCAACCATTATTTGCGAGTCTGATTCAAGAATAATCCTACGGTGGCCATGTTTCACTACCCAAACAGAAGCAGACTTGATGGCAATGGCTTCGGCTTCATTGTTAGTGGATCTTCCCAGGCCTTGCAATTCCCAATAGAGCACAGTCCCAGCATGGTTTCGGCACACCACTCCAATTTCGGCTCTACCCGGATTGCCTTTTGCAGCTCCATCAGTATTGATTTTAATCCAACCTTCAGGGGGAGGTTTCCAACAATTTTTGTCCTATCCCTCTTGCAGTTCAAGGCGTTCTTCCAAAGCTCCAATGTCAATTTGAGCTTCCTCCTCAGCATGAACAGCCACAGTTTCGGTAACCTTGCTCCAAATGGTCTGCCAAACCCCGTCTAGAGCAATAAAAGTTTCTCTAAAAATTTTGGCATTTCTTTCCAGCCATACTTGCCACCAGATAAAGCTTAAACCGAGCTCCCAACCAAAATGAAGAGCTTTAGATTTGAATCTACCTTTCTACCATTTTGCCCAGATATTCATCCGGTTCAGGTCACCACTTACTTGAATTTTAAAGTAAGCAAACCAACGCAGCCAAATCTGTCGGGTGAAAGGGCAACCAAACAACAAATGGTCAACAGTTTCCTCGCTCTTGTAGCATAGTACACATTGAGAAGGGCCGATGATACCTTTTGATCTGAGATTATCAAAAGTGAGGATTCCATTGTGCATGCACTGCCAGGCAAAAAAGTTAACTTTCGGCCAGCCTTTAGAGTGCCAGATTTTCCTCCAGTCCTCAACCTAAAAAGTATGAGGGGGGGGCTCTGGGAGAATGTTGTCATATCCATCCTTTACTGTATAGATGCCAAGACTCCCAAAGCCCCAGGCTAATTCATCCTCCACGTCTCCCCCTGTAAGAAATATTTCTGTCAGAATTTTAGTCATGATGGGAGTCAAATCCGGAGGGATTGAAATGGGCCACTCATCCAACTTCTTGAACTGCTTAAACTTACACTCCCCCAGCTGAGTAGTTGTGAAATAACTTTCAATACGGATCCATCCCTTGGCTTCAATGGCTGCTTTTATTGGCTGTAATTCTAGAAATTCAGCAATGATGGGTGGGAACTGATCCCAAGAATCTATCCAAAAATGAGCCTTCTCCCCTCTTCCCACTTTCCAAAATAAGCGGTCTTTAACAACCTGAGACCCTAACTTGAGAGCCTGCCAAACTAGGGACCCAGTACCATCCAAGGGGATGCGAGCTACATCGATTGGGTTGGCCTATCCTAGGTATTTGCTAGTTAGGATTCTACTGAAAAGGGAGGTGGGTTGGGAGATCCATCTCCAGTACAACTTTCCAGCCAAAGCTTTATTATTCAGCTTAGATTTTCTCAAACCCAGACCTCCTTTAACCTTGGGCTGGGTAACTTTGTCCCAGCCCACTAAGGCCCACTTTCTCTCTCCCTTTGCTCCTTCCCATAAAAACTTTCTAGCCATCCTGTCCAACTCTTTCCATATTGTAATCGGGGCAGCCAAGATAGAGAATTTGTAAATTGGCATGGCTTGAATGACTGACTGTAAGAACGTTAATCTGCCACCATAACTTAACCACTTGTGAGACCAGTGATTAATTATGTCCTTGATACACTCCAGAAGATTCCTCCATGTGTCTAATTTTAGCTTCTTAAAGTGCAAGGGGACCCCCAAGTAAACCACTGGGAGAGAAGTCCTTGTGAATCCCAAGATTTCTAAAATTCTATTCTGAAGCCTTTGCTCCAGATTAAAAAAAACCACTTTGGATTTCTTGTCATTAATGACCTATTGAGTAGCCCTGAGATAGACATTAAGAGTATCCCTAATCATTCTTGCTTCCCTGAAGCTGGCCACTCCCACCAAACCAGTGTCATCCACAAACTGTAGGTGCGTTAAAACTTCGTCACCCACCCTGATACCCAATAATCTACCTTGTTGTCTTCTCCTCAAGAAAAGTCTGCCAAGACCTTCAGCCAAAATGAGAAAAAGATAAGGAGAACATGGATCCCCCTAGCGCAGTCCTCGAGTAGCTCCAAATGGTTGCGAAGGAAGGCCCTTGATTAGCACAGAGTAAGTCGGGGTAGAGACACAACTCATGACCCACTCTATCCAGTCCTGAGAGAAACCAAAGGCTGCCATCATTTTAGCCAGGAAACTCCATTCAACCCTGTCATAAGCCTTTGACATGTCCAGTTTTATGAACATCCCTTTATTACCAGAAGTGTGCATTGAATGGATTGCTTCTTGGGCCACAACCACCCCATCCAGAATCTGTCGTCCCTCAACAAAACCCCCTTGCTCAGAGGAGACAATGTTGTGAAGAAGAGGTTTTAGGCGCTCAGCCATTACCTTTGTGATTATTTTGTACAACACATTACATAAGGCAATAGGCCTATAATCTGAAATATGAACCCCCTCCTCCCCTTTTGGAATTAAGGTAATGAAAGTGTGGTTTATAGCTTTAAGCATTCTCTTATTTTCTCTGGACTCTTCTACAACAACCCTTACATCTTCCTCTAAGTAGTCCCAGAAAGCCTAAAAAACTCAATTGGGAAGCCGTCTGGACCTGGAGTTTTACCAGTGCTCATTCCAAAGACCACAGTTTTCAATTCATCTCTATCAATGGGTTTGAGGAGGGCCTGATTTTCATCCTCAGAAATAACAGCAGGTATGACAGAAATAACTTCATTTTGGGCCTCTACATCTTGTACCACACTTTCCTTAAAAAGCTTAGAAAAATAATCCATAGCATGGGAATGCATACCTGGAAGTGTATCAAAGGAATGACCGTTCTCATCTTGAAGGGCCTCCATATTATTCATCTGTCTTCGAGCACAAGCAGTCCGATGAAAGAATTTTGTATTTTTGTCCCCTTCTAATAACCAGGTGGTTCTTGCTCTCTGCTTCCAATAGGTCTCCTCCTGGTTGTCAATGTCCTCAACCGCTGTATGCAAGGCATCATCCTCAGCTTTGAGCTGGTCTATAATTACTCCTTCTCTGAACTATTTTTGGACCTCATCCCATCTGGCCACCAATGGAGCTCTTTGGGCCTGGAAGTCTATTTTATTAGCATGCCTCCAATACTTCAACTGAGTTTTGACATATTGTAGTTGTTTGTGGATTCTGAACATTGCTCTCCCATAAGCTGGGCGGCCTTCTTCCCACCACTATGGAATTTTCTCCCGAAGTTCTTCTTTCTGAAGCCAAAAATTCTCAAATCTGAAAGGTTTGTGATGCTGCCCCATCCTAGTCCCGCCTTCCAACAGAATGGGACAGTGATCTGAAACTGGGCCTTCTAAAATCTAAAAATTTATATTCCATTTTACAAATGCCTCCTCTGAAACCAGAAAATGATCTAGCTTAACCTTCCTGCTATGTGGCTCCCGCCTTTTATTAGTCCAAGTGTAGTTAATGCCAGGACATTTAATGTCCACTAAGTGCAAAGCCTGGACTTGGGCAATCATGAAACGGTCCCCTGGGTCCAAAAATGGTGTTCCCCCTTCCTGGTCTCTAGAAGATAATTTAGCGTTAAAGTCCCCCGCTATAATCCAGTCTAGATCTTCCCTTGAGGTTCGCATGTTATGCACAACCTTCCACTGCCGCCTCTGACCATCTAGGTTTTGAGACCCATAAAAGTTTGTGATTAGAACGTGTTCCGTAGTGACATTATTCCTAAAAAGAGAAGTGAGAACACCCCTCCAGGCAAGATGTTCTATTGCAGACCATTCAAGAGAGTTCCACAGAGTAACAATCCCCCCTGAGGCACCTTGGGCAGCCACATCCATATGACCAGCACCCCTCCAAATTTTGTTGACTATTTTGGACATAAGATCTAATGACATCTTAGTCTCCTGTAAAAGCAAAAAATTAGTATTACGATTCTCTAAAAGTCTTCGAACAACAGATTGATGGGTTCTGCTGTTTAAACCCCTCACATTCCATGATTGTATAATCATTGGTTACCCTGGGAGCAATAAGAGTCTATTGTCCTCACCGATCCTCCCGTGATCAGTTTGTCTCCTTGGGCTGCTAGCAACTCCTTATTGGATCTTCTACCTACTCCCTGAGAATTGCTGTTTTTTGATCTTTTTTCTACCTGGGTTATCCCCAAAGTTGGCCTTTCCCTGTTCTTCTCTGCTATTCCCATGCTGACATCCTGAGATACTGTCTGCTCCTGGTTATGCACTACTAAAGCCCCTGAACACACTGGTTGTGATACCTCACAGAGTTCAACTACCTGTTGTATGATGGGAGGAGATGAGAGAGGGAGTTGCCCGAGAATATTAGAATTTTCCTTATTACCCTCCATGCCCTCCATAAATTGTTCCTCTTCGTCAACCAGTGACTTAAATATCTCATACCTATTGGCAGGTCTGAGATGGGATTGCTCCTTTCCCTCTTTTTTCTTTGTCCGTATTTTTCTTCTAGGTTGTTCAAAACCCTCTCTCTGAGCTTCCTGGCCCTGAACGGTGCTATTAGAATCTTTATTAAGTGTTGCCTTATCCTCTTTAGGCAGGTTTGGCATTCCTAAAGGGGCCTCCATTTTAGCATTCATATTATTAGGGCAGAAACGGGCCAAATGTCCATGTTTGTGACAAACCCTACATCTAAAGGGTAGGGCCTCATAGTCCAGTTGTTGAATCCAGGAGAGTCCTACCAATTCAATTTCCATCTCTATCGACAAAGGCTGGCTGAGATCCATCTCCACACATATTCTTGCATACACCGCCATGCTCCCTTCAATTGTGTCTCTGGCAACACCCAGATGTCTTCCAATAGAATTGCCAATCCTTGCCAACACCTGCTCACTCCAGAATTCCATTGGAAGAGCATATAGTCGGATCCATACTGGGACAGCAGTAGGTTCAACTCGGGGATCGAATCCCACTCTCCATGGTTGAACAAATAGCCCTATCGAGCCATGATTTTTCTTCTCTGACTCGAAAGCCCTATTTCTATCGGCCAAAGACGAAAAGCTAACAATAAAATATCCATTGCTAATAAACCACAATGAATACTCACCGTGAGGCTCCAGTTTTGGCGGATCCAAGAGTGCAAAAAATTCAGGGAAGGACGTATACCCATGAACTTGCAGATTAAATCATGATTAGCTCTGTAAATGACTGATTCTTCAACCATACTTGGCTCGATGACAATTTTTGGCCTAGTTTCGGCCTACGGCAAACATCCATTCACACGATGTGTTGTCGACCTATTCCCAGTAGCCGTGAAGAGCATTTTATATGCCATTTTTTGAGCTTCGTCGTTCTTTGGAGGAGAATTTTCTTTAAACAAATCTACGTATGAGCTGCTACTCCCTAGAAAAGGAGCCGGAGAAGTCCCCATTGGACCCTCCTGGGGCACCAATCTAGCCTTCAGATCCACCGTACCCCGAAGGCACTTCTGCAATCCAGCTGATGCCCTAGATTTTTTGAAGTTCCAAAAACCCTAGTTCAGAGGAAAAAACCAAAAAAAAAAAAAAAAAAAAAAAAAAAAAAAAAAAAAAACAAAAAAAAAAAAAAAAAAAAAAAAAAAAAAAAAAAAAAAAAAAAAAGGGGGCGGAGAAGGAGATGTAGCTAAGGCTTGGTTAAGAGAATTGGAAGTTTACTTCACAATAAAGGGATATTCTTTAGAAACCTAGACTATTTGGGCTATGATTTACCTTGAAGGTGCCACCCTATATTGGTGGGAAAATTATTATGAGGAAACTAATATTGAACCAGTAGATATCCCATGGAAGGGATTTATAGTCATATTCAAAAAGAGGTTCCTTACGCAGCATTTCTATGCTCTAAAATTTGAGGAGTTTGCCAATTTAAGGCAAGGAACCAACATAGTGGAGATATACTACAAAAAGTTGGTAAGATTGTTGAAGTATGTACCTACCTAAATTGAGAAAATGCAGGTTCATATGTTTACTCATGGGATGGAATCTAGGATAAAGCATGATGTAGACATGCATGAGCCTAAGTCATTACAAAAGGTGTATGACCTAGCGAAGAAAGTAGAGTCACACTCCCATTACAAATATGACACCTTATATGAGCAAGATCAACAGACACTAAGGAAGAGGAATATCGATGGGTTTGTAAAATGGGATGGTGAACAAGGTTAGAAGGCTAAAAACCCCAAAATCCTAAGAATAAATCTATTGGAAATAAAAAAAATTCAAGAACTTTTATAAGAAAGGCAACAACCCCAATAATGCTAAACCTCAACTACAAAAATCATAAAATTTAGTTCCAACAATCAAAGGAGAGGATCAAAAGTTGAAAAAGTGGCAAGGACCCAAGGATGGGTGTTACTATTATAGAGTCCCACATTTTGGTAATCAATGTCCACATCGATTGGGATCGAGCACATCCAATGCTAACGGAAAGGAACATGCACACTAGATCTATGCTACAACTGGGAGTCAGAAGATTGAGGGGTAAACTACCCCATTGATTTTAAAAGGTAAGATTTTTGATAAGCAAGTGAATATTATAATTGATAGCGGGGCCACTAATAGCTTCATTTATTGTAAGTTAGAAAAGGATATGCCAGAAAGGCCAAGATATTTAGCTCATGGATGGAAGGTCAAGTATGGTTCTGGATAAATCTACTCAGTAAACCAGTGTTTTCCTATGATAGAAATTATTTTAGCTAGTGAAACCATAGAAGATTGCTTATATGTAGCTCCACTTCATGCCTTTGATGTGATCCTAGGGATGGATTGGTTATAGGCCCATAAAGCTATAATCGATTTCCAAGGTATATGGATCGAGTATTCTAAAGAAGGCAAGGAAAGACTAAGAATTCATAGTGAGCAAGGGGTATTCAAACCCTAGATGTTATTAGCTATGCAATTAAAGAAAGCTCTCAGGAAAGGAGGGATAGTCTATGTGATTAAGCTAAATAAAGTTGGAGAAGACCAAAAGAAAGAGGTGTTGGAAACACACCCAATTTTGTAGGATTTCAAGGATGTATTTCCTGAGGATTTACCTGGACTCCCTCCTGTGTGAGAATTTGATTTCACTATTGATCTTATGCTAGGAACATAACCAATTCATAGATCTATGTATAGTATGACTCCTATCGAGATGCAAGAATTAAAGGTACAATTGAAAGGGTTATTAGAAAATGGGTTGATAAAACCAAGTGTGTCATCTTAGGGTGCACTGATTTTATTTATGAAAAAGAAATATGACTCTTTAAGGTTGTGTATTGACTATAGGATGCTGAATAAATCTACAATCAAGAATCGGTATCCCCTACCTAGAATCAAAGATTTATTTGATCAATTGATATATGTCATGATGTTTACTAAGATCAGGTTATCACCAATTAAGAATACGTGAGGAGGATACTCACAAGATGACATTAAAGACTAGGTATGGGCACTATGAGTTTACAATCCTACCCTTTAGATTGACTAATACCCTAGTTGCCTTCATGAATTTAATGCACAACATATTTATAAGATACCTGGACTAATTTATCCTTGTATTTCTAGATGATATCTTGATATACTCTCGAAACAAGGAATAACATGATAAACATCTCAAGATCGTGTTAGAGTTGTTAAGGGAAAACCAAATCTATGGAAATATAGCCAAGAGTGATTTCCATGTTTTGATATCTAGGACATATTATATCAGTAGAAGAAATTGCTATGGATCCAGAGAAGATTGAAGTCATATTAAATTGACCATCCCCTACTAATATTATTGAGATACGAAGCTTCATGGGGTTAACGGGCTACTATAGACGTTATATAAATATTTCTTCAAGATTGATGTGGTAATAACTAACCTTCAGAAGAAAGGGAAGGAATTTAAATGGATGAAAAAGTGTGAAGCTAACTTCGCATTACTAAAGCAGAAACTCACTACCGCACCAATATTGAAAATTCTAGATCCACAAGGAGATTTTTTAGTATGCACTAATGCATTATTGTAATGGTTAGGATAAGTACTCATGGGAAGCTTAAAAAGCATGAAGTTAATTAGGCTACTCACTATTTAGAGCTAGCTACTATGGTGCATGCTCTAAAGGTCTGGTGCCACTATTTTATGGGGAGATCTTTTGAATTAAAATATGACTACCAAAGTCTAAGGTACATATTTACCCAACCAATACTCAATGTAAGATAGAGAATATGGATCAAGTTTCACACTAAGTATGATTTTTAAATTGAGTACATAAAAAGAAAAAAGAATAAGGTTGTTGATGCCTTGAGTAGGAGACACATAGTAGCCATAACCAAAAGTTACATGAATTTGATGGACCAAGTGAGACAAGAGCAATCTTAGGATGCATATTGCTTAGAAATTCAAGCTAGAATGGATAGGGACCCTAAGGGTGATAAGGAGTTTGGAATGATAGATAACCTTTTGTGCTACAAAGGTAGAATCATCATACCAAAAGTGGGTGATTTAAGAAAACTATTAATGCAAGAATCCCATAGATCTCCTTATTATGCTCACCTTGGAGGAGCCAAAATGAGGGAGAAAATGAAAAGAACCTTTTTATGGTAGGGATGAAGGATATCACCAATTTATAGTAGGTTTACCTAAAACCAGGTATCAACATGATGTAATCCTTGTAGTAGTCAAAACATTGACTAAGGTTATGCATTTTAAACCTGGAAGTACCAAGGACGATGCTCAAGTGGTGGCTAACCAATTTTCCAAAGAAGTGTTTCAATTGCATGGGTTTCTTGAGGTAATTATCTCAGATATGGATTTCAAGTTCACTTTTAAATTTTGGAAATCCCTTCATCATTCAATAGGTACAAAACTAAATATGAGTTTAGCATACCACCCTGAGACAGACGGTCAAACAAAACAGGTAAACCAAGTACTAGAGGACATGTTTCACATGTCCTTTATAGATCACAAGTCTCATTGGGAAGACTATCTACATCTGGTAGAGTTCACCTACAACAATGGGCATCAATCATCTCTAGGAATGACACCTTTAAATGCCTTGTATGGATGAAATTGTAGGAAACCATTATCTTGGGACAACCTAGAAGATAGAGTTGTGATTGGTCCAAAAATGGTCATAGAAATGGAAGATCAATTGAAGGTAATCAGGAAAAGACTCAAAGAAGTTTCTAATAGGAAGAAGAGTTATGTAGCTTTAAAGAGAACTTCGAGAGATTACTCAATGGGAGACAAAGTGTACCTAAGGGTTAAACCAATGAAAAGTGTGATTGAATCCACAAAGTTGGATCCACGATTTGTAGGAACCTTTGAGATCACTAGGAAGATCAATTTGGTTGCATACCGACTTGCCTTACCTCCTAATTGTTAGAATAAATAATTATTCTCTTAAGTTCTACTAGGATAGACTTACTTGAGTTACCACTCTTCCATGAGTTAGGTAAACTCTTAGTCTAAACTAGTTCATATTTGATGAGTTGTTGTAATCCAATGACTCTCAATGATCAAATTTGCTATTTATACAAAGTTGATCCATGGAATAAATCAATCAGTTCTTGATCTTTGAATAATGATTTGCATAGCTAGTTTCTTGGTTTTAATATTGCTTTTCAATATTTCTAACATGGTAACAGAGCGGGGCTAGGTTTTTGCGAGCATTCAAATTTTCTTTGTTCTGGTTCATTTTCTTTGGATAGTTTTTTTGACTAACTCAGCTTGTTTGAAAGTTATAGAGTAGTCATACTTTTTATCCACAAGCTATTTTTTTTTCAAAAAAACAACTCATTTTATTTTGTTGAAACAAAATTTCACAAGATTTTTATATACAAAAAAAAGGATTTTGATGTATTTTTCCAACTGCGTATAAATTCAGAGGCATGATGGATTTTGTTACTACTAACTTTTACAGTCATTTAATTATCAAATGAAATTGTTAGTGTGCATATATTTTGTTACACTAGTCACATGAGATTGTATGATCGAGATGGTCTATGAACAGTCTTCAGCATGTTGATTGTTCCCATATTTGGCATCTACTGATCCTTGCTCGACCTCCACATGTAGTACAAAGCTAACTTCAAGCTCTCTCATAGGTTTTTTAAGACACATGCACACCAAAAGTGTCATCTTGAGTTTCTATTTTGACCATTGAGCATTATCACTGCACTAGTTCCATCTCAAGTTTTTGACTGTTCATCATTTTCAAAAATAGTCACTCAAAACTTTAGTTTACTTAGCTTGTGCGATGAGAGATTGGTGCCCATATTCACGGTGACGTTGGTGCGAGTATGACTCATCTCTAAATCGTGCGATATTCTTAAATTTTTATAAGCCAATCTGCCACATGCGGCAGTTAGCTTGGCATCCATGTTAACTAAAGTTTAGTGAATGAATATTCACCCTCCACCTACGAAGGTGTCTCTCATCCCTTGGCATGTCTCAAGGTTCGCTTAATGCAAACCGAGACATGGACAAAATTTTCTCTTGATGCACCATTTTTTGCAACCTATAAAAGCAACATTCGATCGCCCACACCATAAAAAGTGCCTACACCTGGTTCGAATGCCCATTTGCACTTACTCCATAAGCTGAACCACTATAAGTATCACAATTATTTTTGTGCTACATTAATTTTTCCTCGTAGGGAGTCTACGAATGCTGCCATGGGATACGAACTTATGTGTAGATAGAAAAGATGAAGTAGCACTCTGTCACAAAGGTTTTTGCAAAACCAGTCAAAATCATAGCAATGCAGGTTTTTGTTTCATGACAAAATCAGTTGCACTGATTGTGGGAAGCCTGTGCATTGCATTGAGGAGTTAGTAGCTGATTTTTTTTATTTTTGCAGTGAAGAAAATTTTTTGTGGTCTTCGTAAAAATTCTTGACGGTGATATTACTTTTTTTTGACATTAAATAGTCTATCACATTTTTTCTTGATGGTAATATGATGCAATCCGGTGAAAGCACTAATTTTGACATCGTTATGTTGAGTGGTGTCTGACTATATGTGCAGTTAGGGTGTGCTATGATCCCGTGTCTTCCTGATCTATTTGTGGGATGATATTTTGCTTCACCAATCCCACATACTTTGAGATAGTCATTCATTTCTTCGAATGGAGAGCTCCACTATTGTAAAACTATTCATGGATGCCAACATTCATATTTGGTACAACACTTTTGTTCTCCACAACACTTTGCTCCTCATTTTTGTTTGGTTGTTCGTGTTGGTGAGCATCATTGACAATCGTTGGGCTCACCTCATTTTTTTGGGCTTATTTTCTCTCCAATTGCTACCTACGATTCTTGGCATTGACATTGGCTCAAACGACACTGGTCAAGCCCACTATTTTTTGGTATAATCTCCCTCACATTAGGGTGGGTCATTAAGAAGTTTAGATATAAAGATCTAGCAAATTATTCTTGCCTCCACTTGCCTATGTTCCATGTATCACTCTCCTAAATTTACTTATAGTTTCCCTCTCGTAAGGGTGGGTAAATTGAAGAGTTTGGTATAAGGGTCTGGCTTCTTGCTTCCACTTGCAAGAAACAAAACTTGCAAAGTATGAGATCTCTCTCTCTTCCTCAAAAGCCTTAGTAGCATCAACCTCCACTAAAGGAAAATTCAAAAAAGAAATAAATCCCATAACTTGTACTCACTACAAAAAGAATGGTCATTCTGTGAACAAATGTTGGAAAAGACTACAACAACTAGAGGCAGCAATGAAGGATCACAAAATAGACACTAAAAATTAGATAGGAAAAGCATTAAATGTTCAAGGCAGAGCTACAAAAAATTCATCAAAATACTAGGTTCTAGATTCAGGAGCAACTCATCACATGACTTCCTCAGATGAGTCATTCACTTCAATCTCCTCAAGTTCAACATGTAGCATAGAAGTTGGTGACTCATCCTTCATACCAGTAAAATGAAAAGGTGATATATCCTTGAATGGTGGTTATATCAAAAATGTTCTCTATATCCCAAGCATATCTACAAATATCCTCTCTATCTATCAGATTTGTACTTCTAAAAAAGGTAAAATAGTTCTCTTCTCACCAACCGGAGTTGAGATAAGAGACTTTCAAGAACCAAACACTCTCATAGAAAAAGGAGATATTGATCACAACACTCACCTATTTCACTTCAAAGGATTCAAAAATTTAGAAGGGGCCTCATATTTTGTTGCACATGGAGATCTTGAAAGCAAAATTTGGCATGAAAGGTTTGGACATCTCAGTTATACTACCTAAAGGAATTGAACACCCATGAAATTGTAACAGGGTTGCCAAAAGTCTCTTCAATTTATGGAGTATGTCCTGGTTGTGCTCTTGGAAAGCAACATCAAGATCCTTTCCACCCAAGTGGTTCTCAAAGAGCCTCATCCCCTTTAGAGTTAATCCATAGTGACTTAATGGTCTTCCCAAAATCTTCTTTCAAAGGAGCAAAATATGCTTTAAACTTCATTGATGATTTTTCCAGAAGAACTTGGGTCTACTTTCTAAAATACAAAAGTGATGTTGTATCCCATTTCAAAATCTTCAAGGCCTTAGTTGAAAATCAAGCCACTTGCAAAATCAAGCAAATTCGTATAGATAATGGGGGGAATACTTCAGTAATGAGTTCTCAATTTTCCTCTCAAGTCATGGCATAATTCATTAGCACTCAGTCTCCCATAATCCGCAATAAAATGGCATTGCAAAAAGAAAAAACATAAATTTAAAGGAAATGGCAAACTGTATGCTTCACTCAAGAGATATTTCAACAGTTTTTTGGGCTGAGGCAATTAACTGTGCAAATTATATTCAAAATCGTATACCTCACAAAGCTCTTGACCATTTAAACTCCCGAAGAAGCATGGATTGGATCAAAACCTGATGTCTCTTTCTTCAAAAATTTTGGGTGTACTGCTTAGGCACATATCCCAAAGAAGAAAAGGAAGGCTCTAGATAATAAAAGTAGACAACTCATCTTTGTTGGCTATTGTGAGGAAATGAAAGCATACAAGCTTCTTGATCCCACAACTCATGAGGTCTTTTTCATAGAAACGTTCAATTTGATGAAACATTCCCTAATAAAGATCCTCAATTATCCTCTCCCAACATTAATTCTCTTGAGCCATCTCCAATATTAGAGCCTCAATATAATGAAGATCCCATTTTGGATACAAATAATCAAAATGACCAAAATGAAGATCCTATTCTCCAAAATCCAACTCAAAGTCCTTCCACTCCAATTACTCCTTCCACAATGCCAAAATGGGCCCGCACCATAGTTGAAGAAGCCACTCCTTACATCCAAAATATTCCATCATCCAGATTAAGCAACACCATAGGTTTTGGTCTTGTGTGTCAGTCCATCTCCATAGATCCTCAAACCTTCAAGGAAGCAACTAGAATAAAATAATGGGATGATGCCATGGAGAATGAATTCTCTTCCTTAATAAAAAACAACACTTGGGACTTAGTTCCTCTACCTAAGGGAAGGAAGTTAGTTCACTGTAAATGGATTTACAGAACTAAGTATGGACCTGATGGATAAATTGAAAAACACAAAGCTCGCTTAGTAGCTAAAGGTTTATCACAAATTGAAGGCATTGATTATTCTAAAAGCTTTGCATCAGTTGCCAAAATGGATTCTGTTAGGTTGGTACTTGCACTAGCTGCTTCCCAAAAATGGCCTATTTTTTAGATGGATGTTAAAAGTGCTTTCTTACATGGGGACTTAAAAGAGGAAATATTCATAGAACAACCTGCTGGATTCACTCAAGACTCCTCCCTTGTTTGTAGACTAAGGAAATCTCTCTATGGCCCCAAACAAGCTCCTAGAGCTTGGTATGAAAATATGGACTCCTTCCTTCTTTTCTTAGGTTTTTCTTATTGTGATTTTGATGCCACAGTCTACATTTGGAGAGATAAAGAAAAAATCACCTTACTTGTTCTCTATGTTGATGATCTACTACTCACTAGTAGTGACATTTCTCACATTCAAACTATCAAAGACTCACTCTTTAAAAAATTTGAAATGACTGATCTGGGTTTAGCTCATTACTTACTTGGGATTCAAATAAATCAAACAGATGTAGGAATTTCATTGTGTCAATATAAATACACTCTAGACCTTCTTCAATGGTTTAATATGACTAATTGTAAGCCCTCTTCTACACCTTTTCAGTTTGGAGTCACTCTAAGTACTTCATGCACATCCCCTCTATGTGATGCTACTCTATATCATCAGCTTGTAGGGAGTCTGTTATACCTCACTCATACTCACCCAGATATTTCATATATTGTTGGCTTGATATCTAGATTCTCACATCAATCCCATTTCAGCCATTGGCAAGCATAAAAAAGAATCCTACGCTACTTGCAAGGAACTACTAAATTTGGGCTCTTATATGAAGAAAAATCCATGGATATCATTGGTTACATAGATTCTGATTGGGCAGGCTCAGTAGAAGATAGATGTTCAACTTTTGGCTATGTCTTTTGCCTTGGTTCTTCACCAATTGCTTGGTCATGCAAAAATAACAAGCAGTAGCATTATCATCTACGAAGGCAGAATACAGGGTAGCAGTTTTGGAAAGTCAGGAAGATATTTGGATTTGTGAGATACTAAGAGAATTTGGTTTTTTCCATGACAAACCTATTACTCTTTGGTGTGATAATCAGAGCACAATTCATATTACCCGCAATCTAGTTGAGCATCAACGTACCAAGCACATTGAAATTCACATGCACTTCATTCAACAACATATTTAGAAAGGGGAAATACACTTGGACTATATTCCCACAGATCATCAAATTGCAGACATATTTACCAAATCCTTTCCTTCTTCGCGTTACATTCAATTGCAAGAAAAACATGGGGTAAGGTAAATGCATTAGAAAGTACAAAAGAGGTTTTCACCTCTCCTTTCTTCTTATTGTTTCTTTTTCTTTGGAAGATGGTTTTTTCCCATGTGGGTTTTTTCACCATCTCTCCTATATGTAATAACATTGTACATGAGTATCTCATCAGGCCCAGTTGTCGGGACTCATTTCTTTTTTGTTCAATGAGGACAATCTTCACCATCCGAAGACATGCCTCTTTTTTTTTTCTTTGGACGATGGTTTTTTCCCATCTGGTTTTTTTTACCATCTCTCCTATATGTAATAACATTGTACATGAGTACCTCATTAGGCCCAATTGTTGGGACTCATTTCTTTTTTGTTCATGATGACAATCTTCGCCATTCGAAGACATGCCTCTTCTTTTTTCTTTTTTGATAGATGGATTTTCCCATGTGGTTTTTACCATCTCTTCAATAAGAATCATTGTACATGAGCACCTCATTAGGCCCTGTTATCGGGAATCATTTGTTACATTCACCCCTAGTATCACTTAAGGGGGGTGTTAGAATAAATAATTATTCTCTTAAGTTCTACTAGGATAGACTTACTTGATTTACCACTCTTCCATGAGTCAGGTGAACTCTCAGTCTAAACTAGTTCAGATTTGATGAGTAGTTGTAATCCAACGACTCTCAATGATCAACTTTGCTATTTATACAAAGTTGATCCATGGAATAAACAATCAGTTCTTGATCTTTGAGTAATGCTTTGCATAGCTAGTTTCTTGGTTTTAATATTGCTTCTCAATATTTCTAACACTAATCTATAAAAAATCCATGATACTTTCCATATATCTTTTATTAGTAAATATGTTGTTGATCTTGAACATGTGTGGGATGTTTCTAATTTACAAATGGCAAATCCAGAGGTAATTGAAGTGATGCCAATAAATATTCTCGAGTTTCATTCTAAGACTATGCAGAATCAGACTCTTGAGCAATGTAAGGTCTAGTGGGACCATTTCTCTAAAAGAAATACCACTTGGAAGAAAGTGGAGGATATGCAAAAATATTTTCCCTTCTTGTTTGAAAATTTTTAAATGTAATAGTTTAATTTTTTTTGTTTTTATTGTAAAACTGAAAACACCCGGGACAGTTTTTAGTCCCAGCAGGGTAGGATGTCATGACCCTCTATGATGGACTTTTTGGCATGGAAAAAAATGTATTAATTTGATGATACTTTAATACTTTATTATGTGCAATTAAGAAGCTATGTGATGTTAGTTGGTATGGAAGAACATGATACTGCTAACAAGTTGCCAATGTGTAGGATCAGGTACGCTCATAGGTGGAAGAAGTTGAGTCATCCACCAAAGGTGAGGGTAATTGAGATTGGGGAAGTGATGATAAGGCAACTCAAGGGTAACATGGATGGATACCTTCATATGGTATGCATAATTGATTAGGGATAATCATCAATAGCTAGCCACCTTGAGCCTCAAGATTGATAGATTAGTAGCTATCGTAAATTCTCTGACTGAGAAAGGTGACTAGGTTGATGGAAAGATTTTCCTCTTTGTATGTTGCACATGTTTGATTGTATTTTACTTCATCACTATTTACCTCAATGGTTTGGAAAGAATGCATGGGTTGGTTGTCTTCATAACTCCTTGTGTTGCTCGAACAAATAGAATGATTAGTAAATGCTTTATTTTAAATGATAGTAGGTTTCATTTAAAATTAATAAATGTTTTATTTTAAATGATAGTAGGTTTCATTTAAAATTAATGAATGCTTTATTTTATATGATGGTAGGTTTCATTTAAAATTAATGAATACTTTATTTTAAATGGTAGTAGGTTTCATTTAAAATTTATGAATGCTTTAAATAATAATAGATTTCATTTGAAATTAGTAGATGCTCTAATTTAAATGATAATATAACTTCATTTATGAACAATAGTGGGCTATTTAAATGATAAATGAATTTCATTATAAATAGAAATTGTCTATTATTTTTAGATGATAAAATAAATTTTACTATTAGTTGTTTTATTTTGTTTAAAAACAAAAGAATTGTTTATTTTAAATAACAATGGTACTTCCTAATAAATCAATTGCACTTCAAAAAAATTATTAGGGAATTATTCTTATAAAGAAGAATATGGTTCCTTAATGCCGATCTCATTGCATGGGAGACTACCCAAAAGATCTTATTTTTAATATTTTTAAGGAAGAGTTCTTTAGTCGGCAGAGTTGAGCAAAGGAAATGGAAACTTTGTGCCGACGTCAAAAATGAAGTTTTGCGCCTTCCAAAACAAGGATTGAATGGTTTAAATAAAAATAAAATATCTCCCTACAGTTGGTGGGGATTAGACAAAAGTTAAAATTGGTAGATGAACACATTGATGAGGGTAGTAGAAGCATTGAAGGGAGAAAGCGGACCCTAAAGGAGAAAAAGAAAAAAAGGGATACCATTGGATTTTTTGGATTGAGCTCACGGAGGAGAGAAGGAGAAAATATTCAAACGAATACGAAATAAAGAACTAGAATTCACAGTTAGCATTAGATGAAGGTCATGTCTAAGAAATGAAGAGCTTCACCAATTTCGAAGGACTTCAGGTTGGTTGATTAACTCAGCCTCGTTTTAATAGGTTTTTAAATGTGTAAGCCACTAGTTGTTTGGTTGGGAGTAACTTCTTACCTTGTGAGCCACGTTGGTTGGATGTTTATCCACATCAAGTCAAGATAACTTGTTGTCCCTGTGCACCTTATGTTGGTTTATTTCCTTGGGAGGAGAAAGTCTAGTTGTGAATGAGTTGGTATGCCTAATTCCCTCATTGTCGAAAGTGGCTCACCATCTTCCCCAACTACATATTAGGGTGTAGTGTTCAACTATGTTTACCTTTGGTAGAGTGAAGTTGACTATGTCGGTGAAGGTTGTCTCTGCTAGTGTTAGGTTGAAAATGATCAATAACATGTTCCCTGTGAGTTGGGTTAGCCATGCCAACGATGAAATCATATAGGATAGCAACCATCACCTATCATCAATCATGGCCAGTGCCTTTGTGAGGTACATTGTTCGATGAGTTACACCATGGTAAAACCCCCTCTTCATTTTAGAAAAAAACACTCCTTCCCTTTGTAGCTAGTTGACATCAAGTCGAGCCGTAATTGTAGGGTTTCATTGTGCACCCTATGGGTAGTAGTGAGCTAGTTCCTCTATCTCCAACCTATGTTCAAGGTGATTGTCATCCATCATCTACCCTTATTTTTTGCACCTGTATTGTGTGGTCTTTTAGGTTTCCTTGTGAAGTCAAGCTTTAATTGTTGGAGATACCACTCTCTCGCTTGTAGAGATGGGCGTTGCTTTAGTTTCTAGGTGTATTAATTAAAAGAGTGATGTTTTTTTTGTTGCTAAAATAGAATTTCATTGAAAATGGGTTTTGAAAGGAGCCCTAAAACCTTATTACAACCAAAGGAGACACATCAAAATTTTAGATCCAAAGGCCAAAATAGAGGGCATCCCGCAAGAGGGGTTTGGCCTTACATAAAAACAAACTATCAAATATAGATAACCATAGGGGATGACCCCATTTAGACCAAAAATGAAAAATGAGGCCATCCCAAGGGGACACCCCCTAGTAGAAACCAATAACATAGTTCCCATCATTAGTGCTTGGAGACTCATCCATCTCTTTGAAAATGGTGTTGATATGAAAATGTGCTACATCGAGATCCTTTGCTACCTAGTTGTAGATCATCCAAGCAACCTTGGATGAATTGGAAACCATGGACAAGGTGGCCACCGAGCTAGCGATATGGGTGAGCACAACTCAGCTAAGTGCAGTAATGTATGTGACGCTACCCTCCTCCTTCATTGCTCCTTTGGGTGGACCGCCTTGCAGCAGACCTCCTTGGTCAGCTCAATTTTTTTTGCCAGGGACTACGTCTCCTTCTTCAACTTCTTCACGTGCGGTGAAGCACGAACAAAGGATAGGCCAAGGTTCTAGAGGAACTTGGATGAGGAGCACTTAATAAACCTAGGTTTTAGCTCAAACTCAGCATATAGGGAGTCCTCCTTGGGCTTTGAAGGGATGGGGGAGGAGTACATATGGAAACAGATGGAAAAGAGTGATTTTAATTATTTGGAAACAGATGGAATTATTTGATTAATGTAAAGAGAAGAACATATGACTTTATGATTAATTAGATGTGGAATTATTTGATTAATGTAAAGAGAAGAACATATGACCTTATGATTAATTAGATATGGAATTATTTGATTAATGTAAAGAGAATAAAATAACTTTATGATTAATTAGATATGGAATTATTTGATTAATGTAAAGAGAAGAACATATGAATTTATGATTAATTAGATATGGAATTATTATATTAGTGAAAAGAAATAATTTCATTATTATTATTAATTAGAGTTGTGAGCTTTAGTTGATAGTAAAGAAAGGGTTTATTGATGGATTAGAGTAGGTGTTTTTGATTCATTAACTAAATGGTATAGTTTATTTGTAAACCAAAGGTATGGGACTTTAGTTTATGGAATGAACAGGAAAATATTTATTTTTAAAAATTAAGGAGAAAAGCTTTAATTTGGTGAATAAATGAAAGGATTGTTTTAGAGGTTAAAGGTATGGGACTTTAATGCTTTAAAGACAAGACTAGGATTGATTTAAGTAATAACCGTGATCTAAATGGAGCATGTTGAATAACTCTCTCTCTAGGGGTATTTGAGAGGAGATAATAAAAATAATGATTCTTTTATGATATCAACTATGCTATTAGATGGTTAAGACTTGATTAAATTGTCTAGTTACAATTTGGCAAAGTAAAGAAAGTAAATGCATTTAGAGGTATGCCTATCCTGAACTATGAGTGCCTTGATCCCCTACTATCCTCAAATGACCAATGGAAGAGTGGGAGGACCAAAGTTACAGATGGACCAATGCACCAATTTTCTCTCTACTTACCATTTATTTACTTATGCTCAAATAGACTAGATTTATGGGGAGATTTCCTTGATGAAATTGATGTAATATATTATTCTTTAAAAGTATGGAGGATTTACCATACTTTCTTATATGTAATAATTGATCAAATTTTGGAATATGTACCTCTAAATTGTTATTTGAATTATTTATGCTTTGTATTTAAATCCTTTCTAGTTCATGTTTATCTTCTTGGATATGGCTTTCTTTCTAGTATCTTTGCATGTTTTATGAGCTATGTTTTGTTAGATTTAGTATCTAGTGCTATCCTTGTTTTCCTTGCTAATAATAATAAGTAATAAGTTCTAGGGTGAACTTAGAGGATAACCTAAGGGATTGAGACCCCCTTAGGGTGAACATAGTGGACCTAAGTGATTAAGACCCCTTAGGGAGAATGGTAACTAGGTTTGTGGAAAGACTACATCTGAGTTAAGATAGCTTGTCAAAAGATAAGATTGATAGCTTAACTCACAATACACGTAATATACCTACGCATAATTTCTTGTGTAGAGTATGGAGATGCGCGTATACCTTCTAATGGTTGAAGGAGATAAGTCTAACTCATAGAGAATGATGATATTGATGGACTTATTTGCATGACATATGATACGCCTATGTATATGGACTTGTGTGAGGAAATATTATGAGATATAGTTCTTTGAGGAACTTAGGGGGTTTTGTTAAACATTAAGGTAACCTATATTTGGTTAGGATTTTATGAATCCCTCTCCTTAGTAAAAAAAAATCTCTTTCTTTTCTGTGTGTTTCTTGTTTCTTGTTTTTCAGGGTTGTTACATATACATGACTTTTGCTCTCCTCTTACTCATGGTAGATGAAACCTTTCACTTACCTTATATTATGAAAAAAATCTCATGATTGCATCACCTCTCACTTTACATCTTGATACATCTCATATGACTTTTCACTTTCATACTTGATACCTATCATCTATGACTCTTTACTTGCACTCTTGACACCTATCACCTATGACTCTTCACTTGCATACTTGCCACCTTGCACACTTGTACACTTTATTACATAACACATAATACTCTCCACACTTTGATACATACATTAGACATAAACACTTCCTAATCTAATATTTACAATAGTACTCAAAGCCCCTTCGTGGAGCTTTAGGAATGCCATCAAAGAGGCCAAAAATCTGATCCAAAGTTAGCTCAATGTCACCTGTCGACACGTGTACCATGAAGCTAACAAGATGGCTGACTTGCTTGCTAATAGAGAAGTCTAACAAAACTCTCTGATTGTTTGGGATAGGAATATTCCTCAAGATGTCATCGATGAAGCTAAAAAGGATTGGTCGAGTTATGGGCTCATCTGATCACCCCTCCCCCCTCCTTTCATTGGCCCTCTTCACCACCTCATCTACCACACCCACTCAATTTTCTTCAATACAATATTGGTTAGCTTTTCCACCACCATTAATCCCATTCCCTGATTGCTTGTTTTGACGCTCCCCAAGAGAGTGCTTTTTCAAAGTTGTTTATTTTCAAGGTGACTTTGATTGGTCTTGGAAATATTCACTCTTAGGTCACGCAAAAAAACCATTCCCATAATCCACAAACCAAGTCCAAATACTCCTTTGGTGCTCCCACTGATTCCAATGATGGTGGGTATCAAGAGGGCTCGCCTTCCATCATCGATCCTAGTTAGAAACAAATGTTCTCCTTCATCAAATCCACCAAGAATTTTTTGCATGGCTTTCTTCGAGAGGGTTTGTTCAGGTTTCACTCAAGCATGTGGATACACATGAGTGATGTGCATCATTTCCAATTTAAGTGTGATACCACCACTTCGATTGCTAATTATGAAGGACCTTTCCAAAGAAGTTTCAACCACTACATCAATGCCAACTGTATCGAACTCTGGTTTTTCAACCTTTGCAAAATCTCTTCCCAATTTTTTTAACCAATTTCTATCACAACAACTTCATGCCCTCTGAGCTCAAAAACCCTGTCATTCAATTTCTCGTCTTGATCTTGAGCAAAGCCTTCCCTATTGCTAGATACTCAGTCAAGCCTCTCTCCATGGTGTTGATTGAACCTTCTAATTTTCAAATTGATCCCTTGTCCATCTTGTTCTTTGAAGCTTAGGGATTTATCCCTTTCTTTAATAAATTTAGAGGGTCTGAGGCAGATATTACCAGTGACTTCGTGAACTCATGGAACAATGGCAATGTGAAGGTTCAGAACCTTCGATTTCAAGTAACAATGGGGATGTTAGAGAAGGTTATGGAGTTGCATGCTATTGGTCGCGTCATTCATAGGGACAAGCATAACTGGGATCCAGAGCTTGAAGGTTTCCCCAACCACTCAAATATCATCAAATGGAAAGGTATTACTCTTGAACGTGAGTCCCTCCCTTCCCCTTGGCCCTCTTTGTTAGTCCCTATTTTATAGTATGTCACTATAGATGATCCGTCCAAGCCTCTCCTTAGTTTTCACCTTGCTCTGGTAAACCATTTGAGAGGTTTCAAACCCATCAACATTCTTGACTTCCTCTATCACTCGATAAGGTTGTCCATTCATAATGCTCACAAGAGAAAATACCCGAACACCCCCACCCATCAAGACTTGATTGCTATTTTGTACTATCATGCCTTAGCCAAACCTTTACCCATTATTGTCCCCCCATTTAGTCCAATCCACCTCTTTCACATTTCGCTTTAAGCCCTTCCCACTCTCTCCTTGAGGACCCCATGGAGTCTGAAGTATCCCCTAAGTTTCAAACCCTTGACAAAAGCAAGGCTTCACCAGCTACTATCCCTAAGTCTCTACCCTCTATGAGGAAAATTAAATTGGAGGAAAGTACCACCCAAACCCACAGATCAACCTGCATCAAGAAAGCAAAGAAGGAAACAATAAAAAATTCCCTGGAATGCATTTTTGATGACAATAGCGGTAGCTCATGTCATACCTCAAACATCCACAACAAAATTACCACAACCATCATCAATAGCATCATCAACACCTTGGAGAGCATTAGTGGGAATCTGAAGTAGCTAATCAAGAACACTACATAGCATGGTCGAAGGGCCCAAAAAATAAAACCAACCAGTAAACCTAAAGGCCAGGTTATTTAATTTAAAAATACCAACCACATAGAGCAACTCAGTGAAGGAGGACATAACAGATGCATGATCTTCCTTAGAAGGCCCCTACGAGGGTTTGGTTAGTTTTTGGGATGTTATATTTTGGTGGGTTTTTGGACGTAGTTCATCCCTTACATGGGATTGTTTTGAGATGTGTTCATGGTTTTCCTTGCATGGGTTTTAATATTTTCAACTTTTGTTGTATGTCTAGGAATATTTCCCCTTCCGTAGTATTAGTGGTTTTCCTAGCTAAGGCTGGTTTTTCATCTTCTATAATGTTGCAATCAAAGTTTTGTAAGTCTCAAAATGTATGGAGTTGGTTTTATTCTAGAATACAAATTCCCTGGGTGGTTTCCCTGATGGCATCTATGTTTATGACTGCTAGTGTATGCTGATAAAAGTTGATGTATTTGGTTTTGGGATCCAATTAAAACCCACATAATACAACTACTTTAATTACAAAAAAAAAAGGTACTTTAATATACCAAATAATGTAATATCTCCAACATCCCCCTATATTACATTATTTAGTGTGAGGACTTTTAGTCTTCAATCCTCTATCTTATTTTCTTTATCTTCATTCTTTGTTTTTGCTGATGTAGACTTTGGACATTGAATCAGTAAGTCATCAAAATAATAGATTTCATAAATACCTAATTTGGTGACTTGTTATTATAAATCTTATTGTCATATGTTGAGGCATCAATATCTCATTATGTTCATTATTTTTATACATTCTTGTCAGTAGTTAAATGTATTTCTTGAAAATATCATTTTTTATCATATGGCATTAGTCATTTGCATCACAACTAATATCTTTTATCAAAAAATTATCCCTTAGGATTTTAATCAACTCTTCTTGCCTTTGGTTCTTGTCTTTATGAGTTTCAAGAGTCAATAATGTCATATCCATTATCATACCTATATCTATAGGTAATATAATAGCATCTACAAAATTTTCATATGTTTCAATAAGTTCTAAACTTAGATAATTAACAAATATTTCAAAGTTTTCATCTTTGGATTCTCTGTAGATTGTGTATAAAAGCTTCTTTAATTTCATTGATATGTCCCTTTATTCATCAATATTTTCCATCAAATGTTGTGTGTGAAGTTTTAGAACTTTCAATATTTCCTTGCTTTCTTCTACTAATGCATTCTGATTACTTTCTTCCATAATGGTTTTCAACAAGTCAATTATTCTTTCAACAATTTTAATTCAATGTCTCTCTGATCTTCAATTTCAAATATTTAATATCCAATCAAACAATTAGTTTCAATTTATTTTTTATCTTCTTATAACTTCCAAAATTTAATTTCAAATTCTTCCCTCTTCTTGAATTACTCAAATTTTCAATATCAATTAATTAATCTTCAAATCATTCATCAATATTCATCAAATCTCAAATTCAACTTTTCCTTTTATCTCCCAAATTATAATTTCAATTTCACAAATTTCTTTCAATATCAAACAATCTTTAAATAAATTTTAAATCACTTAATTTCACTTCATTTTATTCCATCTTCATATCTTAATTTCACTTTGTTCTTTAATTTCCCAAATTCAATTCTCTTTCACAATTTCACAATTATATTTTAAGTTCACCCAAATTCTAATCGATTCAATCTTCAAATAAAACTTCAAATGTTTTATTTCCTCATATATCCCATTCATTAATTCATTCTTTAATAGTTTATTTTAACCCCAAAGTTTAACCTTATAATAATCAAATTTTAAATTTGTATTCCAAACCTTATAACACAAACTTAATCAAGTTAATAAATGAGGCACCCAAAAATAACTTATAACCAAATACTAAATCATTACCTTGACTTTTGCCATGTTATTCGAATGAATGATGTTGTGCACTTTATCTTCTTGTTAGTAGGCATTACCCAACTGATGCACTTTGTCTGTTGCTAAATATTTTCAATGTGACTTTACCTTCTTTGAATTTACTTTGCCCTTTGGTCATGGCTTCTCATAGTGTCTCTATCACTTTCTCATAGGCTCTTCCAACACTCTTCTCATAGGCTTTTCTCCTCTAGTAGGTCATAGCTTCTCATAGTGCTTCTACTTCAATGGTTTCAATTCATCAAATCACCAATCTATGTTCTTTGTCCTCACAAGTTCAATGTCCCTTTATAGGCTGCTTTCTTCACTCTTCATAGGCTTAACGTCTCCTCAAAGGCTATGTTCTTCACTCTTCTTAGACTCAATGTTTCCACATAGGTCACATTATTTTCTTCATTGTAGCAAATGTTTAGATATATTTTCTCTGTAAACATCCAAAAAATAATTCCTTCATGTTCCTCTCCCTTCCATAAAATCATCCACTATTCTTCTCCAATACATTCTTTGTCTCCACTCTTTTCCTTACGTTCCAATCATAAAATCCTTCATAATCCATCAACTCTTCTTGAAATAGTCTCTTCAGTCTTCTTCTTCAACAACTTCTATTTTTCTTCCTCACAATATCCTCCTTCACTCTCTTCTTCAACTTCAAAACTTTATCCAACCTTGCTTTGATGCCACTATTGACAATTAATGCTTAAAATATCATTAGTAAATTTCTCTAGGATCAAAATAATCACATAAAATATCACCTCCACAAATAACATAAATATCACTCACACTACAATACTAACTTCATTACATTCCAAAATGATTTGATTGATTAAATAACATGGACCTTTATAACTTTACATGACTTTTTATCTCTACTAACTCATGGGATATGCAACCTTTCACTTGCCTCATATTATGCTAAAACTCTCATGATTACATAACCTCTCAATTTACATCTTGACACATCTTATATGACTCTTCACTTTCATACTTGACACATATCATCTATGACTCTTCACTTGCACTCTTAACACCTATCATCTATGACTCTTCACTTGCATACTTAACACCTTGCATACTAACATTTGCACACTTTATTACATAACATAATACTCTTCACACTTTGACACATACATTAGATACATACACTTCCTAATCTAATGTTTACAACAATACTCAAAGGTACTTTATTATACCAAATACTATAATATCTCTAACATAGATTCCTCTCTTATTAGTAGAAATGAAAGTAGTGTAGAGGTTATCCCTTGCACTTTAAGGTTTCAAGAGCAACATAACAAGAAAATGAGGAGGAATAAATCCATAGTCATTTAAGATTTTTAGAGTAGCATAAGAAGGTAATTGTGACAAAGGAGTGTATTTTCATTTTAGGTTTTCTAGGGAAACATAAATAAGAAATTGTTTTTGAGGTTATTTCATGCATTTTAAATGCTTCAAAGTAAGACAAACTCATAGATGCTAAGTCTCACTATGAGCTATATAAAAAAATTGAAGAGATTGATGAAGATGAAATTATTGGTGGCAATAGAAAAAAGATAGAAAAATAAAAAAAGCAAAAACAAAGATAAAAGGAAGCTCAGAGGGATATTGATATGGGAAAACAAAGGCAAATATCATAAGTGCTAGCAAGAAGTGGGATTAAAATGATAAATAAAATGTGATATTAAAAATGATATCTTGGAATGTTAGGGGTATGAATAAGATCCAAAAAAATAAATTATTAGAGAATTAACATGTTATCATGGACAACATATTTATAGAAATAGAAACCAAGCTACAAATATTTTAGCCATTTGCAGTGTTGATTTACATCTTGACAAAATTTAAATTTTAGAAAACAATTGGATGAGTGGGATTTTATCTCTTAATATTAGGGAGTTGACTATGGAAACATAATAGTTTGAGGGAGATGAAAAATATCTTTGATAAAAAGGTAAATTAAGAATATCTTTGATAAAAAAACAAGTTCAATATGGTTTAATGAACTTGATAGAAATATAATGAGAATAATATAATGTTTTGGTTATTTTAATGGGAGTGGGCCCCAATAGAAGTCACACATAACTTAATAATAATAATAATATAATAATAATAATAATTTATAAAATGTATGAATATGATAAAGAATATGAAAATGAGGCTTTAGTAAGTAGAGGGAGTGAGTGCAAGCTAGGAGCAAGGAGTAAGTGTTAGAAATAAGTAGGAAGCATGAGTAGGAAGTAGGAAGTAAATTATTATCAAGTAGCAAGTGCAACTTCTTGTTCTAAATCTTAGAAAAAATTCAAAAGTTAAAGGATTCATATAAATAAATACTAGATAACCTGGAAAGAAAGTCATTTTTGAAAGTCCCTACTAAAAGTAAGGATGCCCTAGTTGGAAGTAAGGATGCTTTAGGTGGAAGTATGAACACCTTAGGTGGAAGTATGGATGCCCTAGTTAGTGACAAGAAGAAGATCAATTCTATGATAAATCCTATCCTAGTAGATACTACATCAGAGGTGATTATTAGGGATAAGATGATTAAGCATGATATGATGGTTCTTAAAACCAGAGGGTTAATATGTAAGTTCCATGGATATTGGTCAAGTTTTTTTGAGATTAAAAATTAGATCAAGTGAAAGTGGGGATTGAATTCAAATTACTCCATAAAATTTCTTTTGAAAGTATTTTTCCTCATTATCTTCTCTAGTTCAAAAATAAGGGATAAAATAATTGATGGAGGCTCTTGGTTTAGGGGTAAAGATTCACTACATTTTATACCATGGAGTGAGATTTTTTCTATGGAGACAAAGACTATTAAAAGGCTTCTGGTTTGGATTAGGTTTTTTGGAATTCTTTATCAACTCATCAATAAGGATCTTTTGAAAAATATTGTTAATACTCTAAGCGAGTTCATCCAAGAGAGACCAACTACTAAGGAGATAAGGCATGTTGTATACACTTGAATAAGTGTTGTTATGGATATTTCAAAACCTTTACCACAATACATTAGGATTAAATATGAATCAAAAGAAGGATTATAAAAACATTGTATTTTGATGTCACAAATATCATTAAACCGAACACATGGCAAGAGATTGAAAAGTAAAAATGATGGATAAAGAGATGGAAAATTTTAGGCTTGATGTAAACTTTAATTTGAAACAAGGAGCTCATATCATAGGATAAATGGGGTCAAAGCAAGGATTTTCCACTCCTAAGAAAGTGGTAAGAAAAAACCCTATGTGTCATCAAATGGCAAAGGTTATTATAGTGCACTCAAATCAACCATTAGAAGAAAAAATGACCCAAGGCATGACGAAGTACAATGTGTAAGTTTAAATATAAAAGGAGTCAAAGGTGTGAAGGAAGATAGAAAGGTAAATTTTAAAGCAAAGAAATATGGAGAGACAATTTTTAAAGCAAATAAAGTAAATGAGGTTAAGGTTAATCTAGGGTTTCAATACCCAGGTGTTGTAGGTGAGTTGGAGAGGAGAGGGCAATCCTCCAAGGGAGGTCCTAGGTTCGAATCTCCACCCTACCAAAAAGTTGAATTGGCTACCCAAAATCCAATTGATAATGTTGGTGCGGGCAAGGCCACACATGACTCTCGGGTGACTTTGATGGTGTATAACCCCCTGGTCGTGGTCTCTCAGACCAAGGTGGCCCCGTAAGGGGTTTTTCGCTTAAAAAAATCTAGGGTTTCAAGAGCAACACAATAAATAAAAGTATATGGAGGACATCTAAGGAAATTTAGGGTTTCTAATACAGCATAAGAAAGTAATGACTATGGAGGATCATCCTTGAACTTTAAGGTTTTAGGGAAAGTACACAAAGAAGAAAGTGTTTATGAGGCTATTCGTTGCATTTCACATTCTTTAGGGCAACATAAATATTTAGAAGATAAAACTCATTATGGACAATATGAAAAAATAGAAGAGATTGATGAAGATGAGAGTGTTAGTAGGAATAGGAAAAGGAGAGGAAGACCATCAAAGAATGAAAAAAGAGAAAAATAAACTTAAAGAGATATTGATTTGGGAAGTCAAAAAAATATCATAGGTGTTAACAAGAAGTGTGGCTAAGCCCACTAAAATAAAAAGTGATGATGATTAAAATGATACCATTGCATATAAGGGGTATGAATAAGACCCCTAAAAAATATTTACTAAGGAATTAATAGGTTTTTATAGTCATAAGTGTATTTTAATAAAAGAAATAAAATTAAGTAGTGAGAAATGTAAAGATGCTTTTAAAAAGATTTGGAATCTGAGTGACTGTCTAGTGGTTTCTTCTATAGGAGCTTCAGATAGTATTGCAACAATATGGGACAAACGCAAATGGGATGGGTAATTATTAGAAGTGAAAAGTAACTGGGTTGCTAGACTATTTTGTAGGAAAGAGGAAAACATCAAAGTTAGGGTTATAATTTCATATGCTCCAATTATAGTTACTTGTAAAAAATGTTAGAAGGACCTTAGCAGACTTTTGTGAAACATAGTGAATGATTCATTGTAGTCTATGAATTATTTGGGGTGATTTCAACACTATTCTATCTCCTTTGGAAAATAAGGGTGGTATTCCAACATGGTCTAAATCAATATAAAATTTTGCTTCATTTGTCAATTCAATTGGACTTTGGGATGTCAGTCCTTCAAGTTTTCAATATACATGGGATAATAAATGCATTGGGAAAACTCATATAGTATAAATATTGGATAGATTGTTGTTATCAAAAAAATGGTTGCAAATAAATTATGCAATATATTTTTAGATATTTTATTGCAAGCAAAATCATATCACAAACCCTTTCTTTTGACTTGTGATTTACCCAATAATGGTCATCACAAACTATTTTCTTTCTAGTCTATGTGTCTCCAAGAACCCAATTTTTTCTAGATGATTATGTTATAGTAGGATGATGTAAATTTTGGAGGATCATTTACAAGTTTGTTAAAATATGAAATATTTAGAGCAAATGAAGATTTGGAATGCCAAGTTTTTTGGAAATATTTTTAAAGAAAAAAATAAATTGAACTCAAGATAAATTTTTTATAAAATATAGTATAAACTAATGGAATAGATTAGGATTCTTATGTGAGAGGAGAAAAATGATTTTTTATTATCATAATGCATTGAAAAATGTTGCAGAACTTTATTATTATAAACAAAAATCATTCACCAATATGCAAAAATATCAAATCATTCATCCACAATACATTATCCACAATAACAATACACAAATGAGAGAGAGATAGATAATACCCTTAAGGTAGGGCAACACCAATAATAATCCTTAAGGAAGGAATAACTCCACAAGATCTCCCAAGGTGAGAGGCCACTTCATGGGCATAGACGATTACATAAGATTCTTCTTCAATGATATGAATGATTACAATAACAAATATCTCTTCTTTATATATCCATATTCTTATTCTACTTTGGGGAGCCTACTACTAATATAATATTATAATACAATCAACCTTGGGTTATGTGTGGCCCATGCCAACCCTTATACAATATAATAATATATCCCCAAATATCTATTCCTAGGTACCCTACCATGCCACCCTCCTTACAAATGTTTCGTCCTCGAAACATAAGAAGAAACATGATAATATGATTTGCTAAGCAATGTTAGCAACTGGTACCAATCTCGATCATCCATCCATCCAAGTAAAACATGTTGATGTTGGTATGCCATTTTGTTACTTGAGTATCCAAATCTGCTTCGTTGGCTCCACGCTTTTGCTGTTGTATTTTGATAACTTGAATGATGGGTCCACTTTTTCCTTGAAGCTGATGATCCACTCTAAAAATTAGGATCCCTATGCTTTCTCTGCCAAACACTGCCATAGTTGGTGCCCTTATGATTCCATGTAGAACCATAATATTGTTGCCTTGAACTATACCTCCAAGATTGTTGATGCTCATGGTGGTGTCGATGGCGATATGGTGCAACCTTAACTTGATGTTCTACCTTCTTTGACTTCTCAACATTTGGCTCCATTGTTTGAAATTCTTCTACACATTGTTCTTTCTTGTTCTCTTTGTTTGGTGTATCCTTGTGCTCTTCTATCAAAGCTTCCTTGGACTCTATTATTGTTATTTCCATGGACTCTATTGTTGCTACTTCTTCCATGGACTTTTTTGCTACTACGGCCTTCGTGGATTCTGTTTTAGGTTCTTCAATTTGTTTCTCTACAACCACTTCTTGATTTTCCTTGCATACTTGCTCTTTAAGATGAGAAATATCCTGCAATGTTATCTTCTTTTTCCTGTACCATAACTTCATAAACTTCTTTTGCACATTAATGTTAACAATACCCAAATAATCTAACCAAGGATAACCAAGAACAATATCCTCATCATCCATCTGAATAGCATGAAAATATGAATGTAAAACATATGGTGACCAAAATCAAGAACATTCTCACCCTCTAGTTGTGTGTCCTTAATTTTTGTTGCTTGAACTTGCAACTTCTTAGCCAAAGCAATATTAATAAAATTATATCTGCTACCAGGGTCAATGGAAATAATAACCTGTTCCTTTTGAATGCTTCCATGAACTTGCAAAATAGACTTTTTAGATTCAAACAAATTCCTTTGTCCATTTTCTAATTTATCTTCTACCAAAGGTATGGTTTCCTCTGTTTGCATACTGACATTTTTTTTATCTTCCCTGACCTTTTCCTCTTTCTTCTTGAGTAATTTTATTTCTTTTTCATAGTCTTCATTATGTTTCTTTAAAACTTCCCATTCTCATTTTATTGCATTCCGCTCATTTTGAATTCCTTGTAGTTTATTTTCAAGGTCTTTGATGACATCCAACATGCTATCTATCTTTTTATCCCTTCCTTCAAGTTTTCTCTTACAAATATCTAACTTTCTTTGTAATTGAATAGGTACCCATGTGCTCAAGAATTTTGGTTCAATGTGATCCCATTCGCACAAGCCTTTACCACATTTAAACTCTTTTATCCATTGTAAAGCTTTCCCCGTAAACAAGGTATGACAACCATATTGTAACCTTTTTTCACTAACTTGAGATTTTACTATTTTCAACCACTCTCTCACATCAATATCATTTTCTCCATTAAACATTTCCACTCTCACATCAATATCATTTTCTCCATTAAAATTTTTCAATGACATAGTTGAAGCCCTAATGCAACTAGGGTTTTTTGACAATATATATCTGTAGCGACCCCGGGAACGCACGCACCGGTCCCTTTTCTAAAAACCCTACTTGCAATGCTATTTAAAATACCAAAGATAAAATGGAAAGACAAGAGGAAAAAGCATATAACATGAAATAACAAAATATGGATCTCTTTATTGATGTTGAACCCCGGTTACATGTCGGTCCCTCTTAGGGATACCCATTTTGATACTATAAATTACAAATAGGCAAGGAGTGCCCCTTCCACGAAGAGGTGGTGCGCTTATAAAAGCTTCCCGATTCTGCACATAGAAATGTATGAGGGCTTACAGATGCCTCCTTCTCCAGGTCTATTTCCTAGAGGGATCCCTTTTGCTCTCATATGTTGTAATCTTCGTCCGATGTACCTGTGGCCCTACAAGCAATGAAACAACAACACACATTTAGGTGTCTGATATTACCTCCCTGGATGAGATTGTTAGTAATCAAATAATGTAAGGGAAATATGATAAAACTATGCCATGAAATCATGTAAATCTATGCTAATGATAAAAGAAAACAAAATAAAAGATGCTATGTCTATCTAATCTAAGCCTATGGGCCACTATCCAAGACATCGACTGCTAAAGTAAACCTTACCCTCTTTGCCCCAAAGCTATGGGTCAAAGACTGTAATATGATGTTTGAAATAGTAGGTGTTATGCTCTTCGATTCGTCAAAGCTTCGTCGTACACGTGATCTCAAGGAGAACTCTCCAAGTCTCGAAATCTCTCCTCAAGAAGATGTCTCTCTCTCCGAAATGATCTCCTGTATATCTCTTATGATAAAATATAAAAGATCTCTAGATATCTTGGTGCTCTTAGGCTTGCACCTTTTATAGTGTGAAACCCTAGGTCTATGTCCAAGCCCTAGAAATAAATTTCTCATGCGTAGTGTAAGTTAGCATGAGAAGCCTTTGTTCATTGTCTATATTTGAAGGCCAGTTAACTAAAATCTAATTTCCCACTTGAGTCTTCTATGCGAACTGGTCGTTAGCATGAGAATATTTTATCCTTTGTTTATGCTTGGAGGTCAGTTAACTTAAGTCTAAATGCAAACTCAAACCTCCCATGTGAACTGGTCATGAAAAGGAATGCAAAGTCACTCCCGCTCACCTTTATTGCATGCAGAATGCCACTTCTGCCCGATATTGGACATGTTTGTCGGCAAACCACTTCTTATGGTTTAGTCACTTTCGTCTACAGTGGCTAAGATCTAGCCACTATCATCTGCAGTAGCTAAGGTCTAGCCACTCTAGGCTTGAGCGGCTAGGATCTGGTCGCTCTTGGCTTGAGCGGCCAAGCTTGAATGGCTTGAAAAGGCCCCAAATGAGTGGTGAGAACCACTGTTGATGCTTGAAAATTCCAATATTATGTCTTATGATCTTATGAGTGTGTCTATGTAAGTAGCTCCCCTAAGCATGACATGATTTAGGTGTCTAAAGATGCCCCTTTTTGTGATGCACTGTGTGGAAAACACAACGCTGAGCAAAAACATAGACTGATATGTTTGTAGGGTGTATGGTGATCAATGGTATGATCAACACCGAATGGCCCAATCATGCAAGATGGCATGCATCCCTTGAATCATTGCCTCAACATTCGAAGGACTTAGCTCAGTGGCTTTTGCATGTTAAACTGCACTCATTCCTCAAACTCAATTGGGTAGCTTTAGCTGCTACAACAATTTCGACCGGTAGGAGAGCTACAATTGAAGATGTCATGTCTACTTACATTCCCAACAAACAAGGGAAATTTATGATTGTTGTATGCAATGATTCGTAGGATGAACATGATTTTGCTATGATCGAGTGATCTTTTGTTGATTTTGATTATGATTATGTTGAAGTTTTGAACTACCTCTTCACACAATGAATTGGTGAAGAAATGACAATGATTTAAGCGACAAGTCGCTTGACCAATATGACTAATCTGGTTCCTTTCTAGCATTTTTTGCTTTTAATGGGCAATCCCACATCCAATTGTGATTCCAATTGCTTATGATAATCATCCATCCCTATCCCGAGGAGCGATCCGATTATCAATAGCCTTCTTAGGGAGTTAGGATGAGTGATTCTATTCATGCCTAGATTGTATCACTTTGACTTAATGTTTTTGATATCATAGGGGAATCAGAATGACCCCTTCGCACCCATGGAGTAGTCCAACCATCTTGATCTTCTTCGGGTTTGAAGGGTGACATATCATAATTCCAAAATGAGTTGCTTTTACCCCAAGTGATCTTATGGTTGCATACTCATCTCACCAAAATACATGGAGTGCAAGTCACTGCAATCATCGAGTGGATAGAGTAGGTAACTGGATACGAGGCCTACTTGAGATTGTGATTTTATGTGTTTTTTTTTGTTATTTTGAATATTTTGATGATCCTAAACCACCAAAGTGTGTTTATTTGTTGTTTTTGTTATTCCCTCATGGAAGGAACTGCTTTACTTTGATTTGTGGGCCTGGCCGCTATTAGGTCCAGCGGCCTCTGAGTTTTTGCCTGTGGCCATTGTCACCTTGGGCAACCAAGAAGCTCAGGCCACTGACGTCAACAACGACCAAGGCATAATTAAGGAAATATAAAATTTGTAATTTCTAGGGTTTGACCTGTTATTTTCACTATTGAAGATTCATTTTCAGAGCTCTGGTGCAGCGACAATGGTTGTGACTTCGAAACTTGCTGGTGTTGAAGACATGGTTGCATGGGATGAGACATCAACTGCTGGAGGATCCGGAGCTTCTCAGGTATTTCTCTTCAAAACCATAGCTCTCTTTTCTTTGTCTAAGTAAAATTGAACTTCACTAAGTAATGAGCAAAATGAACATCACTAAACCTGTTGGCAACGAACAAACTCCGTAATTAGGCTTAGGTTCCCTTTTGCTACGGTGGGTTAGTCCCCAATTTATCTATCTATCAGTGGCTTCTGCCCAGGGTTTTTCAAATTTTTTCATTATTCACCTACTGTCGCCATTTTGGGCATTTTGAATTTTAGCCTAGTTTTGATGCTTGGGTAGGGGATTTGCTTTCCATTTTCTTGTTTTTCCCTCCCTCTATTATTTTGTTTAAGTTATTTTGTTAAATTTGTAATTTTTTTTTATTTTATGGCCAAGGGTTCATGGGTTTGTCGTGTCGCCCCTTGGCCGTTGTCGCTTAGAGCGGTCGGCTCTAAGCCGCTATCACTCAGAGCGGCCAAGCTTGAATCCCAATGGTCAAAAATTTTACTATTGGGCCTTGGCCGCTGCTGCCTCCAGAAGCCAGGTTTCAGCCACTGTAGATGATAGCAACTAAAGCTTGATCCTTGTTTTTTTTTAGCATTTTGTGTATTGATTTTTATGTTTTTATGATTTTTTTGACTTTTGAATTTTTGCTTTGCTTGATTAGGTGTAATTTATTCTTCTTTTGCTTAGATTTAGAGTAACTCATACTCTTTTGCACCATTTTCATGTGAATCATGCCTTAGATGCACTGTAGTTATGTTTTGTCTTTCTCCTGCTTTATTTAGATCCTCACTACTCGGGCTCGGGAACCGAAGCTCTTGCTTGACTTACTTCCTAGATTTGATGACACTGATTGGAAGTGGTTTAAGGCCCGTGGGCTACAATACATCATTAGGTTGCCCCACATTATGGTCGATCAGGCTTATCTTATGGCCTTAGCCCATCGTTGGGACTTGTGGACCAACACCTTCCACCTTCCACCCGGTGAGATGACTATCACGTCGAAGGACGTTTATAGGATCTTTCGGATCCCATTCGATGGGGTGCCCATTGTTTCATCGGCCACTAATGATCAAGTGGCCATCTATGCTTGGGTGTTTGGAGCACACTCTACATAGGCCCTCCGGGAGACTAGGTTCTGGGGAGTATCTATCAAGGCTTGGTATTATGCTCATGTTTTCACAGTGAGGTATGTCATGTTGTTGATGGTGATCAGCAATGTTCTTATCCTAGACTGCTTGGGTTTAAGGCTCCCTTGTAACCTCCTAGCGATGGTGCAGGACCTACTGGATAGTGAGGAGTCTATCATCTATGCATGGGGTAGATAGTTATTGGCTCAATGCTATGATGAGTTGTACCACATCCGTCGATAGGGACGTGTCAGCATTGCTTGTAGTTTGCTCTTACAAGTTTTGGTATGGGAGCACATTAAGGTAGATCGCCCTAAGGGGCTCCTAGCTGAGATTACAACTATTGAGGCTCGAACATAGTGCTATGCTTCCAGATGGGCTCAAGAGCACGAGGAGCATAAGAGCCATACTTTTGTAGGGGAGCTATCCCACTATACTAATGCTTTCACCAGACTGTTGGCTGGAGATGTCGTGTGGAGGCCTTACTATGAGTGTCATGTTTGGGATGATCCAACTAGTTTTATTGCTAGGACACGACATGAGTGATGGCTTGTTGGTCATAAGATTGCCATCCGGGAGTATTTCTTCTACTCTCGGGTTCTTCGTCAGTACGGATTGTAGCAGGATGTGCCCTTGATACCATTCTTGTATAGGCACCTCACAACAAAGAAGGACCTACCTCCACGATAGGTCACAGAGCTTGCAAATGATGAGGATGCCCCAGTCGTAGACCCTACAGTGTCTAGGGGAGTTATAGAGGCCTACTCTCAGTGGTGGGGTGATCAGATGTGGCATGGTGTTGGTATCCTAGGGCATAAGGATGATGGTGGGGGTGATGGCATAGATCCGGTAGGTCATAGGGTTCGAGCCAGGACCGAGGTATGGGGATAATCGATAGAGCAGGTGGTAGTAGAGGATCCTGATGTTTTTGAGGAGGAGTTAGAGCTCGAGGAGAGAGACTCTCCTTTGAGAGCATAGTTGCATGAGGTCGAGGTTGAGCTCCAAGCCACTAAGATCTAGGTACAGTGATGATATGCTACCATTGAGCAGCTCTCAGCATAGATACAGACTCTGTAGGCTACTATTGGGGGTGGCGATGTCAGGATGTAGTTTGTTCCTCCTTCTACACCATAAGATGTTCTAGTGGCAGGCTCAAGGGTAGATGTGGGATGGCTTTAGTCTTTGTTGGATGAGCATGAGGAGCGGATCCGAGGACTTATAGATCATGTCACAATCCTTCAGATGCAGCTCAGGAGGCACGGGATTGTCCCTAAGGATCCAATAGGTGCATGTGGTTCACAGGTCAATGGGCGCTCTACCTCGGGGTAGTCTTCCACCCGTCCTAGCTAGTAGACCCAGACTCGGACAGAAAGACCGACAGGCTCGCATCACTCTACTCACAACACTCGCCATAGGGGGAGGTGGCACTGGAGGAGATGGTGTAGGGGGCTCAGGCTCAATATTTGATTGATGCTCTACTTGGTTCTTGATCCATTTTTGAGGTTGACTGACCTACATGACTATAGCCCATGGGTAATTTTGTATATCCATTGGACTTGACACACATACTTTTATGATAGATTTGCTTTTTATGACTCATTATGTGTATCATTTATTGCTTATATTTTTGTTATTATTTTGTTTTATGATATGATGTGATGATGGTATTATGATTATTTGATGAATATGCTAGATGATAGATGATATTTGAAGATGCTTAGATGGATGTGTAGATGCTTTTATGATTTGATGATATGATGCGATGTATTTTGTGTTAGACTTATAATGGCATTCAGAGGGAGGGTGAATTAGTGTAGCTCTTTAATTATGAATTAACAGCTCTTAAAACAGTAGTAGTTAAAACTTAAAAATAGATATAGTAAGAACAACAAGAGAACAACACACAACACAAGATTTAACGTGGTTCACCAATGTGGCTACTCCTCAAAAATGACTGCTTGGACTACCATCCAAATCTAGCCTTTGCAAAGCACCAAATTTACAATTAATTTACCAGCACCAATTGGAAGGAGTACCAACCCCTTATTTATCTGCACTAATAGAAAGGAGCACTAACCCCTGATTTACTAGCACCAACTAGAATGAGCACCAACCCCTGATGCCAAGCACAAACCTGGACTTCAAATAGAATCTTTGGGTTTAATAGTAAGATACCTTCGCTTTTATAAGACCCTGACTGGTCTACTTCACCTTTGTGTTCTCTATTTTTTTTGTGCAGGCACTTTGTACACTCTGCTGCTCCTCGTAGTCGTCTTCTCCTTATTGCACACTCTGCTTTCTTAGCAAAATTCCACACTTTGAAATATTCGACATGACTTGCTCTTTTGCGCTCAGCGATCGTAATTCGCACACTTCGATACTTAACAATTTCTCCAAAACATCCCTGCTTTTATAAGAATAATTTCGTGATGAAAAACTCTAATCTTAATCGGCTGTAGTCGGCTGCAAACCCTAATATTCGTCGACTGCAAACCCTAATAGTCATCGACTAACATCGGTCTTCGTCGGCTTCAACTGCCCCTATAACTCTTCTATTACTATTGCCGCAAAAACACAACATGTCATGATATCGCGACACTTTCACCTCCGTATGCTTTCTCTTAGCTTTGGCCCGCAAGAATACAACATGTAGCAATATCGCTACACTTTTTCCTCCGTATGCTTTCCCTTATCTTTGGCCCACAAGAATACAACATGTAGCGATATTGCTACACTTTTTCTTTCGTACGCTTTCTCTTAGCTTTGGACCACAAAAATGAAACATGTCACGAAATCACGACATCTTTTTCTCTCTCCTCTTTCTCTTCGCTTTGGACCGCAAAAAAGAAACATGTCGTGAAATCGTGACATCTTTTTCTCTCTCCTTATTTAGTCGTGAAAATGCGACATGTCACGATATTGCAACACTTTTTATCCTTAGCACTTTTTCTTGCCTTCAGGTCACGAAAACCCGACATGTCGCGATATCGCGACACTTTTTTTCCTTAGCGCTTTTTCTTGCTTTCGGGTCACGAAAACCTGACATGTCGTGATATTGCGACACTTTTTCTCCTTAGCACTTTATCTTGCCTTTGGGTCACGAAAACGTGACATGTCGCGATATCGTGACACTTTTTCTCTCGGACTCTCTCTCCTGCAACATGTCGCAAAATCGCGACACTTTTTCGTCCGTACAACCTTCCTTGCAATATGTCACGAAATCGCGACACTTTTTCGTCTGTACAGTCTTCCTTGCAATATGTCACGAAATCGTGAAACTTTTTCATTCGTACAACCTTCCTTGCAATATGTCATGAAATTGTGACAGTTTTGCTTGCTTCTCAACATGTCGCGATATCGCGACAGTTTTTCTTTCTTGCCAACTTTGTCGCGATATCGCAACAGTTTTTCTTTCTTGCCAACATGTTGCAAAATTGTGACAGTTTTTCCACTTGTGTTTTTTTCTTTCCAACATGTCACGAAATCACGAAAATTTTTCCTAATGTTTCTATCTCTTCCAACATGTCATGAAATCGTGACAGTTTTTCCTACTATTTCTTTCTCTTCCAACATGTCACGAAATCATGACAGTTTTTCCTGTTGTTTCTCTCTCTTCCAACATGTCGTGAAATCACGATAGTTTTTCTTGTCGCGATATCGTGACACTTTTCTTGTATTTTTTTTTGATCTTTTGCAAGTGGTCCTTCTTAGAAAATCAATGTACATACTCTGAGTAACCTTTGAACTCCTGTCTTCTGCATCTGAATAGCCTTTGAACTTCCTATCCACTGCATCGTCAGATCTATCTGACTATGTTGACAACAATGACAATACTCCTGTTGCACCTTGCTCAACAATCTCCCCCTTTATAATTGTTGGCAACACGTGTAATTTCCTATAACTCTTCTTCCCCTTTGACAATAATACCAAAGGGCTACTGCAGACTCCCCTTGAGTCCATGCACAACATTCTCAGGCAAAATAGATTATACTTAGAAAAGATCATGAACATGAGCAACAAGATAATCAAATGCTTAGATGCTCCCCTTGAGAATGTGATCCCTGTAGCTAGTCATTCTTTGGGAAGTGTGACCACTCCCAATTTATTGTGAAGGTACTCAAAAACTTCCTTGGGCAAAGGTTTTGTGAATATATCTGCTACCTGCTCTGTAGTTGGAACAAAATCCAATTTAACCTCACCTTCTGCAACTTTCTCCTTCAAGAAGTGATACTTGATAGTGATGTGTTTTGTTCATGAATGCATAAATAGATTCTTGGAGATGTTAATGGCACTGGTGTTATCACACTTAACTGATATTGGTTCACTGAAGCAGATACCAAGATCTTTCATGGTTTTTTTCATCCATAGTACCTACGTACAACATGTTGTTGTTGCAATATATTTGACCTCTACTATTGTTAAAGAAACTAACTCTTGCTTCTTACTGTGCCATGCAACCAATCTGTCTTCGAGATAGAATGCACCTCCACTGGTACTCTTTCTGTCATCTACACATCCTACCCAATCAGCATGTGAATACAAAATAAGGGTGAAGTATTTACCTTTCAGATACCATATTCCATATTCCATAGTACCCTTGAGATACCGAAGAATCCTTTTTACTGCTGTTAGATGAGTCTCCTTAGGATTATCTTGAAATCTTGCTACCATGCATACTACCTGTAAAATATTTGGTCTGGTAGCTGTCAGGTACAGTAAACTTCCAATCATGGATCTGTACATGGTTTGATCAATAGGTGAATATTTGTCATCCTTTCTCAACTTATAGCCTGTCGTCATGGGAGTGCTAACTAGATTACAGTCCTCCATTGTGATCCTTTTTAGCATCTCTTTTACATATTTAACTTGAGAAATAAATATGCCCTTCTTACTTTGATTAACTTGCAATCCGAAGAAATATGACAGTTCTCCAATCATTGACATTTCAAATTCTTTCGCATATTATCTCGCTAAGTCCTTGCATGACTCATCTTTGCTATTGCCAAATATGATATCATCTACATAGACAACAAGAACAATAAGATGCCCATTTTCTATTTTGACATATAGATTACTGTCCACCATACCTTTCTTGAACCTTTGTTGAGTGAGATAGTTGTCTAGTCTAGCATACCATGCTCGGGGTGCCTGTTTTAAGCCATATAATGCTTTCTTCAACTTACAAACAAAGTTGGGATTATCACCAAGTTGGAACCCATCTGGTTGCTCAATATAAACCTCTTCTTCAAGTTTCCTATTCAAAAACGCTGATTTCACATCCATTTGATAAACTTTGAAATTTTTGTAGACTGCTAAAGCCAGAAACATTCTGATTGCCTCTAGTCTAGCTACTGGAGAAAACATTTCCTCAAAGTCAATACCTTCAACTTGAGCATAAACCTTGCATGCCAATCTTGCTTTGTTTTTGCTACCTGTCCATCTTCATTCAATTTGTTTCAAAAAATCCATTTAGTCCTGATTATATTTTTATTTGTAGGTCTAGGAACTAACTCCCAAGTGTCGTTTTTCTCTATCTGATCTAATTCTTCATTTATTTCCTTCATATATCTTACATATTTGCTTGCATCATCAATATTTTTAGGCTCAATGGTGGATAGTAGAGAGTAGTTTCTTACTGCTCTTCTTCTTGTCTGAACTCCAACTTTGGGATCTCCGACGATTTGCTCTCTAGGATGATTTCTCTTCCAGCTACCTATTTTGAATTTCTTATTTTCTTCCATTTCCTCATCATCATCTAAGTCAATTTTTTGTATCTTTTCAATTTCATTTTCCTCATCTCCTTCAATAAATTCTTCATAGATTGGGTAGTTTTTTTCATAACTGATTACTCGTTCTTTACCTTCATCAAACTTAACATCAAAGACTCGCCCACAATTTTCTTTAGCCTTTTGTTGTAGCATTTGTAAGCTTTGCTTCTAGGAAAATAACCAACAAAAATACCTTCATCTGCTCTATCTTCAAACTTACCAAGATTATCTTTAGTTCTTTTGATATAGCACTTGCTGCCAAACACTCTGAGGTATTTTATTGTTGCCATTTTACTGAACCACAGTTCATAAGGAGTTTTGCTTTCATGTGTTCTCAGCATGTACCTATTTTGGATATACACCGTAGTATGGACTGCTTCTTTCCAAAATCTATCAGCTACTCTACTTTCAGCCAACATAGATCGTGCCATTTCCTACATAGTCCTATTCTTTCTTTCTACCACTCCATTTTGCTGAGGAGTCTTGGCTACTGAGAACTGTCTTCTGATACTGTATTTTTTACAGTATTCTGCAAACTCTTCTGAAATGAATTCTCCTCCTCTATCTAATCTTAAACATTTTATCCTCTTTCCTATTTCATTCTCAACCTAGTTTTTTAAAATATTGAACATATCAAGAGCTTCTAATTTCTGCTTCAAGAAGAATATCCATGTCATTCTGGAATAGTCATCAATGCACAACATAAAATATTTGTCACCATTTATGCTTTGTGTTCTCATGGGACCACATAAATCGGTGTGAATTAGTTCCAAAGGTTTGTTTGTGTAGTATTCTTTTGTTTTGAAAGAGACTCTAGTTTGTTTCCCCTTTTGGCATGAAGCACAAATGTTGTTTGCATGTTTGCTGATGGTGGGAATATCTCTCACTGCCCTTTTTGAGGTGATTTTTACTAGATTATCAAAACTAATATGACCAAGTCTCTTGTGTCACAAACAATTTTCTTCTTCCTGTCTAATAAAGTAAGCTCCTTTTGAAGTCTCTGAGAGCGTGTATAGGTTACCAAATGTTCTTGACCCTGTTGCTATCAATTTTCCACTGTTTGTTTTTCTAACTTCACAACCCTGCTTCATAAAGACTACTTCATGACCTTTATCACAAATATGACTTACACTCAATAAATTATGTTTCAACCCATCCATAAATAAGACTTCTTCTGATTTAATCCTTCCATCACTAATTTTGACTGAGCCTTTGCCGACTATCTTGGCTCCATCATTATTTCCAAATTTTACTAATCCTCCTTCATATTTCTGTAACTTTTTAAATTTTTCTTTGTCACCTGTCATATGACTGGAGCATCCACTATCTAGTATCCATGGTACATATTTATTCTGTGCTTTGAATGCAGTTTGAACGATTAAGGATTCCTTTTCTTCCTTCAACTTGTTCTTTTCCTTTCCACACTCGTTTTGATAGTAGTTTTGGGCTCTTATTTTGTCTTTCCCTTATCGTAGTTTGAGCATGTTTTTTGGAAAGCTTTCTATTTTGACTCATCCCGTATGGTTGAAATTTTCTTCCCTTAAACTGATTTGAAGTAAATGTGTTTCTACAGTTTCTTGCAATGTGCCCAAACTTATGACAGTTATAACATTCCACTGTATAATTCATCAAAGGAGAAAAAACATTTCTACTGATGAATTTCCTTGGTCTTATATTATATTTGCAGTCTGAGATTTTATGCCCATAGCCATTGCATTTAAAACAGAAACCAGAGAAAGGATAATTGAACCTGGGTGATGGTCTTTGCCATGTTGTTGTAGGAGCCATAGGTCTTCTTCTTCTTTGATGTGTGACTTTGGTGAATCCTTCATTGTCAATCCCATCGTGCCTGGAATTAATGCTTTCTCTTTCATGAGATGTTTTTCCTTGATCAACCTATTTCTTAGCTTCATTCTTTATGGACTTGGCCTTTGATCCACTTGACAATTCTCCTTCGATGAAGCCTAGACCAAATTTGATGCCTTCAGGTCTTTGGTCATTTAAGATCTTATCCA